>BMAC01000167.1:1420420-1455851 GCA_014905375.1 Phtheirospermum japonicum
TTAGGAAAAATATAATGATAGAAAAATATTAAATAAGGTAAAAACATATAAAATAAAAATACTAAATTAGGTAGATAACAGGTTCGGTGACACCAAAGCACCAAAAAAATTTCAAATCTAACAAATCATGTGAAACAGACACATAAAATAGAAGGATTTTGTATTAATATATAGGGTAGATATTACTCGATAAGAAAATTAAATCACAACTATTAATTTATATTTCTAAAAAACATCTTATAAAAAAATTAAATACATAAAACTATATCATAAATATAATAGAAATCTTACCTGCACCAATGGACTGAACTGAAACAGGGGTAGGGTGAAATTCATCACCCGACTCCTCTGAGTCCACAACATCAACAACAACCAATTCAATATTTAAATTATATTTCAATTAAATTATTATAACATGAGATAGTCTATCATACCCTTAATATTATAAATTTTAATATTAATTATTCTGACTATTTAAATTGTAAATTAATATTACAAAAAATAAAATAAATAGTCATATAATGAGTCAACTAAATTTTACAATTCAATCATTACCTCCATAGATAAACTATTTAAGTAACCCCCCAAAATAATCTTTTTAACCCTACCACCACCCATCCTAACAACTATCTGGCGGCCGGCGCCAACTTTCCGGCTACTGATTGTCGGATTTTTTTTTTTAATATTCCATATTATCATCAAGTATGAGTATTTTACTATCAAGTAAAAAAAATAAAATCTTATTATTTGTATTGAGTAGGATTTTTTTTTTTTTAAAGAAAATTCAATCAACTAGCAATAAAGATTTTAATTTTTTGTATTACGTAACAAATACATAACAATAATTGTGTGATCAAGTAACATTTTATTATTTTTATTTTTATTACCATCGTGGGAACACGGAATGTATATTCATAAATATATTTTTTTAATAATTATAATGTATAAAATAAATATGAATTAAATAATAGAAGATTTAAACATAATGACAATCAAAATACAAACTATGTCAAATACTGTTGTATGATAAACGCAGGGATAAAAACTAATTTATTTTTAAAAAATAAATTTCATAAACTGTATAATTCAAATGAAATGTATTGATATAATTTTTACATACTTCTATAATGCACTATCCCACATATAATATGATGTTCATTTTCTCTTCAAAAATTTTACATGGTGAAAATAAGATGTGAACAAGAAAATAAAGAAAAAATATATAATATAATTAAATAAAGGTACAAAATATTTATTAAATAAAGAATTTATTAAAATATCCAGCTGGATCAATATTACAAAATATTTATCAAATTATATATAATTATCAACTTAGACCTTATTTAAAACTTGTCTAAAATTGGATGGTTATTAAGGACTTACCAACGGTTTGTACAACAGTGTCTGACCTTAGAAGCACCCAAATATATAGATTAAGTAAGAATTCTTCAAATATAGATTAAGAGAATTTCCTACAAACACTATGAATTATTTGGGGCAAAATAAATTGCCTGAAAAGTTTCCCCGTGGCAGGTGGCTGAGATTGGCGGCGAGTGCAGCCTTCCCCCGATGATTATTATTATTATTATTATTATTATTATTGTTGTTGTTGTTGTTATTATTATTGTTATTATTCATTTAGACAACACTATAAATATATATATGGAAAACTATAGAGTGCCTTTGAGGGCACCGTGCCGTCACCCCTTACATTTACAACCATAGATTTCTTAATCTAAAAAGCCTAAAATTGATCTAATGGTTCCTATTAAACCCCACTATATACATATATGTGTGTGTGTGTGTGTGAATATAAAATTAAACAATTGAATATATCTAGATAATATCGATCCTTGTTTTCTTAGGCTATGTTTGACTATGATTGAAAATATCAAATTGAGAATTCGAATACGGAATACTAGTTTGTTTTAAAACTCAAAACCCAAATACCAAACCAACAATTACTAAAACCTAATACCTACCCTATATCTATCATATTTACCATCTCTTCTCTCATTTCCTTTTCTCCAGTCACATTGTCTCCTTCCCTCTTCTTATATTTAAATCAATACAATATTGCAATATTATTAATTTTTCTATCATGATTTGATATGTACACTAAAAATAAAGGATTCTAATTCATATGACAAATAAAAGATTTTTACGACCCATAGATTTTGAATCTCAATAAATTATAATCCAAACATGTTCTTACCAAATTCATCAATTGTTGTGAAATTATTTTCGCAAAATTTCAATTATTATAAATAAAAGTAGTGTAATTTAATATTTACGAGAAATTACATTAAAAATGATTTATGCTAAAAATGTGCCAGCCGTGTACATATTGAGTTAGTTACTCTTGTGACCAGTGTTCTAAAAATCGGTAGGCGGCTGTTAGGCGTCAGGCCAGCGCCTAGAGCGTAGGACGCCGAGGCGGGGTCTAGGCGAGGCCTAGAATTTGAGAATAAATACCCTAATTTACAACTTTACATCCAACCATTTAATAGTTCAACATACTACCTGCTACACAATAAAGTTTATGACAATTCAAAACTAAAAGTAATAATCACAGGTTACAATTCACAAGTTTAAAACTATTATTCGATTCAAAGTTCAAAACAACATAGATCCATAAGTTTATTAGTTAAATAAAAATACCATAACATATATTATAAAATCAAAATAATCAAAAAATAGGCCCAAAAATGACGTCGTTTCATGACATAATTTTTTTAAAAAAATAAACTAACCTGGCGCCTAGGCGCCGACTTGGGCGCTAAGGGCGCCTAGGCGGCGCCCGCCCGATGATTTCTTTGGCCGACTTTTGAAAATCGTAGGCGGATTGGTGGCGTCTAGCGCTTAGGCGGGCGGCTATACCGATTTTTAGAACAGAGCTTGTGACACATATACTGAGTTTGATACGATTTTTTCCGAAAATGTGGGAAGTTGGCCCATAATGACGGGTGAAAGCCGATAGGGCGAATTGTTTATGGCATACCTCTGTAAGGGAAAAGAAAAAGATCTCTATGAACATTTAACATCGGTTTTTAAACCGATGTCAAAATCACCAATGTTACAAATCACGTAGGTTTTTTGTATAACTGATGTCAGAAGATATGACTTTTCACATCATTTTAGTAAAAACTGATGTAGATGTCAAAACCATTGTGGAATATGTGACATTTCACATCTTTTATGTTAAGAACCGATGTTAATTTTCTCATTGGTTTAAAAAAAAGTAACTTTTAACATCGGTTGCTTAGACATCGGTTCGAAAACCGATGTTAAATATGTAAAATACCGATGCCTTTGTATTTTTTTTTTTTTGGCGACCGTATTTAATAGTACCATCCCACCTAATAGCAACATATAATAAACAATAATTTAGGTATAATTGTTTTAACATAACATAAATCATTTACATACAATAATTAGATAATTACAAAAGTTAAACAACATAAAATATTCAATAGTCGTAACAAAGTAAACTCATACATAACACTTTCGTATATCGTTGCAGGGACACCAAAGAACACATCTAATAACACGAAAATGAAAGAACAATCAACAACAAAATTCTTACAAACTCATTCTTCGTATAAATAAATAAAATTTCAAACTAACTCCAGATGTCACACCTCGACGGGGATATAAGTTGGACGTTTCGGCTTTCCGCATTAATGCACGGTAAATCAGTAGAATATCGCAGGTCTATGTTACTATGCTTCACAAAATAGTCATAGACTGTTACTTCAGTCATTTCGAATTCGCCTTTCACGTCCTTCAATTTCTGCTTCAGTTGGAAACTACAAGAGTACCAATTTAAATCGGTCCCAGACCAGGCCAATTTGAAAGACAAATAAGAAAATTAAGGAAAATGGAAAATGCATACAGTTGAGATATGCATGGCTTCTTACTCAGCCCGTTTATCTTTTACTCCTGGCTAGTGGGACTTATGGTCACCCTCAAATTCTTAAGTGTGCGTTTGGCTAGACAAATTATGTCTCATCAATAAAAGCATTTATATTCTATTTCAATTGCAAAATAATAAATTGAAGGGGTTGCTGCCTTATTACTTAACTTTGCTCAGTCAACCGAAAAGGGGTCTCTCACATTCTGGATGGCAATCAGAAAGTCTGCCACGGGCCTGGGCTGGATTATAATGGTCGTCGATACATCTAATAATATTCAAACAGTTACCGCGTGAGTCTAAGTTTAACACATTACAAATAGAACAAAATAATATATTAGTGACAAAATTATTACCAATGTTCAAAGATAATCTGCTTAGGGTGGTCCTAAAGCTCGAGTGAAACCCTCGACAGCCAAGAACACCACCTCCGACCTCACAAAAGCTCTTCGGATCGTTATGGAAAAACGATTGGCGAATGAGCAGACAACCCCTGTGGTATTATTAAGAACAAATGTGAGGTGTGAAAATCTTTCATGTGAGATGTAAATACGCAAAACTTACTGCGAATTTTCAGATTCCTGACCACGCAGAGCATCGCGATCGCCTGCATGGGAATTTTGGCAGCAAAACTCAACTCGACCTTGAAGGTCTTAGAATGGTATGGGCATTTCATCCTTTTCCTGTCACCATCGTTCGGACTTCCATGCCCGGGGCTTGAATTTCCAGAATTCCTGAAGAAGAAAAAAATCACAATATAGTAAAAAGTTGTGTTTTTTTTTCCTTTTTTTTTTCTCACTTTTGGGACAAAAAAACAACAATCTCAACAGATGAACATACGCACCTACTGGACGTGATATCATCAAGAACGACAATAAACTCCATTTTCTTCTGAGGAAGTGCGCCGACAGTGAACAAACTCTTTTCTCCATCGTAAGCAAACTCTATGCCAGCTAACTCACGTCTGTTGAACCCTGTCGAGCACTTTCTTGCTGACGCCCTTGCCGTCGATCGGCTGACCGTCTTTGTAGAAAAGGGAAACCTACAAGTTAAAGTTAAAAATTAAGTATGGAAAAAGAATGGAAAAGCTTAAGTGAGCTTCATTGATATATTTATCAACAGTCATATTTCTGAAGAGGTGCTTAAGAATATAGAAATCCTGATTTTAATATAAAATAGGAAAGCACTTTCTTGCATCTATATCTTGACACAATCAACCATTTTACGAGTTCAATAACCTTTCTCAATTCACTCTTGATATTTGCCATAAATTATTCAGTGTCTGTGTCTAACTATTTATTAATAGGCAATTCATGAATCAACTGGTATATGCATGTGTATATGTTAACATAATGCAGTAAAACCAATGTGAAACTCAATCCACAAACACAATATATAACTCATCAATAGTTGTACCTCTTCTCATACGTACATGTCATCCTCGAAGTCCTTCTCCGTCTTGCCTTCCATGATCAGCATGTCCTTATCGATCCCGACCTTGATATCATCCGCATATATATAGAGACCATCCACAGTTTCCTTTCCTCGCCAAACCTCACGTGGATGATGATAAATCTCTTCCTTGGAGCCAGAGGCAACAGGGGATCTCATGCACCTCTTTAGTGTTGGGCCTTGATAGAACATGTCTGCATATGTATCATCAGTATGCTCAATTCAGTTATAACAGAAATTAAAGTCATATTTGGAAATCCTGGGACATCCATTTTAATTATCACACACACACACAAAAATAATGGAAGTGGTGTACTGATGCAGAAAATTGATAGATTCAAACAAAAAGAAATAGGCATGGAAATTCTTATGAGCACTTAACAACTAGCTAATTTATCTCATTATCTTGCTAGGGGTACAAATAGCAACACCACACTCGTGATACGGGCAAATAGCTCAAAATGTTTATTAAGAATAGTGCAGATGTGAAATGAAACACCAATATAATTTCAGTTAAAAAAAATGAGACAACATTTATAAAGCCTCAGAGAGCCATTAATTTCAGTAATACATATGGAAATTGTATACTGATTTAAAAAAGATTCAGATAGATCTGGAGGCGTTAACCCGAGATCAAAGTTTTAAAACAAATAGGTACAAATAGCAACACCACAACATAACTCCAAAATCAAAATGTTTTTTTGAGTTAAAAAAGGGGTCAAATGCAACACAGCTACCCACAAAGATCTAAAGTCGCTACCTCACAACTATGAAGATATCTGAAACCATAAAAAACTTTTCCACACATATACAGCAAAAAAAAGACATAAAATAGAACAGGCGATAGAGGGAGCTAGAGAAAATAACTGCTATAGGACGGAAAGCGGACACGACAGCATCGTCGTCGGAGCCATACCCATGAGCGGCGGTCATACCAGGGAAGCAGATGGAGATAACTGTCAGAGTCACGGCAAGCACCGGATGGCGGGGAGACCTGGAGAGTGGGATAAACAAGGTGCAGTACAGGTGATGATGCCATTGCTGAAGATGACCCATGTGCCATGCCTATTATAGAGTGAGGACTGAGAGCATCTATAATGTATAGTATCGATACACACAAATCCCTTCCTCTAATACTTAGCCATTTATTCAAGTGCATTCTAAAAAATTATAAAATTCAAAAAGAGACTTTAGCATAAATCGATACACACAAACACGAATATATGAAAATCCTAACCACAACAATGGCAAATGTCGGATAGTATAACCAGACACCCTATAAATTTTCAAAGTTTATTTTTATGGCTAAACAGAAGCAGGTTTTATAATCTGAAAATCATCTTCTAACTAGTTGAGTATACAATGACCAATCTATACAACTGAAGGCCACAGTGAAAAATAGTGCAACAGTGCAAAAAGATCATTGTAGTATTCTAGGTTATTAAATTGTTTTCTATTTAGTTGTTTGAGTTTTTGCCCTTTCTCCACAATGATCTTTTTTTTTTGCCCTTCCCTGTGTCACTATACTACACAATTGAAGACCACAGTGCAACAGCTTATCATTATTCCAAATTCAAAAGTTTGTTTTTATTAACATCTACTTGTTTCGAAAATTCCACCACTTTTTCTCTCTCTTAAAATCACTTGGAAGCAGATATGATCAAATCAAAATTTAATTTCATCATAATTAGTAAAGATGGAAAAAAATGTTTGAATTCTCCAATCTGATATTATTGGAAGAAAAATAAATAACAATTTACCTCCATGTGGATAAATTGAGTTGTAATGTACCTCTGCCGAGAAACTCAAATATATGACTGCACAAGCAGGTAAAAACTGTTTTAGTAATTATTTAAATATAGAAACCTGGGATACGAATAATTTTTGTGAAACATCATATTTATTGAGAAAACGGAAATGACGAACAAACTTTCCAAAAATTAGTGGTCACACGCCATCCTCCGAAAAACTATGTGACTCTTATTTTGAACAGGAATGCATCATTTCATCATGATACCTAGCAACCGGCAGTTGCTCTTCATTAATATACTACCTCTAAATCCAATAGAATGAAATTACATTAATCACCAAACAAGTCATGATAATCCAACCCCGAATGTCATCGGGACGAGAATATCAATATACTGATATTTACAAAAGGTGCAAAGCTAACTTCACATCAGGACTTGTTCATCCCTGAATTCCCTTATTGCATATATTAGCCAAGACATTAAGAGCTCTTGTCCCTTAGAATTCTCATCGATCCCTTATCTAAAACCTAATATTCTCATTTATAGCACATATTTTACACAAGTTGAAGGCTGAAAACATAATGCTAAGAAAGTTAACTACAGTTATTCTCACAAAGAAAAGAAAAATAAAAATAGCTTGGCAATCAAACAATATTACCACCATTATAACTACACACACTTTTTTAATACATCAACACAGAAAATAATCTTCAAGATCCTCAAATATATTTTTAAAGCTATCCCTAAATGCAAAATCAACCTCTTAATAGTTGTACTTGGGTTGTTGATCTGTTATTAATATTCAATTTAAAAATTATTTTTTCCCTAGGTCGCAAGTATTTAACAACAAATAAGTACAAATTCGTAAGAACATCAAATCCGAATTGAGTTCACTTTCACTCCAACATCCAAATTACAAAATCCAGTACAATAATAAATAAATAAATAATATCCCATGGACACACACACAAGGGTAGCAGTGAGAATTTACCGAACGGACAAACCGATTGCAAACTCCTTTGGCGATAGACAGTGGGTCTATGACCTCGTTCAAACCGACTAAGGAAAAAGAAAAAAAAAATCAAATTGAACAGAGAGATAGTGGAATACAAGTTTAATCGAGAGAAATTGAGAAACAGACATTGGGAGGAGAAGCGAACGGCGTCGTACCAGAGAGATATGGCTCTCTGGTGGGCGATGCCTTGGAGGTGGCGCCACCGCGCCGAGGGGGTGTCCTGGAATTGTTTGTCGCAGAATCCCACCTTATATTATTCTCAAAAAAAAAACATTTAAAAGACTACTAAATTAAATATTTATATTGTAATAAGAAATTACTAGTTTAACATCTCGTGTATTACACGAGATTTATAAAAAAATAAATATAAATAATATTTTTGAAAATGATAAAATTTTAAATTTAAAATAAAAAATTAAAAGGATGTGTTCTCAAACCATCCCCTTTTCAATTTATTAATTATTATAATTATTAATTAATATTATATTTTAATATTTAGATTAAATTTGTTAATAATTATATTTACATACTTATAAAAATTCAAAAGATGTTACATTTTCAACCGTCTCTAATTTAAATTAATTAATTATTAATAACTCATTTTATGTTTTTATGTTCAGATTAATTTTATTAATTATTAGTATATAATTTAATATTTTTTATGTTTAGATTGAATACATTATTAATATTTAGTTACATACTTAGACTATTGTAAATAACTCATAACCTATATAGAATATTTAAAATTTTAAAAATAAAATTATTATAAATTCTATTATCAATAAAACTTATTTAATTATTTTCATAATAAAGTTTTTTGTAATTAGAATTATTTCACATGTAGTTTGTCTTTTAATTAAAATAACTAATTTAGATCTTATCTACTAATTATATTTGACTTATTTATATTTTTATATTAGAATAAACAAAGGAAAGATTGAATAAGGCAAAATATAATAAAAAATTTAAATTAGATAAACTACAATAAAATAAAGTATTAAATTAGGTAAATATTAGGCTCAAATGATATATAAGAAAACGAAGCACTCAAATTTTTTATTTGTCAAACGAAGCATACAAAGCAGACACATAGAGATTTGAAAAAAAGTAATACATTAAAAGTACTAAAATAATGATATTGAAAATGGTACACACAAATCATAACATTATTTTTTTATTTACACAAAGATTATTCTTCACAATAAATAATTTTTACACATAAATTGTAGCATCATTTGTTCTAATTACAGTAAGACTGGTTTTCACAATAAATAATTTTTAATTATTTTTATCAGGGGGTCACAAAATTAGTTGTAAAATATAAAAAAAATACCCTATACATGAAAGAAAACCCGTAGAAAATTGAGTTTGTAAAAATGTAAAACATACAATGCTCGCGTGTCGCATGTGAATATGCGATATAAAAAATTAAAATTTATAAGACACTGATAATTTTATTAAAAAATATCGTATATCTAACTTGTATTATATGTAATATTATTTTATTATTATTTTTTGTTTCATTTTTTCTTTTTTTTTTTCTCCGCAAGATATTAATTTGTTCATATAGATGTAAAATGTGTTTATTAAAGCATTTTATTGGAATTAGATAAGAAGATTTAGAATATATTTAATATTTATTTTTCTAAGTGTAATAATTTGTTATTATTAGTTTTTGTTGTTGTTGTTGTTGTTATTTTTTTTATTTTTTTAGCGTAACAATAGTTTTTCATATAAATTTTTAATGTTATTCTCAATGCATTATATTAGAATAAGATATCCAGATTTAAGTTTATAAATTTTAGATTTATTTCTCTTTTGTAATAATTTTATATAACTCGTATTTTTCTTAAATAGAATATTTAAAATTCTAAAAATAAAATTATTTTAACTTTTATTATAAATAGAAATTACTTCAACTTATATAGATTTTTTATAATTAAACATGACTTTTTTTTTTATATTAGTTTAATAAAAGTAAGATATTGAATCAAAAAAAATATGATAAATAAAATATTGAATTAGGTAACATATAGTAAAAGGAAAATATTAAATTAGGAAAAATGTAATGAAAAAAAAATATTACATTAGGTAAAAATATATAAAAGGAAAATACTAAATTAGGTAGATATTAGGTTCGGTGACACCAAAGCACCTAAACTTTTTCCAAAGTTAACAAAGCATGGGAAGCAGACACATAGAATATGAGAATTTTGCATTAATATATATGGGAGAATATTACTCGATAAGAAAATTAGATTACAACTATTAATTTATATTCCTAAAAAATATCTTATAAAAAACTAAATACATAAAACTAAATCATAAAAATAATAGAAATCTTACCTGCACTAGTGGACTAATTGAAACAGGGGTAGTGTGAAATACATCACCCGACTCCTCTGAGTACTCACAATCAGACCCGTCCTCCGACGTGGTGTCCACAACATCAACAACAACCAATTCAACATCATAAGGTTTAGACACGCTTACTTTTGAGTCAGAGTTGTGCTCTATTTTGAGTAGTAGCACCATGCTTTCGGCCTGCGGAGCATGTAGATCTTGGAGAGTTGGACGCTTGACTCCTATGAATCTCCCTCCTCTTCCGACGAAGAGTCCTCGGAAGCCAAGCTAGGGTTTGCTTCTGTCTCTGTGATTTTTCATGGCCCAGTAGTTGCTACAATAGTTTCTGGAGACGAATTAGGGTTCACTCTAGTAAATGCGCTCGATGCTTCAGAATTGACTAGTGGAAATGATGGAAAATCTTCATAGAGAGGATTGAAGGAAAATTATATTTCCATACGTTGAGATATTCTTTGACATCAAGTGGAGGATCGAGGCCCGTCTCTATCTTCTTACAGAGTTACAAACACACTTACATAAACCTATAAAATAAATTATACCAAAAATCTCCTTGTCATGAAACCCTCTAAATATTTGGGGCTAGGGTTTCATTTCAAGATACTTTGAAAAAATAATCAAATACCTAAATCGAGTATGAGTTGAATGCGGCTGCAACGAACAGAGGCGGTGGTGAGTTAGAGTTGTTGGAGGTGGTGATGGTGGTGGCCCAACTATTGGTGGTGGTAGTCAACGGACGAGGACATGAAAATAAAAGAGGTCTCTGGTGGTGATGGAGTGAGAATCGAGAGTTGGGGTAGCTAGGATTGATGTCGGAGGACTGAATTCAGCGGTGGTGAGCTATAATGAAAAACAGAAATGGAATGGAGGCTTTCTCCATTTGGGGAGGCGAGAGGATGATAGAGATGAATGATGAGGAAACGGGCGGTCTTTTAATTTTGGCGAATTGGCTTATATTTTATTTTACTTAATAATTTAATTTTTTAAAAGAGAAGATTCACGTAGGTTTTATCAATAACTGATGTAAAAAGTTTTAAATCTCATTGGTTGTTACAGAATCGATGTAAAGTCTTTCTTTTCACATCGTTTTCTTAATAACCGATGTGATATATATTTGACATCGGTTTTCCTAAACCTGATGTTAAACTGCCGATGTTAAATCTCATTTTTGTAGTATTGTGCCTTATAATCATCATGGTCAGTTTGGAAACTAACATTAGTGTACGCAGTAAATGTCAGTTCCTTTTATCCATCATATACTAAGAAATATTCTTTAATTCTTTTAAGATACTTAAGAATACTCTTGACTGTTTTCTAGTGTTCTTCCTTAGGATTCTATTGAAATCTCTCAGTCATGCTAAGTGCATAGTCCACATCTGGTCTTATGCAAATCATGACATACATGATAGATCCTATTGCTGAAGCATATGTGATCATTTTCATGCGCTCAAGTTCCTTATCAGTACAAGGACCATCCTTCTTTGATAACCTGATACCATGACTCATTGGAATATGTCCCTTGTTGGAATTTTCCATAAAGAATCGTCTTAACACTTTATCCATGTACATGAACTATGAAAGCCATCGTCTTAACACTTTATCCATGTACATGAACTATGAAAGCCCCAATATTCTATTAGGTCTATCATGATAGATCCTAATTTCAAGAATATAACAAGCTTTATCCATGTCGTTCATCATGAAGGTGTTGGACAACCAATCTTTCACTGATTGCATAACAAAATTATCATTTCCAATTATCAATATGTCATTAACATATATAATAATAATAACAATACTTCCTCCAATGCGTTTACTATAAACACATGGATCTTCTTTGTTTCTGACAAAATCAAACGATTAAATTGCTTTGTCAAAATAAATGTTCTAATTTCTACAGGTTTATTTAAGTTCATAAATAGACTTTTGTGGCTTGCATACCGCTTTGGGTTTCGATTCATATGTAAAACCATCTGGTTGTACCATATATACTTCCTCTATCAAGTCATCATTGAGGAAAGAGGTTTTAACATCCACCTATCAAATATGATAATTATAGTATGCAGCTATAGCAAGTAAAATCGTAATGGACTTGATTTCGCAACTCGAGAAAAGGTTTCATCATGGACGAACTCAATATATAAAGAACACTCACTTGAACTCAGCGAATTATAACCTTTATACAAAATTTTGGTGAAACTCCTTTCATTTTGAATCACTTGATCAAGCTTAAGATATCTAAATGTCTATTTCAATGGTTTAATCAATTTATCTCATCTTTATTAGTCGACAACTTGACCATACTCAACTACTATATTAAATATGTCTCTTGCATTGGCCAATAACTTTAGTCGACCTAATATAGAGACTATGAGTGATCTCTGTCGAAATTCCAATCGATGAATTTATTCTTTCTTGGCTAAACTACTACCTTCATTATTATATCATGATATACATAATACAAGCCATATCTACCCCGAAAAGGAGTGCAAGCATTGGTCATGGTCAATATACATCACTCAGTAAACAAAGTGCGTATTGATCTCAAGTTAAAGGATTATCACACACTTTATACACTGCAAATTTATAGACATAAAATAAATAGCTTATCAGTAGATTTTACCAATATTTTCTAAATTATCCATGTGTCCATCACGAACAACTATTATTCGCAGTCGTGAGACTAACTACATTTTCTAAGAATGTGATGCATACCACATACTGACATATATTATATTATAAATATCTCAATTTTGATAATTATTAGTCAGAAATATTTTAAGAGTAATGATCTATCACTGACATCTCACTATATCAATGACAACATTAACTTACGGGAACATTTATATGAATAAATGCAAACAATCAAAACAATCAAAACAACAATTTAATAAATGCATTGTCATATACATAACTATATATGTAATAATTGTGATTAAGTATAATTTTTTAAATCTCATTGTCTATATGACATTTATACTTTCGAGGAATAGGTGAAAGGAAGTGGTTAGAAGTTTGAGGTGTGTTTTTGAGAATTAGGTAGAGTTTTTGACTTGATTGAAAATTTTGAAAATTTCAATTTAAAACCTTACAGTTTCAATTTAGTCCCCCAAATTAAGTCTTTGGTTATTACGATTTGTCCCCAAATCAAGTTCCTTGAAATCTCAAATTTAATCACAGAACTTTTTAAAGTTTATGTAATTTTAATTTCAAACCCAATTACTTCATTAATTTTCCAAAAACGTACAATTTCTTTTATTTCGAGCCGAAATGGGTCAAACGACTTGAGAATGACCTCAATTTCGAACCGTAGCTTCACTGTAACATTCTCCCACAAAAGGCATATATGAAATTACAATCTTACCATTTGAACTTCCAATTACGAGTATTAAGACTTGGGCGTTCTTATTATCATATTTTCATTATAAAATATAATTCTCATCCCATCATCCTATAATTCTAGATAGTAATTTGTTATAAGTTATATTTATACTTTTTTTAATTATATTATAATTCAGGAGACTATATGAACTTTTATTCGGGAGTGTCGAGCCACGACGCGCAGGTATTATTTTTCTTGCATTGTAAATTGAATACACACGCCTTTCTAAGGGAAACATCATCATAAAAGGGGAAAAAAAGAGAAATATATAATAAAAATAATAAATAATAATACCTCTCACGTTTTTCCATACAGAATGGTGTAGACGAGCGAGAAGCTCACCCAAAAAACAAGAGGCAAACACACCAATTATCAACTACGTCAAGAATAATTTGTGCAAATGGACAAAAATGGTAAATAAAACAGAAACAACTTCACCTGCTTTACAAGTATGCATCACAAAATCGAATATTATAAAAATTGGATCAGAAGCCCTAAAACGCAAACCGCAATATCAAGAATTACAGAAAACTTAATACACATCAGGATGTTGGTAAATTGAAAATGCATCACATTGATGCTCTTGACTATGACTATTAAGTAAAGTATGGTTGATGCGAAAATAAAAAGAACAAAATAAAACCCGTTCTATTTATTTGAGAATAATAAGAGTGATAATTCAAGATCAAGTTAACATTTTATCAATCACATTTTGTTATCATCCCAACCGAAGAAAACAACAATTATTAATTATCCGGAGACATAACAACGATGATTATTAATGAATGAATTAATTAATCCCCACCAGCTCGTTGCGCTTGAGACAACGGTATGCATCCATGAGCGCACCCCCTGACGCATCGATCGAAATCGGAGCTACCCTGACACCGATAGTTACAAGTTCTAATGCAATTTCCTATGTTTCCGATATTTGGAACAACTTTTTCTGCTGTACAACTTATAGAAATTGCTATCAAAAATATCAATGTCATAAAAACTTGAGCCTGTTTTCTCTCCATTTTCTAGCTCTTTTTTGATAATCTTATTGTCTATTTTTCGTTGCAAGAAATTGGCAATTATATAGCACTACACAATCGCGTGATTCATGCAAAATCATAAATGAGTAATTAATTATTAAGATTTCATTACGTTATTTATAACTGAATCAATAATTGATTTCATTTTCCCAAAGCATATCACGACGGGCAAGCTTATTTAAGTAATTGTTGATTTTTATTTTGTGAAATTAACGCGGATATAGTAAATTGCATATTCATCAACTTTTCATCATAGCATTTAGTTTTGTACCGTGAATGTAGCCTCTTTTATTGCATCTTTTTAACTGCCTTTTTTCACCTATGGTCATATATCGTCTAATTAAGGCAGTGATATCATATTTTTGTGTTTCACTTTACTGTAGTCTTCTAATTAAAACAGTGATATCATTTTGTGTTTCACTCTCACATATTCCCAATTCACTCTAACAAATCTCTCAAAATCCCTTTCCTTCAAAAGAATTATTCTACAAATTCTTGACGCTCAAAATCTCTCAAAATCCATTTCCTTCAAAAATCACAAATAATCGTACAAGAAATTAATAAAATAAAATAACACAAACCTTTCTTGATGGGAAAATTAATATTAGTTAATAATTAGTTGATTTTCGGATGTTATATTTTGCTAGTGGTTCTAGAATTTGGTTTATCAATGGTTAATTTTTGGTATCTTTCCCCCATGGGATGATATATCACTACAGAAATACGGTAAAATAATGAGGGCATTAACTAGAGAAAAATTATCTTCGATAATACCAAAAGTATTACCGAGGGCATATACTGAGAGAAAATACTTTCGTTACAATACCTTCGGCAAATTCTTAGAAACTTGACGTCAATGTTTGTCGCTATTATTACAGAAGGTAATAATGAAAGTTTTTCGTGGGCACATAAGTGCAAAATCACCTCGAAACTGGCGAGGGCACTATTTCCCCTCGAAACTATCGAGATAGGCATTCCCCTCGGTAATCACCGAGGACAATTGGATCCCCTTGGCAATCACCGAGGGCAACTAGTGCCATCGATCCCTTTAAATTAGAAGAAAAGAAAAAAAAAATTAAAAAACATAACTGCATTAAAATAAATCATATAATGTCATTTACTCACTTAAAATGTATTTAACTTGACTTTACTACATAATTATTATCGAACATGTATCTATTGACATGTATTGATCAATATTATCCACGAGATCGATCGATTTATTCCGTTGCAAACATAAACAATGAAGTGTCATTATTTTTGTGAAAATACCACGAAGTTAATTGGTTTCTTTGTTTTAGAATCACGAGAAATATTATTTGATTGGTAAATACGCTTCTTCTATTTTTCTTTATTCTTTAATCTGAAAAATCGAGGGCACTATTTGCCCTCGAAAATTAGCGAAGCAAGCGGCCTCAAAATTTTTGAAGGGCAATTTATGCACTCGGTCTAATAAAATTAATAAAAAAATAGAAATGATATTTAAGAATATAATTGCATTAAAATAATTAATATAATATTATTTTACATACTTAAAATGTATGTAAATCCTAGATGTGATGCCTTTTCCTACCACAAAAAAATATATATATATCAAGGGCATTACATAAGGAAAAATTGCCCTCGGCAATACCGAAGATATTACCGAGGGCTTATTTTACCGAGGTTGTTATCTAAAGAAAAATCCTTCGGTATTCGAAAAATCACGTCAGTGTTTGCAACCATTATTACCAAAAGATTTCTGAGGGTATATATATCAAGTGCAAAATCCCATCAAAACTGCCGAAGGCATTATTTACTCTCGAAAACAATCGAGGAAAAGTCATTCCCCTAAGAAAATCCCGAGGGCAGTTAGCCCCCCTCAAAAATTTCCATTGGCAATTGTATACCTCCGTTCATTTACATTAAAAAAATATAAAAACTTAACGGCATTAAAATAAACTATATAATGTCATTTATGCACTTAAAATGTATTTAACCTACTTTTAATACATAATAATCATCGAACATGTATGTATTGACACGTGTTGTGTAATTTGATCAATAGTATTCATGATACAAGCGATCGACTTATTCCATCGTAAACGTAAATAATGAAGGGTCGTTATTTTTGTGAGTATATAACAAGGTTGGTTTTGTTGTTTTAGAAATACGAGAAATACAAATTTATCAGTAAAAAAAACGAGGACAATTAGCTCCCCTTAGAAATTATCAGTGCAATTGTAGCCCTCGATTCGTTTAAGGTAAAAAAAACGAAAAAACAAAACTATAATTGCATTAAAATAAGCCGTATAATATCATTTTACGCACTTAAATGTATATAACTTTATTTTAATACATAATTACCATTGAACATGTATGTATGAAATGTGTCGTTATAATTTGATTATTAGTATACACGATACGAGCGATTGATTTATTCCATTGCAAACGAAAATAATGAAGCATCGTTGTTTTTGTAAAGATACCTCGAAGTTGTTTTCGTTATTTTAAAATCACGAGAAATACTGATTGTTCGGTAAATATGTTTTTTCTTTTCTTTTTTTAGTTTTAAGAAATCGAGGGCAAGTCATTCCCCTCAAAAAATCCAGATGGCAATTGTAACCCTCAGTCAATTTAAATTAAAAAAATAGAAAAAAAATTAAAAATATAATTATATTAAAATAAATTATATAATGTTATTTTATACACTTAAAATATATTTAATATAATTTTACTACATTACTATCATCGAACACGTATATATTAACACGTGATGTTTAATTTGATCAATAATATCCACAAAATTGACTTATTATTTTACAAACGTAAACAGTGAAGTTTCGTTACTTTTTAAACACATCACGAAATTGGTTCTAGTGACACTGCCTAGATTTCACTATTTCTATAATTAATTTTATACCAGTTCTTGTCTATGTGAGAATATTAAATTGACTAGCAATTTAACATATGGGGTGCCCAACAACAGCCCAAGTAACTCGACCCACCAACCCAAAAACCAGCGCAAAAATTTACAAACAAGAATCATAATTAGTGCTCTGTTATTGGGAGCTCTGTTTTCATATTTGGTAGTTAGCATTATCCTCAACCACTATCTTGTCTGAATAATTTATATGCAATATATGCACATGTTCCATAATAATAATAATAATAATAAAAATTTGCATGCACACGTGCACTAGAATGTGAGATTCGATCGGTTCAATCGAAAACCAATTATCTTACATTATCTTACCGCTTCGATTCACCTCCAACAACCATTTGACAATAAGATCAATTAAGAACCGATCAACTATCGATCAGACCGTCAAAATCGGTGAAAAAACTAGTTGAACGGTCAATTTTTTTAAATCTAAATATTTTATTATTCTTTAATATTATTTACTATTTAAAACATAAATTAAGTATATATTTAAATAATTCAAACATATATATCAACTATTTAGTCATTTATATTAATTCAGAGTTTCTAAACTTTTTGGTTTTTGATATAATTAAATTTATTTATCACTTAAAAATTAAATTATTATTTAACTAATTACTACCAATTCGACAGCGGTTCTGCTCGGTTGAACTTCTGAAACTGTAGCTGCAACGGTTCAAATGATCGTTCCGATTTTCAAAATATTGGGTCAGAGCCGACATATTTAAATGTCCTGAAAATATGTTGGGGCGTTAAGAAGTTAGAGATTTTGGGTGAAATTAAAGGTTTGACTTCAATTCAGATGACTAATTAGTCAAATTATCTAATTAAGTTCTTTGGGAAATAGAGGTTAGAATTAGATTTTTAGGCAAAAAGGGTTAATTTTGAAAAAGTTTCATATATGAACTTTTTGAGAAGAGGGGTCTGGAGTATGAGTTGAAATGACAATTCTTTCATCAAATTACAAAAATATAAATATTATTAATTTATATATAAAAACTATTTACAACTTTTTGTTGATTATATAATAGTAATATCTATCCAAATTAAGTTTAATATATTCCAAAATTTCTCAATCAAGAGACATTTATATATAATAGTTTTTGAATAATAACTATTTTTCGCGGATGTTATTTAAATATTTAATAAAATATAAATATATATTATTAATAAAAAAGATATACATAATAAATCGTGTTAATATCATTTTGGTTAATTTACACAGTTAAATAATTATTAGCTCACAATTATATACGAAATATTTCTATGCAAACGGTTAATGCAAATCAATCAGTAAAACTAACTAAAGTAATCATTTAACAGAAAATATCTTATACAATCAAGTATCAAACTATTAAAATATGACTGGTTTGCTTATTTGAGTTGGATGTCACCATCTTACTGTAATTATATAGGAAATGGAAAACAAAATAAGCTAGGTGCACATGGCCATGGCTTCGTGTATAATGTTGAACCCACGTAATTTGAAATTTCCTTTCTTAGAAATCACATAATTCGACGGGACAGTTTAGATATTTATTATCTTTATTTATTATAAAAATATATAATTGATATCCTATGTAATTGATACCTTTATATAAATAGAGTTTTTTATAAATAAAGGAATCCTAATTTCTATCGTATCCTTCTTCTTTCTTTTATATCTTCTATTTACTTTTTCTTTTACACTTTTGTACTTATAATAAGCACCAAATTTTATATCCTTCACTCATTTTTTTATATTTATCGTCTTTTTTTATCTATAATAACGCTGATCGATTAATATAAATTTACAAATATTCTAATGAAACACGTTTCATAACTTTTTGATTTTTAGTAGTCTAAATTGAGAAGATTTATAAATTCAAACAAGGATTATGAGAATGGATGCTAAAACTTACTTGACAATCTAACTTCTAAAAAAAGCAGTCTTTCTCGATGAAATCGATTGAGTAGGGTAAAATTGTATTCCTTAGGAGTCATACATGCACCTTTTGATGCATACAATTCAAAAAAAATACGAAAAAAAAAGAATTAATAGCTAGATTCGAGTCCCTTTTATTTTTTCTATTTAGAATAGGGTTTTTTTAACTTCTAACGAAAGTTTGGTCGATATTTTTCACTTAATTTGTAGAATGATAATATGGCAATTTGGTTGAGAATTCACTGGTTAAAAAAAAAAATATATATATATATATATACATATTTTGTTTTAAGATAAAAATTCCGGACTGTTTTTCACACCATAGACTTTACTACCCAATGGGAACCAAAAAACGGGGGTTCATTAATTGTATATATGATATATAATATGAATAGACAGAAAAAGTTAAAAGGTAAAAAATTAAAGACAAACGTTCACCGATGCATCAATGAACACATCTCTTACAAGATAGTGACAGGAAGAGGATATACATCATTTTCAAAATTCAAAATTTTTAATTATTTCTTCTAAAAAAATATCTGTGACTATAATAATCACATTGATGATACACTAACCTAAGATATGGACACTTTCCAGATATTCAATTGTATTCTGTAGTAAAATTACACACAATATATATTACAGTATATTGCATTTCCTTAAAAATCCTTTAAAGAATCTTTAAGTGCACAGATGACAATATTAAATGATGCAAATGCAATGATATAATTTGTAATAGAATGTTTTGTGAAGAAATTTCTGTTATTACATTACGTTGCATGACAAATTTATACAACAATACACGTAATCAAATGAATATTGATGTGCACAGTCAACGCACCGTCAGAATCTTTGACTTTTTGTGAGACGATTAAATTGACTTTTACCACACTAATTAAGGATTCTACTACATAATATTGAAAACAAAACAGAAGAAATTAATTAATGCAGAAGAAACACAAACATGGTTAAATAAATCTAGCTACACGTACACACATATTATTAAGAATATGAATGAACAAACACAAACATGATCACTAGCTTGGTCATTTTACACACCACCCGCAATTTGTGCATGAGAGATTAATTAGCTACCACACCATAACTAATTAATTATAGTTTCAATAGTTATGCAGTTGTAACATATATCTAGAGCACACTGTCTTAATTACTTAATTATAAAAAACACCATACAACTAATAATAACAATAATAATAAAAACATGCACGTTAATTAATTTGTCTTTTATGAAAAAACATCAACAACAAAGATTGCAAGAGTTTTTACGAGAGAGAGAAATCAACTGATCAAACCAACAGGTACACAATCAAGGGGCCGGGCCAGGGATTATTAATTGCTCAGATATTATCGATCGATCAAACGATCGACCCGATCGATCAGGGTAACCAGCCCGATATGTAGTTGTTACTCACACTTGGCCCTGCTCCACCAACCGTTATTGGATCATTCTGGTACCTGATCAATTTCAATTATTTCAATACAATTTAATTAATTATTAAAAAAAAAAAAAAGGAAAAGAAAACACATACTAATATTCTTTCTTTCTTTTTAAAAAGATACTGCAAGCTAATGACTTGTCTGAAGAAAAAAAACAAACAAACAAAATAACCTTGTAGACATAATGCATCTCATTTGATGAATAAAAGAGTGGGGTTATATAATTAGATATGGTTAATTACCCGATTTGTAGAGTGGGTTCGCAATCGAGAGGATGAAAGAACCCATCGGGCTGAGGTTGGTGTTGTTGTCGTCCTCCATAGCCCGGCCCCACATTATGATGTTGATGTTGATGCTGATGATGTTCTTGAGCATTCGGGTTCCATTGCAGACTTATTTGGCTTCCTTCAATCAACTGCATATATGCGTGCACCACTTATTAATCAATTAACTATTTACCATTATTATTATTATTACTCAGAATCCTACTATATATGTAACTAGCTACTACTTACTATAGTGCAGCAAATTGGCTTTATATATTTCAAATGGCTTTAATTCTTTGAGACTGTTAAACATTATATTTATTATATATTGTTAAAATATATATTCTGTTTCAATGATATCATTCAATTATGTAAAAGATAAAAAAAAATAAAAAAAAATAAAAAAAATTATATGCATATGCATACCCGTTGTTTCAAACTCTTGTTAGCTTCATTGAGAGCATGCTCCTAAGCATATAGAAATATTAAACCCATATAAGATTATATATTTAGAAAAGTAGTAATCAAAACTCATGTGATAAGATGTGCAAGTAACTAGAGAGAAGTTTAATTACATACCTTTCTCTGAAGGTCTGTGAGGGTATCCAGCATTGCTTGGGTCTGCAAGCAAATCATTCACATGTTATTCAAATCGATACAATTAATGCAAACTTTACCAACAATTGATTATATTCAATAAGTCCAAACTGCTATCATACGATGTGATCATTATTTTTCTGTCACAAGCTAGCACAAAATAGACAAACAAAAAACCCCTGAACCGTTGACACCAATTCTAAATAACGCGCGTGTTAAATTCATGTTATGGCCTCAAAATCAGCAGAATATACATAATTTGGAATGTGAATTTGAAATGTCATTCAGCTTGAACTCAAACAGGCTGCAACATTTTCATATATCATACAAATTCTCAGTCTGCCGAACATATACATTTTTCCTAATAAAAAGAAAAAAAGAAAAAAAGTAATTACGTACCCGTGTTGATCTGATCTGCTTGAGTGACATGTCAAGCTGTCGTTCCAGTGATTCAAGCTCCTTGCTGTTCAAAGGACCAAGATCCTCTCCAAGTAGATTTCTGTACAAATTAATGTATCATCGATTTATTCGCGTGTAAATTAGTAAAAATATTTGTAATGAGTTAGCTAGTGACGAAATTAACCTTTGGGTACGCTGTAAGGCCTCATAGCGCGCTTTAAGCTTTAGATACTCCTGCTGACTGCTCAGTTCCTATAAATTAGCCATCAACCTTAATTACTTCAAAGTGTGTAATTAAGTTACTCGATGCTTTAATTGAGTTTAGATAGTTCTTAGGTTTAAAAACTTGGCTGAATTCCTTAACTAATAATTTAATTTCCTCAAACGAACGAAAACCACTTTATTTATCAATATACCGAACAATATATTATACATATAGCTTCGATCAATTCTGTTTCAACGTCCTATCAACAAGACACGCGAAATCGTGTTAGGCTTTTCAGTGTTTAAGTACATTATACATTATAGATTTAAAGTAAAGATCTCGACTTTCTAACAAAATATATATGGAAATAAACTCTGATTAGTTTCGAAAGTAAAAATTAGATTAAGAGTATAGTTTAATAATCAATACCAGGGCCTCCCTGGTGGATATATTTGGCTCAGGTGCTCCATAGTTGCATTTCTGATACCTTTCAAGTGTTTTCAGCATGCTGCTACAGTGACACAAGCTTTGCAGTTCAGTAAGTACAAGAAAAAATAAAATAATAACAAAAACAAAACACAAACATAATAACATCTATAATTTTTTCCAGTTAAAAGGATGATCTTGTGCAATCACAACATTTAGCAAAAAAATGACAAATGAGCCTAAAATCCCCAGAATAATTGCACAAACCTCAATTTCAGTGTTTAAAAATTGAAGACCTATTTATTATCCACAAGTAATTGTGCAGCAACACTTTTGAATGTCAGTAATTAATTCAAGTAGCAGTTAATAAACCTTAATTTAAACAAATGGAGTATGAAAAGCTCTTGGATACAAGACTGTTTTAGACGAATCCTAAATTAAAAGAGGCGAATCCAAAAGATCTGAGAGGATGCAGTGGGGAATGATGAAAAATACCAATTGTTTAATGACTTTAACTAACTAACAAAAAAAAAAATTAAAAAATCTATACCTTAGATCATATCAACATGAAACACAAATCAAATTACCCAAACAAAAATAAAAAAGGACAAGGAAAAGCGAAAAGGGAAATGGGAAAATTCATTCAAGCACGCACAGAGAGAGCGAAAATCAGGCTTCTTAGCTTTAGTGGTATCCCTAGCTTATTATTAATTTTTATTTTTTAAAAAAATAAGAAATAAAAATTAGGTCTTTTGCCTGTTTTTAGTTAACAGATCTTGAAGTAAATCATTAATGGGATTCTTCTCCATGAACAAAACCCAAAGAAAAGAAAGTTGGAAAATAAACCCTAAAAATGTGAGTTTTGGCAAAAATAGAACCTAAATGCTAGGTTGTGGAATTGATTGTCCATTCTACAATCAATTGAAACATTATATGAAAGAGTTAATCGGAGCAAATGAAGATTACCCAAGAACAAGATAGAACTTTACATGGATCAGATTTTAAAAAAAAACAATCTTTGTAGAAGCAATTAAGATTTTCCAAGAAAATAAATATATATATAAAAAAAAGAAGAAGAAGAAGAAGAGAGAGAGAGGGTTAACCAAAATAAATTGGTAAAAGGAGAAAGAAAGTGAATAGATTTATAAGGGCATGAAACATAACTGGATGAGTGGATCGGATCATTTTGTAACCCAAATTGGAAGAGAGAAAAATCGATCGCAAAAAAATCAGAAAATTTGCAAGGCTGACCCCATACACCACTCACAACACAAGCTTGCAGAAAAGAAAAACTCAACTCAACATAAATATAGAAATGATCTTCTTTTCATGTTTTCCTCTTGCAGATCTAACAAAACCCACAAGCACAGAGTCCTATACACCACAAAACAATCACCAAAACGGCAATTTACAAATTAAACCCAAAAAAGATAATAAGCTTTTGCTCTCTCTCTTTCCTCCACAACGCAAAAGATCGAATTTTTAACCAAGCCCAGATCTCAAAAACACCCCACAAAAAATTAAACAAGAAGAATCTTGGAAATTACACAAAAAAAGAAAAGGAAAGACAAATTGTGTGCATAGGGTTGTTTGTTTGTATTGATGTTAATGTCAAGATTATATACCTAGAGCTACTGCAAAACTCGTACAGCTTTCCTCTATTGGAGAAGATGATCAAAGCAACCTCAGCATCGCAAAGAACAGAAAGCTCATAAGCTTTCTTTAACAGACCATTCCTTCGTTTGGCAAAAGTGACTTGCCTGTTGATCTTGTTTTCGATTCTCTTCAGCTCAACTCGTCCTCTACCCATCTCACTTTCTCTCTCTTCACAATTATGAATGAAGATAATACTACTTATTTATATATATATCTATCTATCTATCTATCACACAAAAACACAAAATCCTTTCTCTCTCTTTTTTGTGCTTTCTAATACCACCCTCTTTAATTATATATACAACATAGGACAATATATGTATGTATGCGAGGTACAACTTAAACTTATCACGTATGCATATGTGAAGTCAGAAGTAGTAGTTGTAGTTGTAGTATATATGAGAGCTTGAATTGATTTTTTTTTAAAATATTTTGCAAAATTACTTTATTTTTATTTACAATTATTAAGTTCTGTACTTGGGATTGGATTTTTTAGGCACTTTCCCATCATAAGATTGTGTAAAGATGAGGTTAACTTAAGCGGATGTGAAAAATCAGAGGAAAAAAAAAAAAAGAAAAAAGAGAAAGTGGTCAGGGTATTGAGTTGAGAGAGGGGAAACCTTAAAACTGATGGGTTATATGAATGCAAAGTGCCACGCGTCAGCAGTCTAAGTGGTCCGAGAGTAATTACTTTTTACTGTGCCCAAGTCATGTGCCAAACCCTAACCTAAAGAAGCTTAGACTTCACTTTGCTTTGCTTACAACAAAATTAACGTGCCCTGCGATTTTCTGTACCAATAATATCAGTTTCCAACTTTTTTATTTTTTTTACTTTATTTTTGCTTGTTGAGTTGTGACTAGTAAATTTTAAATCATTGATATCATTTTGTACATGATTCATTTATTTAATATGATTGACATAAAATAAGAAACGGAATAGAAATTCTTGTGTAATGAGGGTGAATTGAGAAGAAAGGCCAAAGCTGGATTATCAATATTTTTTTCTTGATATTTCATCTGTTGAGATCAATTTGCTTTCACTATTGATTTGAATGTAGCAAAATTTAGGAAAACATTTTTAGTAGACTCATTTTTTTTTTACCTAATAAAAAACTGTTTTTTGTTTTGTTTTAGCATTTGCAAACACCCCCTAAGTTTGAAAAGAGAAAGATTGAACATTTTTCAAAAATGGGCTTCAGAATGTGTCGCATATAAAAACTATTATGACCGGATTTAATCTCAAATTTAACACGAATATTAGAAATCAATGATATTTTTATAGGGTTCTAATTTAACACAAACATGAAATTAAACAAATTATTAAGAGAAAGTGTATATGCCATTATTAATAAATGACGTGTGATAGCTAATTAATCTTGCCTTGCTTGAGGTAACAAAAATATTGCATTCATAGATGAAGAGGTTCACATGTTGTTTAATCAATTGAAAAACTTAACCAAAAAAGTTGGGACTGTTGAAATGAGAAGCTGTAATTGGGCAAACTAATTAAGATGTTTCTTGTGTGCCCCTTTTGGTTCGAAAGAGGTTGTGATATCACACAAGAAATGAGAGAGCAAAATACCCATTTTCTTGAAATGTCGCCCTCAAATATACTAACTTTGAAATGGGAATGGAAAATTAACCCAATCAAGAAAAGACCCCAATTAAGTATTTTTTGGTTCTGTGTGAGAAATAAGTAAAGTGTAGTTTAAACAAAGTAGGTAATTAATTAGCTTAAGCGAAATGAAAATGCAAGAACGCGTACTAAACAAAATTAAAACTGAACCAACATTATTCAACAGAAAAAAATATATATAATTGCCACAAATTGTGAGATCGATCGGGGTTGATGACTTTGTGCCCTAAGGCTATTATTTACTTTGTTTTTGCGAATTGTATGCATTTCTCACATATACCAATGACTTAACTAAATTGGACGAATGTCAAAATAATTTCTTTATCTTCCCACAAAAATTACTTATCAATCCGACACCATCCTTACTAGTTATAGAAAGGACAAACGAGAGTTTTTGGTAAAAAGAGAAAAAAAACAAATAAAGAGCATGTGTTCAATTTGATTTTGCAATTTTCAAGTTTTACATTGTAAGAGGAAGCAAAATTACATTGGAAATTGAGCACTTGTTTTTAAATTTCTATATTTACTGCTGGAAATTGGAATCTTAACAATTAAACCACATTTATACCATGACAAAGAAATGAGGCACTTGTTTTTATTTTTTTTATTTTTACTGGGTGTTTTTGATCAATCATTCGCGCTTTTTTTTTTCTCCTTTTTTTCTTTCTTTCTTTCTTTTTTTTCTTTGTTGGTTTGTTTTTCCAACTGTTCTCGTAAAATTCTGCATAATAACTTATATAGTTTTACAAAATTCCAAATTACAACCCACTCATTATGAGTAATCTCCTATCTCGAAACTTAAGAAGAGAAAACTAAAATGATTGGACAGTATACTTTAAATTAATAATCGACATTGTAATAACAAATTCTAAAATTTAACATTATTCTTGATAATAGCAAATATTAAATATGTCATACAAGTTTTTTATTATTATTTTTTAATTTTTTAACTTTCAATATTATTAAATTGGAGTTTAATAGTAATAGAACTAATGGGTCTGATACATTTGGATAAGTCAAAACTATTAAAACGAAAAATGCATATTCCTACAAATTGGATAAGAGAAACTCTTTTTTTCCTCATACGGTGATAAAAAGTATATTTCCTCAAAATTATGTGTGAACCGACAAAAATGCCCTACAATTTAATCATAACAAATAAATTCACTCATTCTTTTTCAAATAAATTTACCACACCCGATCTTTTTCTCCTTCCCACAAACTCGTAATTTGGAAAAAAACTTGAAATTAAAATTCAATCCTATTATGACATTTCCAGACCAAAATTTTATTTTGAAATTATAATGGCACAAAATGTGTTTATGTGAAGTAGTTATGTTTATTTATCAATGTGTGTGTTGTAACTTGAAAATGAGTTACCTGGATGTTGAAAACATATTTTTGTGTGTTCCTAACATCGAAATAGTTAGTCCTCAATATGGAAGGAAAGAATTGACGGGAACTCACGAGTTCACGACATTCAGGAACTTAATTTCCTACATCAGGATACGAGTTCCTGACTTGGAAATTGAGTTCACGATTGTTATGAATTTGTGAGTTCCTGACATTTATGTTCCACCATATCGGGAACTGACTGTTTGGAACTCACAATCTTTTAAATTCTCTAATGTGAATTGTGTCAACAAAATTTTCAGTGGTGGTAGTGGCAATTGAATTTTCAGTAGTGACGTCCGTTTTTTGAGTTTAGATAATGTCGAGATTTGGTAAAGAACAGACTTTCAATTTTTTTTTTTAAATTACAGGATTTTGATAAAGACTTGAGTTATCAGGTGAGATATTATTGAGAGAAAGTAAGAGTATTTTAACTAAATAAATAATAATAATAAAAAGTCTCCTTTTCCCTTTAGGAGGAAAAAGAGTTATTAATGACTCGAGTGTATAAATATTAAAAAACATAAAGGAGATGTGCAAATAATTCACTTTCCACATAATTAAACCATGCGAATTGAATTAATATACTACACCTATTGTGAAAATTTGAGCTTCCCGGACAAATATAGAAAATATTTTAAGTACCAAAAAGTACATAAATATTTTATGCAAGACTTGATCAAATATAATGCTACAAAGTATTTACGCTAAAACCTCCTATCTCATTGTGGCAACTCGGTTACATTTGGACACACAAAAACACAAACAAATGAACTGAGTACAAGAAAAAAGACAAATATGAAGTAAGCATACAATGAGCAATAGGTAGATGATGAATATCCTTCATCAAATATGTGGGGGCAGATATGAAAGCCACATGGGGTTCACCATATAAAGCTAAAAGCTCAAGACTGTAAGATGGCCCATTGCTGCAAATCAATGCTTATAATTCATATTTTGGAGCTAGCCACTTAACTTACAAGCCCGGCCCGGCCGCAAATAAAGAAAAAATAGCATATTTATTACTATTTGGTACTATTGGTTTTCTCCTTCCCCTATCTTTGTTTTCAAGAAAAAGGTGTGAAGTCATTTTTCAGTACCCAAAATTCAACTGTTGGCTATGTTTCATTTAACAGTTTGTTTCAGAACTCATAATTGCTACATTTATTTCCATGTACGTGCTGTGATTGAGAATCAATTTTGGGGTAGGAAAGTAATTTCCAAATGCATTTGCTTTTATCTTTTTTAAGTAAATGCCTAGATGCCTAAGATAGATAAAAAGAAAAACTATGTCTAGTGTTGATCACAAGATCGACCGATCAATTAGCCTCACCCAAAAACCTAACTTAGTCAAGAAAGTAAAATTATTAGAATGAATATTGTTGACCCAATGTCCTTGCTCTTGAAAATTATAAATATAATATGCACGCGTTCTTACACTACAAGAAAATCGAGCAATACTGATAGAATTCCCCGACGGCCCATTGATGGGCAATGACTATCGACGCATCACCCTTCGGTATAAGGCACCATTCATTGGATCCAATTGAAGGGGCCATAAATTGGCCACTAAAAAGTTGACAGGACACCGATGGCGAACGCCGTCGAAAAAAAAAAGGAAAAAAAATTATGCTGACGGGACACTAATGTCCTTTGACACTGACTGTGTATGCCTGTCGACAATTTGTCATTAAAAACCTTAGTTACACACACAAAAGAGAGAGAGAGCGCGAAATGTAGCCAAAAAAAAAAAAAGATGAAGGAGACGAGAGGAAGAAGGACGAACCACCACCACTTATTGCCGCTCTCTGCCACCACCCTCGTCGCTTTTGTCCGGTTCGCTCCAGATCTTTTTTTAATGTTATTTTAAATTATATTCATTATTTATAAACATTTGTATAAATACTTGTGTTGCAATTGGACGTTGGTTTTGTGATCAGTTAGTGTTGACGTCGGTGATTACGTGGTGTAAGATTGGGTCTCCGTATAGATGGTTTTCAACCTTTTATAAGTTTCAGGGCACAATATTTCTCGTGGCCGATGATAGTCACATCATACAACTCGCCTCTCTGGATGTGTTTGAGAACAATTCATGTTTTTAAGTATTCTTGTTGTAGGCCCCAAAAATCATAAGGATAAGACGGACATTTTCTGCAACCTCTAATCACCGAGTTAAATCGATTGTGGACGGATGATGCGCCCTCGCATGATATATCTAAGAAACAAAACTTTCAGCTGTGAACAACCCTCATATGGACAATTAGCAATTTTTCTGTCTAATCTAGGTTAGACGAATGGCTTATCCATATTGCATGTAATGCTCAGATGCATTGACTCTCAATTATCGCGGGAAGCAGTCTTGGTTTGATAATCACTGAAAATTTCTTGATTGTGGTCACAATTTCCAAGAAATTTCCAAAAAAAAATAGAAAGGTCGACACTCCACCGCAGAGCGTCCATCCAGGAACAAATTATTTGACAGAGATAGAAAGTTTGAGGCTGCTGAAAGTCACTAATCCAAATGTAACATGCATAAATGGCCATATAGACAAGATAAGTGGTTGGAGAAAAAGAAACATCTTATGTCTGTCGTATTAGAGCACACTAATATATCATGATTTAGATATTATGCACAATAAGAAAAATGTATCCGATAATGTTTTCAACATGGTGATGAATGTGAAGAGAAAGACAAAAGATACTCCAAGATCAAGGGATGAGGTGAATGAATATTGTCTCCATCCATCGCTTTAGTCAACCGCCTCAAAAAAGTATCGTAAAGCTTCTTATACACTAGATAAGGCGTCATGAGTTGCCTTGTAGCATCCAGGGCTCCATAGCAAACACATATCTTATTGAAGAAGTATCAACATTCACTTCATGCTATTTTGAAGGTCACATCTCTACGAAAAGAGAAAATTTGTCTCGTAATGATGATGACCAGAATGGTGAAGACAATGATGGTGATGCTACTTTGATGTTCAAAAAATATGGTGAAACCTTCTCACCGAGAGGAAAGAAACACTTAGATGAAGCAAAGATTGCGACGTGAAATTACATTTTATTGAACTATGATAAAGTCTAAGATTTTATTGAAATATCATTTTTAAATTTCAGTAAACGAATGTTTGATCATATATTAATTTAAAATGATGTATGTGATGTTTTCACAGAGGGCATAAAACCCTCTCAAACAAATATACAGGTGATGGGCTCAATGAGAATTTAAAAAATGAATTTGTCAATTGTACCGAAAACTACGTGAGCTCCTTCGAAGTGATCACACACAAACACACACACACACACACACACACATATATATGTAATTGACCTTTTAATAAATAATAAATTTTACGCCGGCCTGTCATTATAGGCACATGATCCCTTGAATAATGTTATCAACGAGTACATTAAGAATCCCATGTTAGGTCCATCACGTTATGCGTACACATATAATGGTTGTAAGATAGAGAAATACAGGTTCCCCACAACTGCATATTGATCAAATCGATCAATTTCGAACACCGGTGTCTGTATAAGAGGAACAAACTACGAGGAAGATGAGTATGATTATTACGGTCATCTCGTAGAATTTGTTAGACTCGAATATACAGAGTTGTTGTATAAGAGCACACTCTAGCTCAAATGTGAGTGATTCGATCCAGCTCCCGCAGACACAGGGATTAATCCTCAATATAAGCTCGTTGATGTCAATCATAAGTATAGATTCAGTCGCTACGAGTTGTTCAAACTCGTTGGCCAAGCTATTTAAGTCTATTACTACCCATATTTGAGTTTGAAATAAGACAAGTTGGGTTGGTTGGTAAAGTGTAAAAAAAGTTAGATAAATAATAGATTTTATCGAGCCTATGATGCTTTGATCAGTTCTTTCAAGAGAATATTATAGAGACGCACAATTCAATACAATTAGAGTGCGTTGAATTCTAATTACATGACCTTGTTGATACGAACCAGATGAAATTGTTGATGAGGTGGAGGATGAGATAGAAGATGGATTTCTAACAGATAAAGAAATAGACGAAAATGAGTTTGATGATAACCTAGATAGTGAAGTGTCGGTTCGAGATAGAAGTATAAAATAACCCATAGTTTGAACTTGTTATTTTAAAATGACTTGTAATTCAGAAGTATAAAATGAGTTTCTAATTAATGCACTATTTTAAATGGACTCAATTTATGTGATATGCTCAATTTCTATTTTTAGAAGAGGAGTAAAGATATTCGATGTGATGCTCTTGTCAGTTCACCTTCAGGCCATACTTCTCTCGACGCATATCTTCGTCACAGACTCACCTCCATGATGATGATGATGTGGTAGATTTAGATGGAAGGACTACATCTGAGACTGTTCCTCCCACCCATCCGACGCTGGTACATTCAGGGATCTTCCACCGGTCTAATCGATGTCTATGTATTTGGCAGGAGTTTAAGAAAATATTTTGGTTTAAAATATGGAAAAGAATGAGTGTTAAACTACGCTTTTGTTCATAAAAAAAAGGAAGAATCTAACTTGTAAAATAAGTGGAAACGTATAATTTTGTATGCAGCCTGCCACCTAATTATTCCAATCCAAATCGTGATAGTTGTTACAAAAATAAGGAGGGGGAAAACTTGGACTTATTAAATAAAAATTGTATAATATTGTGACCCTCATTTATTGAGAGCCCTAGGTAATCAACTTGCATAGGAGCCGGCTCTGGGTTATGCGAGGTTCTCGCCCCAACCATGTCCCATACCTTGTAGCTCAGTTTCACCAGCCTCAACTTCCTATCCACCCGTAATGTTATTAAGACGTTTAATTAAATTTGTTGTGAAGTAACTAATTATACTTGTATTTGATGTACCTTAACCATACATTTCATGAATATTTGTTAAACATAAAATTTTTATTTTGAATTATATATATATATATATATATATATAATTTCCCGCCCATGTCACTTACTATTTGAAGTATACATATTTAATATTTATATAATTATTTATGTAATTTTGTTTTTGGGATTATGATTTCTAAAAATTAAAAATACAAAAATAATAAAAAAACTTGAAATAATAATAAGATTTTAAATAAAATCAGAAAAAAATTATAAAATAAGTGTAAGATCTATAAATAAATTTAATAATTATAAAAGTTATGAAAAAATTAGAAAATAAATGATACAAAATTAAAAAGAAAACAAATCTTTATTATGAAATAATATAAGAATTTCTAAAATAATCCGACGTAATAATAATCTTTATAAAGAAATCAAAAAATAAAAAATTATAAAATAAATTTAAGTTCTCTAAGTAAATTTTATTAATTTTGAAAGTTAAAAAATAAAAATAAAAAACATAAATATTATAAGAAATTTAAAAATAAATATTACAAATTATAAAACAAGTCTTAAGAAATTATTTATAAAAAATATAAGATTTATAAATAATTTTTAAGAGGAAAAACATTTACCCCCCATATCAGGGCTTATTATATATTTTTATGATTCTTAGTTTCTTGATTTTGTGTTCTTATTTATTATATAACATTTCTCTTTTTCTTTTTTTAACTTTCAGATTTAAGGAATAGTTTAATTAAAAGTTTTATATTTTTATGTGATTTTATAAGTTATTTCCATTATTTTTCGATAATAATTATATTTATTTTCATATTTTATTGATCAATATTTTAAATAATTAATTATATTTCTTAATATTTTTTCACAAATTGTATAAGAAGAAAAATCAGATTTATGTTATATTATTTATATATTTTATGTTTTAATTTTCATATTTATTCAATGAGTATTTATAATTATTTAATTATATCTTTTCCTCCGACAGTAGATGAGACGTCATAAAATCACTAAAGTCTTGGTATTGGGGAGTAAATTATCATATTTCGTATGACAGTTTGTTACAAATAATAATTTGTATGATAAGTTGAAAATTAAAAAAAAAATTATTTTGGGGGCAAAAAATAATCAACCCTTATAATAATAATATCCTCTATTATTCTTGAGTTTTATTTTTTAAATTAGAGTCATTATCTATTTTATGATACCACAACTTTTGTAGTTTACATCAAAAAATCTCTCTAAAATTATTATTACAGTTTCCGTAGTACATTTGAAAATATAAATTTCAAGCGTGGGAACAATCATTTCACATTAATTATTTACACCAAAATTAATTTTATATGACTTGATCTTTTTCTTATTTCACGTCCATCAAAATTAATTAAAAAAAAATCATATTTGGTAAAATTTAATAAGTTATGTGATTAACATTTTCAAGTGATTATTCAATTGGTGGGATTATACATATCTCTATATAAGGAAATAATGTAATAACATATTTTGATCATATTTTTCACTTTCATGGAACTCTCATAAATAAGTTTGGTTGGGTTAGTTTTTTTTTTTCTAACCTGCTTAGTCCAAACGAGTTCATTTGTCTTGCGAATAGGTTCATTTGAGTGACTTTGTTTGGGTTTGGTTCCAAATCGACCATTTGTTTGGTTCAAAATCAAAACACTAGTAGATAGAAAGTGTGAGTTTTTTAAAAAAAATCAAACATAATCGAATAACAAAATTTATTTAATTGAATCTAGTGTTTTTATATTAACATGAATTTGGTGATCACAGTAAAAGATGTTCAACTTTTATACTTTATTTTTTAAAAATAAAATAAAAGTAATTTAACACATATTGTAAATATTTGGAACTATATGTTTCATTTGAATCAATTTAACTTGTTTGTCGACAATTATTACAAGAACACTATAGTCTTAAATATTTTAAACAATTTAACGTGTATTTTTAATAGGTGTATATATTTGAATCAAAATATATAATTAGGTATTTTGTTTCTTACTTTTCTAAATTATATTATCAAAAAAAATCTAAATTATACAATCAGTTTTGGTTATGTGCATATAATTTTCTTAGTAGGACAAACATATATGATTTGAATATTTTACCCACATTATATTATATGTTAATATACGAGAAAAATTGTTATAAGATTTTTACTTTGTCTTTAAATACAAAGACTAAACAAGTAATGTGCACAATGATCTAAATTTTATTTATACTAAAATTTTGAAAATATAATCACACTAACTAATATGATTGTTTTGTAACTAACTAACTAATAGTGAGAGCTTAAAAATATTGGTATATGATGATGATGATGATGATGATATGTTAAACTCATTGTTCTGAAAACCGGACCGGTCATCGAACCGGTAAAGTTATAGGTTCAGTGGTTCACAGGTCCAACCGTGGTCGGACCGATTGTGTGTGTGTGTGTGTGTGTGTGTGTGTACCACTATTGAATATGTTATAAATAAATAGAATAAGTTAATTTAATAAAAAAATATGATTATAAAATATTTTAAGATTCAATTTAAAGAGTCCATATGAATAAATATGAGTTCATCAACCACAATACAACATAGAAAAATGTAGTTGAATTAAATATAATGAAGAGAAATCAAATAAAATAGTTCAATTTTTATATCATCACTCCAAGTCCAACAACTTTAAAATGAAATAAAATTAACCAACATAATTTGTATTTATTTGTACTCAAAATAAAAAGAATAAGACCCCATCAATTTTTATTTAATACAAA
>BMAC01000167.1:1455876-1466703 GCA_014905375.1 Phtheirospermum japonicum
AAGTAAATATGGAAGTTGAAAAGGGAGTGGGATTTCCATTTGGTATATGGAAAGTCCCACATAGGAAGGAGACCCATTTAAGAGAGGCTTTATTAAATGAAGTGAAATGGGGATTGGTTAAAAGTTGAGTGGGGTGGGGAACCCCCCACACGCGCGCCACCACCCGCCCGCCCGTCCGGCTCGGCCCGTGGCCCGTGGCTCGCGTTCCGCGTCCATACTCGCGATTTTTCGCGCATGTGGTTCGTGGTTCGTGGTTCTATAGTCCAGCTGGGCCTGGGCTTTAGTTTTGGACCAGTTCCAAAATATTCCAGTCTTTCTTGGAGAGAAAGAATAGGAATTAGACTTGTATAAGGAATCCTAATTCCTGCGATTTCCTACCTTAATTATGATCCTTTTACAACTATAAAAACCCCCTTCTGCAGTGTATTTCAGCATCCGAAAATCATAAAGCATCTCATAATCATCCTACTTGCCTCACGCATCATATAGCTTGCAATTAGGATTTTGCTCAGTTGTCTGCCCAGTTCTCGTTCGCCAGGTTGCTGGTTCGACTGCTCCGTCCAGCTCCGTTCGTCGTTGTATCTTGGGAAGTTCATTGCTGTTCAACCGCGAGCACGTAGTCCGGGGCAATAAGAATCTTAAGGAGAGAGTTCGCTCGCCTCGACGGTTCAAATTTGATTTTATTTTCTGTTCTTGCTATTTGTTATTATTCTATTAATTCGAATTATCCCTGCCTGTAATACCGTGGTTTTATTGCTGTAACCCAATACATACATTATCCCGTTGGTATATACTTATGGGCGGACATTGTTGGCATCTTGCCGAGAGGCGTTAGGTCGTCGGTGATTTTTCAATGATCGTTACCATCAGCAAATGCCGACGTGTTGGTGCCTGTCGGCATTTGTAATTTTTAAAATTATATCAACGAGCATTTAGCCGTCGATATTTTTAGTTTTTGTTTTGGTTTTTTTTTTCTTGTTTATATTTAAATTAGTGTTTAACCATGTAATACAAGAAATAAATTGAAATGGTGGTGTAAATTCATTTTATTTGAATATAATATTATTAATTTATTAATATAATATGACAAGTAAAAATACTCAGGTCACACAAATTTAAACAAATCAAAGGTAAATAATTAAATATTTATATATTATGGAAACAACTATTTGTAACCTACGTAATAAATCTATTTGTAGTTTAACCATGGGTTCTGAAAACTGGATCGGACCGGCTGGGTTCATCCGGAAATCGGTCCACCACACCGGTCGGTTTTCATGTGAAATCGGTGGACTAAAAAATCGGTAGAAAACCGGCCAAACCGGTCATGAACCGGTTGGACCGGTGAACCTGTGACAGATTCAATCGTTTTTTTTTTTGTTTTTTTTTGTTTTTTTTTTTTTTTTGCTTTCTTATTAAGTAAATATGGAAGTTGAAAAGGGAGTGGGATTTCCATTTGGTATATGGAAAGTCCCACATAGGAAGGAGACCCATTTAAGAGAGGCTTTATTAAATGAAGTGAAATGGGGATTGGTTAAAAGTTGAGTGGGGTGGGGAACCCCCCACACGCGCGCCACCACCCGCCCGCCCGTCCGGCTCGGCCCGTGGCCCGTGGCTCGCGTTCCGCGTCCATACTCGCGATTTTTCGCGCATGTGGTTCGTGGTTCGTGGTTCTATAGTCCAGCTGGGCCTGGGCTTTAGTTTTGGACCAGTTCCAAAATATTCCAGTCTTTCTTGGAGAGAAAGAATAGGAATTAGACTTGTATAAGGAATCCTAATTCCTGCGATTTCCTACCTTAATTATGATCCTTTTACAACTATAAAAACCCCCTTCTGCAGTGTATTTCAGCATCCGAAAATCATAAAGCATCTCATAATCATCCTACTTGCCTCACGCATCATATAGCTTGCAATTAGGATTTTGCTCAGTTGTCTGCCCAGTTCTCGTTCGCCAGGTTGCTGGTTCGACTGCTCCGTCCAGCTCCGTTCGTCGTTGTATCTTGGGAAGTTCATTGCTGTTCAACCGCGAGCACGTAGTCCGGGGCAATAAGAATCTTAAGGAGAGAGTTCGCTCGCCTCGACGGTTCAAATTTGATTTTATTTTCTGTTCTTGCTATTTGTTATTATTCTATTAATTCGAATTATCCCTGCCTGTAATACCGTGGTTTTATTGCTGTAACCCAATACATACATTATCCCGTTGGTATATACTTATGGGCGGACATTGTTGGCATCTTGCCGAGAGGCGTTAGGTCGTCGGTGATTTTTCAATGATCGTTACCATCAGCAAATGCCGACGTGTTGGTGCCTGTCGGCATTTGTAATTTTTAAAATTATATCAACGAGCATTTAGCCGTCGATATTTTTAGTTTTTGTTTTGGTTTTTTTTTTCTTGTTTATATTTAAATTAGTGTTTAACCATGTAATACAAGAAATAAATTGAAATGGTGGTGTAAATTCATTTTATTTGAATATAATATTATTAATTTATTAATATAATATGACAAGTAAAAATACTCAGGTCCACACAAATTTAAACAAATCAAAGGTAAATAATTAAATATTTATATATTATGGAACAACTATTTGTAACCTACGTAATAAATCTATTTGTAGTTTAACCATGGGTTCTGAAAACTGGATCGGACCGGCTGGGTTCATCCGGAAATCGGTCCACCACACCGGTCGGTTTTCATGTGAAAATCGGTGGACTAAAAAATCGGTAGAAAACCGGCCAAACCGGTCATGAACCGGTTGGACCGGTGAACCTGTGACAGATTCAATCGTTTTTTTTTTTGTTTTTTTTTGTTTTTTTTTTTTTTTTGCTTTCTTATTAAGTAAATATGGAAGTTGAAAAGGGAGTGGGATTTCCATTTGGTATATGGAAAGTCCCACATAGGAAGGAGACCCATTTAAGAGAGGCTTTATTAAATGAAGTGAAATGGGGATTGGTTAAAAGTTGAGTGGGGTGGGGAACCCCCCACACGCGCGCCACCACCCGCCCGCCCGTCCGGCTCGGCCCGTGGCCCGTGGCTCGCGTTCCGCGTCCATACTCGCGATTTTTCGCGCATGTGGTTCGTGGTTCGTGGTTCTATAGTCCAGCTGGGCCTGGGCTTTAGTTTTGGACCAGTTCCAAAATATTCCAGTCTTTCTTGGAGAGAAAGAATAGGAATTAGACTTGTATAAGGAATCCTAATTCCTGCGATTTCCTACCTTAATTATGATCCTTTTACAACTATAAAAACCCCCTTCTGCAGTGTATTTCAGCATCCGAAAATCATAAAGCATCTCATAATCATCCTACTTGCCTCACGCATCATATAGCTTGCAATTAGGATTTTGCTCAGTTGTCTGCCCAGTTCTCGTTCGCCAGGTTGCTGGTTCGACTGCTCCGTCCAGCTCCGTTCGTCGTTGTATCTTGGGAAGTTCATTGCTGTTCAACCGCGAGCACGTAGTCCGGGGCAATAAGAATCTTAAGGAGAGAGTTCGCTCGCCTCGACGGTTCAAATTTGATTTTATTTTCTGTTCTTGCTATTTGTTATTATTCTATTAATTCGAATTATCCCTGCCTGTAATACCGTGGTTTTATTGCTGTAACCCAATACATACATTATCCCGTTGGTATATACTTATGGGCGGACATTGTTGGCATCTTGCCGAGAGGCGTTAGGTCGTCGGTGATTTTTCAATGATCGTTACCATCAGCAAATGCCGACGTGTTGGTGCCTGTCGGCATTTGTAATTTTTAAAATTATATCAACGAGCATTTAGCCGTCGATATTTTTAGTTTTTGTTTTGGTTTTTTTTTTCTTGTTTATATTTAAATTAGTGTTTAACCATGTAATACAAGAAATAAATTGAAATGGTGGTGTAAATTCATTTTATTTGAATATAATATTATTAATTTATTAATATAATATGACAAGTAAAAATACTCAGGTCACACAAATTTAAACAAATCAAAGGTAAATAATTAAATATTTATATATTATGGAAACAACTATTTGTAACCTACGTAATAAATCTATTTGTAGTTTAACCATGGGTTCTGAAAACTGGATCGGACCCGGCTGGGTTCATCCGGAAATCGGTCACCACACCGGTCGGTTTTCATGTGAAAATCGGTGGACTAAAAAATCGGTAGAAAACCGGCCAAACCGGTCATGAACCGGTTGGACCGGTGAACCTGTGACAGATTCAATCGTTTTTTTTTTTGTTTTTTTTTGTTTTTTTTTTTTTTTTGCTTTCTTATTAAGTAAATATGGAAGTTGAAAAGGGAGTGGGATTTCCATTTGGTATATGGAAAGTCCCACATAGGAAGGAGACCCATTTAAGAGAGGCTTTATTAAATGAAGTGAAATGGGGATTGGTTAAAAGTTGAGTGGGGTGGGGAACCCCCCACACGCGCGCCACCACCCGCCCGCCCGTCCGGCTCGGCCCGTGGCCCGTGGCTCGCGTTCCGCGTCCATACTCGCGATTTTTCGCGCATGTGGTTCGTGGTTCGTGGTTCTATAGTCCAGCTGGGCCTGGGCTTTAGTTTTGGACCAGTTCCAAAATATTCCAGTCTTTCTTGGAGAGAAAGAATAGGAATTAGACTTGTATAAGGAATCCTAATTCCTGCGATTTCCTACCTTAATTATGATCCTTTTACAACTATAAAAACCCCCTTCTGCAGTGTATTTCAGCATCCGAAAATCATAAAGCATCTCATAATCATCCTACTTGCCTCACGCATCATATAGCTTGCAATTAGGATTTTGCTCAGTTGTCTGCCCAGTTCTCGTTCGCCAGGTTGCTGGTTCGACTGCTCCGTCCAGCTCCGTTCGTCGTTGTATCTTGGGAAGTTCATTGCTGTTCAACCGCGAGCACGTAGTCCGGGGCAATAAGAATCTTAAGGAGAGAGTTCGCTCGCCTCGACGGTTCAAATTTGATTTTATTTTCTGTTCTTGCTATTTGTTATTATTCTATTAATTCGAATTATCCCTGCCTGTAATACCGTGGTTTTATTGCTGTAACCCAATACATACATTATCCCGTTGGTATATACTTATGGGCGGACATTGTTGGCATCTTGCCGAGAGGCGTTAGGTCGTCGGTGATTTTTCAATGATCGTTACCATCAGCAAATGCCGACGTGTTGGTGCCTGTCGGCATTTGTAATTTTTAAAATTATATCAACGAGCATTTAGCCGTCGATATTTTTAGTTTTTGTTTTGGTTTTTTTTTTCTTGTTTATATTTAAATTAGTGTTTAACCATGTAATACAAGAAATAAATTGAAATGGTGGTGTAAATTCATTTTATTTGAATATAATATTATTAATTTATTAATATAATATGACAAGTAAAAATACTCAGGTCACACAAATTTAAACAAATCAAAGGTAAATAATTAAATATTTATATATTATGGAAACAACTATTTGTAACCTACGTAATAAATCTATTTGTAGTTTAACCATGGGTTCTGAAAACTGGATCGGACCCGGCTGGGTTCATCCGGAAATCGGTCCACCACACCGGTCGGTTTTCATGTGAAATCGGTGGACTAAAAAATCGGTAGAAAACCGGCCAAACCGGTCATGAACCGGTTGGACCGGTGAACCTGTGACAGATTCAATCGTTTTTTTTTTTGTTTTTTTTTGTTTTTTTTTTTTTTTTGCTTTCTTATTAAGTAAATATGGAAGTTGAAAAGGGAGTGGGATTTCCATTTGGTATATGGAAAGTCCCACATAGGAAGGAGACCCATTTAAGAGAGGCTTTATTAAATGAAGTGAAATGGGGATTGGTTAAAAGTTGAGTGGGGTGGGGAACCCCCCACACGCGCGCCACCACCCGCCCGCCCGTCCGGCTCGGCCCGTGGCCCGTGGCTCGCGTTCCGCGTCCATACTCGCGATTTTTCGCGCATGTGGTTCGTGGTTCGTGGTTCTATAGTCCAGCTGGGCCTGGGCTTTAGTTTTGGACCAGTTCCAAAATATTCCAGTCTTTCTTGGAGAGAAAGAATAGGAATTAGACTTGTATAAGGAATCCTAATTCCTGCGATTTCCTACCTTAATTATGATCCTTTTACAACTATAAAAACCCCCTTCTGCAGTGTATTTCAGCATCCGAAAATCATAAAGCATCTCATAATCATCCTACTTGCCTCACGCATCATATAGCTTGCAATTAGGATTTTGCTCAGTTGTCTGCCCAGTTCTCGTTCGCCAGGTTGCTGGTTCGACTGCTCCGTCCAGCTCCGTTCGTCGTTGTATCTTGGGAAGTTCATTGCTGTTCAACCGCGAGCACGTAGTCCGGGGCAATAAGAATCTTAAGGAGAGAGTTCGCTCGCCTCGACGGTTCAAATTTGATTTTATTTTCTGTTCTTGCTATTTGTTATTATTCTATTAATTCGAATTATCCCTGCCTGTAATACCGTGGTTTTATTGCTGTAACCCAATACATACATTATCCCGTTGGTATATACTTATGGGCGGACATTGTTGGCATCTTGCCGAGAGGCGTTAGGTCGTCGGTGATTTTTCAATGATCGTTACCATCAGCAAATGCCGACGTGTTGGTGCCTGTCGGCATTTGTAATTTTTAAAATTATATCAACGAGCATTTAGCCGTCGATATTTTTAGTTTTTGTTTTGGTTTTTTTTTTCTTGTTTATATTTAAATTAGTGTTTAACCATGTAATACAAGAAATAAATTGAAATGGTGGTGTAAATTCATTTTATTTGAATATAATATTATTAATTTATTAATATAATATGACAAGTAAAAATACTCAGGTCACACAAATTTAAACAAATCAAAGGTAAATAATTAAATATTTATATATTATGGAACAACTATTTGTAACCTACGTAATAAATCTATTTGTAGTTTAACCATGGGTTCTGAAAACTGGATCGGACCCGGCTGGGTTCATCCGGAAATCGGTCACCACACCGGTCGGTTTTCATGTGAAAATCGGTGGACTAAAAAATCGGTAGAAAACCGGCCAAACCGGTCATGAACCGGTTGGACCGGTGAACCTGTGACAGATTCAATCGTTTTTTTTTTTGTTTTTTTTTGTTTTTTTTTTTTTTTTGCTTTCTTATTATTCTTTTGTGTGGACTTTAAGCCCATTCCCTCTAGCATTATATAGAATTGATCTCGATTTATACTTTTCGTAAACGGATCCGCTAGATTCTCCTTTGACTTCACATAGTCAATGGACATAATACCTCTTGAGATCAATTCTCTAACGGTATTGTGTCTCCGACGAATATGTCGAGACTTACCGTTATACATTTCACTATAAGCCCTTGCGATAGCAGCTTGATTATCACAATGTATCATAATCGGTGATACTGGCTTACACCAACATGGAATATCCTCGAGAAAATTTCGAAGCCACTCAGCTTCTTCACCAGCCTTATCCAAGGCTATGAACTCTGACTCCATGGTGGACCGGGCTATACAAGTCTATTTTGTAGACCTCCAAGATACAGCTCCTCCCCCAATGGTAAACATGTACCCACTTGTGGAGTGTGAATCCTTGGAGTCCGATATCCAGTTGGCATCGCAATACCCTTCCAGAACACCTGGATATCTTGCATAATGCAGCCCATAACTTTGGGTATATCTCAAGTATCGCAATACTCTAATTAACCCAGCCCAATGAGTACTGTTTGGATTACTCGTGAACCTACTAACTTTGTTCACCGAATAAGCTAGATCAGGCCTCGTACAATTAGTAAGGTACATCAGACTCCCAATGATCCTAGCATAATCCAACTGTGTCACCGGATCACCTTTGTTTTTCACCAAACGAAGGTTATCGTCAAAAGGGGTTTTGGCAGTTTCACTATCCAACGCATTGAACTTCTTAAGAACGTTCTCAACATAGTGAGACTGAGACAAAATTATGCCATTCAAATTTCTTATGATCTTGATCCCAAGAATCACATCCGCTAACCCCATATCCTTCATGTCAAAGTTGTCTTTCAACATATTCTTGGTATTAGTGATCACATCACTTGAATCACTCAGAATCAACATGTCATCAACATACAGACACACAATGACAAATGAACCAAGCGTGTTTTTCACATAAACACACTTATCACATTCATTAATGCGAAAGCCATTGGATATCATCACAGTATCAAACTTGATATGCCACTGCTTTGGTGCTTGTTTCAATCCATATAACGATTTAACAAGTCTACACACCTTTTTCTCTTGTCCCAGAACTACAAACCCTTCGGGTTGCTCCATATAGATCTCCTCATCTAGCTCACCACTCAAAAAGGCTGTTTTCACATTCATTTGGTGTATCTCAAGATTGTGCAGCGCAGCAATTGCCAAAATTACTCTTATCGAAGTAATTCTCGTTACTGGTGAGTAGGTATCAAAGAAGTCATATCCTTCTTTTTGTTTAAAGCCTTTGGCCACTAGCCTTGCTTTATACTTATCGATAGAGCCATCAGCTTTATACTTCTTTCTAAGAACCCACTTACAACCAAGGGGTTTAGTTCCTTGAGGAAGATCCGCCAATTCCCATGTATGATTGTGCATAATGGAATCTATCTCCGAATTTATCGCTTCCTTCCACAAAGGAGCATCCGGACTGGACAATGCTTCTTGAATGGACCGAGGTTCGTTATCTAACATATAGATCATGAACTCTGGACCAAACGTTTTTGCAATTTTTGTCCTCTTGCTTCGCCTTAGTTCACCATCATCACTTGTTTGTGATGCATCTCGAACTTCAGGCGGCTCGTCTTCACGAGTTCTCTTCAAAAGAACCTCCTTGTTCGTATCCTTGTAAGGATATATGTGTTCAAAAAACACTACATTTCTAGACTCTATAGTAGTCCCCTCAACTACATCAGGTACCTCGGACCTGTGCACTAGAAATCTATATGCAGAGCTATTCTTTGCATATCTAATGAAGATGCAATCAATCGTCTTGGGTCCTATCTTCACTTGTTTTGGCTCAGGCACCCTCACATTAGCCAAACACCCTCACACTTTAAGATGACAGTAGGCCGGAGCCTTTCCTTTCCATAGTTCRTATGGAGTCTTGTCTCTACCCGTGTGGGGTAACCGATTCAATATATAATTGGAGGAGAGAATCTCCTCCCCCCACATGTTAGGGGGCATCCCTGAACTAATTAGAAGGACATTCATCATCTCCTTCAAAGTTCGATTCTTGCGTTCAGCAACGCCATTCGATTGAGGTGTATATGGAGCAGTTGTTTGATGAATTATTCCATATTCAGCACACAATTCTTGGAATGGAGAAACGTACTCTCCACCTCGATCACTCCGAATTGCCTTAATTCGTGAGTTCAATTGATTTTCAACTTCATTCTTGAAGATTTTAAACGCATCAATTGCTTCATCCTTGCCACTTAACAGATATACATGGCAAAACCTTGTGCAGTCATCAATAAAAGTAATGAAATACTTTTTACCACCTCTAGTTTGCACAAATTTCATATCACAAATATCAGTATGAATTAACTCTAGAGGATTCGAACTTCTTTCAACCGAGTTAAAAGAGGCTTTCGCCATTCTCGCTTCAACACAAATTTCACACTTGTGTTTTGAGTTAAACTTTACGTTATTTAGTAAATTTGCCTTTACCAATTTCATAATTGATTTCATGTTAACGTGTCCAAGTCTAACATGCCACAAATCACATGACTCAACAATATACGAAGAAGCAATGACTTTATTATTAATAATTGGGCGTTTAGCCATTACATTCAACTTAAAGAGTCCCTTCTCGAGGTGACCTTTAGCTAGAAACTTTCCACTCTTAGTGAGAACAACTTGACCAGACTCAAACACTAGTCTAAACCCATGCTGGACAAGCAGAGACCCAGAAACAAGATTTTCCTAATATCAGGAACATGCAGCACATCCTTCAAAGTCAATTCCAGACCAGACGTCATCTTCAGCAGCACCTTTCCAACTCCAGCAACTTCAGCAGTCGATGAATTACCCATATGGAGCCTCCTTTCAGAAACAGGGGTATAATCAGAAAATACCTCTCGATCAGAGCAAACGTGACAAGTGGCTCCAGTGTCTATGAACCACTCTCTTGGATTGTCTACCAAGTTAGCCTCCATAACAACCGCGCGCAAAGATCTAGCTCGGACATCTCTTCAGTGATGACGTTGGCTGCATTCCGATTGTCCTTGCGTGGTTTTCGGCACTCTTTCTTCGTGTGTCCAGGCTTACCACAGTTGTAGAAGTTGCCTTCGAACCTCTTGGCCTTCTTCTGATTCACCTTGCCTTTGCCTTGGCCTTGGTGCTTGCGCTTTTTCCCAGAATCAGCTTCTGCCAAGTGAGCTTTTGTCTCCATCATTGAGGTCTTGCCGTACTTCGTCGCTGATTGTCTATTTCCTTCCTCGACACGTAGCTTCACAATAAGCTTCTCCAAAGACATTTGCTTTGACTTGTGCTTGAGATAGTTCTTGAAATCTCTCCAACTCGGTGGTAGCTTCTCAACAATAGCCATCACTTGGAAGGTTTCGCACACTTGCATGCCTTCAGCATGTATACTTTGCAAAATCATTTGCAACTCTTGGAGCTGACTCATCACAGTTTTCGAATCAACCATGACAAACTCCAAGAACCGTCCGACAATAAACTTCTTAGTGCCGACGTCATCCACCTTGTACTTATTTTCCAAGGACGTCCATAGTTCTCTAGCGGTACTCTTGACCGAACTATAGACCCCATACAGCGCATTGTCCAATCCATTAAGGATATAATGTCTGCATAGATAGTCCCCTTGTGTCCACGCATCAAGGGCGACTCTACGATCAAAACTCGTATCTTC
>BMAC01000167.1:1467463-1494136 GCA_014905375.1 Phtheirospermum japonicum
AATCGCAGGAATTAGGATTCCTTATACAAGTCTAATTCCTATTCTTTCTCTCCAAGAAAGACTGGAATATTYTGGAACTGGTCCAAAACTAAAGCCCAGGCCCAGCTGGACTATAGAACCACGAACCACGAACCACATGCGCGAAAAATCGCGAGTATGGACGCGGAACGCGAGCCACGGGCCACGGGCCGAGCCGGACGGGCGGGCGGGTGGTGGCGCGCGTGTGGGGGGTTCCCCACCCCACTCAACTTTTAACCAATCCCCATTTCACTTCATTTAATAAAGCCTCTCTTAAATGGGTCTCCTTTCTATGTGGGACTTTCCATATACCAAATGGAAATCCCATTCCCTTTTCAACTTCCATATTTACTTATTAAATGTCCAACTTTGAACATTGATTACTCACTCATCCCAACATGGATTTGTGAAAGTAAATATACCACGTTCATCTACTCACAACGTAGATTAAGAATATGAAGTTCGTTTTCGAAAATAACGAACTTACCACATTTGGAATAATGGACCAAAGTTACCAAAAATAACCTTCCAAATATCCAAATTCCCAACAGTATGAATGTCCCGACAGATGTGCTTGTCGACAAAAATACTGACAGACAAATGAACCCGTAAATTCTTTTTTAATGATGAGAAAAATACCGATGAGTGAAAATCGTAGACAAGTTATCGGTGTGAATACTTGCCGACGATATACTGACTAATTTGACCATCCGTATATCCTTATTTTGTTAATACAATATTGACATGCGTATATAATAGTAAGCATATAAGACCACACAACCAAATATATATGTGCGTGTGTGAGTGTGTTTCTGAAATGCGAATTTCTTTAGCGTTTCAAGCTGGCTACAGTCAAAACAAGCAAAAATTTCTGGTTCTTTTTGATAATATGGAAAGGATTATAAGGAAGATTATTTGCCCAATTTCATTACACGAATCACAGTATATCTCTGTTTTATTATCAATTAGAGTCACAAATATTATTAAATCTGTGCAATTTTGGCACTACGCTACAGATACAAATGACCTCGAACAAATTTCATAATTGCAAAAACAAAAGAAATTAATCAATAAAAATTGTGCGAATAATTAGTAAAGCAATGTAGGCGCGCACAAGTTGTGGCATCAATTACTAAAATTCCAGTGGTCTTTAGCTTTCACTTTGTAAATGAAATGTTCCAGAGGGAATCTAAAATTAGTAGAAAAAGATTATGAAATATTGTATCTTTGAGGAAAGCGTAAATTTGATGTTGAATTCGGTGCATTTGATTGAATTTTGGAGGGGGGACCAAAGAAATTATAATAGAGATTCTTATATTAATAATAATAATAATAATAATAATAATATAATGGGGTGGTAGTGGTAAGAGTGGTGAATAATAATGTGGGGCAGAGGGTACAAATTCTTATCAGATTAATTACCTTAAACGAGCGGACACTATTGGGCTCACCCATCATGACACGTGGACCTCATTCCATTTTAGGAAAGTTTACTTTAAAGGAAGTCACATCCAATTGGAAACATGGGGTCTCACTCAGGCCACCAATTGAATTATAATTCATCACTGCCATTACTTGTCTCTACTCCTAAATGTCACACTCTCTTTTGTCTATCGGAGGGGTAGTTGGTAATTATTTTTCTTATAATATAAGTATATTTACTAATACAAACATTGGCCTAGTGTGTGTTAGTATGCGTTTGAATCGACTTGTGATTAATTTGTCATCGGTCAAGTCAGTTATTAGTCTTTGGAATATACACCAAATAATAGAAGCTGTGTGTACTTTAACTGAATAAAGCAATAGTGTGTAAATGAATAAATTATTTTTTAAATATAGGAAGGCCAGCCATGGTGATTCATCATCGTTCACCTCCTACAAAATTATTACCATAAAAATAATTTTGATATGGAAAATTGGATTAGCCCAGTAGTTTAGAATTGTCAAAAAAAGAAATTGGTATAATTGATTATTAATTGATTTTTACAATTAATAGTGTTTTTTTTTGTTTGTTTTTTTCTGGGCAGTCAAAATAAAAACAGGAGAATTGATCATTGAAAGGTAAGAAATAATCTTGGGCATATGAATTAATTGAGTGTCCCTGTATATGAAATTACAATGATGTGTTTAGTTGTTGTTGTACTAGGAACTGGAAAAATGAACAAGGGACATTCATTGATGACCATACCGCACTAGAATTAGGTGAGCAAAGTTACTTTGGCTTTCTTTCTTTTTCCCAAATGCACTTTCACTCTCTATTACAAATTTCTACTGCCCCACATAAATAGCCAAAACTGCCCATTAATGACATGATATCCATCAACCATTGAAAAAGCCCTTTATAGTTCACTCAACCATGTGTGAACTTTTTTCATTTGCCTTTGGAGACTTGTATCTTGTTCACATCAATCTTTCTTTGATTTTCATCATCATCACCACCCTTTGATTTTGTTAGCCCTAATAATTAATGATTTTAACTATGATTTTTAATGGTGATTAAGATATGCACATTCATTCATGGATTCATTTTCTGAATCTCACTTTGTTTTGTAAATTTGGATTTATAAACAAAAATGTTTTTCTTCATAACAATTTCGATCTTTATTAATGAACTGAAATATACATGGTTTAACGCATTTTAAATTCATTTGGTTCAAATTCTAGCCCCTCCACTTTTCATTTGAAAAGATTGAAATTCAATTTGGGAGGTGTTTAAGGATAAACAAAATATGTATGTGTTCGAGCTATGGTGAGGAATGTTATGGAGGTGTCAATGTCAATTCATGTGCTCAACATAAGTGAGCTGGTTGGAAAGGAACCTGAGGGGCAGATGACAGGTTACATCTGATGGGTGTTTTTGGCCACTTGCTACTCATTCTTATTATGAACTCTACACATTTTCGAGTGTGCCACCACAAAATGCAATACTCTTAATTCCTATTTTAGAAATCAATTATTCACTCTGTGAATGAGTAAAAGTGTGCAGTGAATGCATTTATTCATCACTCTTTTCTTTCTTCTTCTTTCTTTTTTATTTTTTATTTTTTGCACCCTTAATTAAATTTATTGGCCATTTGTAAATTTAGTGTTAAGGTAATAACGGTGAGAAAGTAAGAATACTAGAAAACGTAATTGAGTGCCCAAATGGCCTATTCATCCTTCTATTTATACAAGTATGCGGGATAAAAATATAGAAAGAAGCGTAACGATATCGTAACGGTCGTATCGTAATAACTTTACATTCTAAATACAAAGATTCCCAAATAAAATCTCTAATAAATATGATTTCTAACACTCCCCCCTAGTCGAAACGGGAGCTTGACGGATGCAAAGACTAGACCTAAAATAAAAAAATAGAGGAGATGGAAGCCCTTTAGTGAAAATGTCGGCATACTGATGAGTCGACGGCACATGGAGAACTCGTACTTGTCCAAGAGCTAACAACTCACGCACGAAGTGGAGGTTAATCTCGACATGCTTGGTGCGCTGATGTTGCACCGGATTAGGCAAGAGGTAAACGGTAGAGACGTTGTCACAGTAGACAATGGTAGCTCGCTGAAGAGGAACACGTAGTTCACAGAGTAAGTTACGTAACCAACATGTCTCGACAACGGCATTGGCCACACCTTGGTACTCGGCTTCTGCGCTGGATCGTGAGATAGTAGGTTGACGTTTGGATGACCATGATATCAAATTGTCACCAAAATAAACACAGTACCCAAATGTGAAGCGACAAGTATCAGGACACCAGGCCCAGTCGGCATCAGAATAAGCAGTGAGAGCGGAGATGAAGAACGGCTGGAGCTGAAGGCCGAGATCAAGTGTGTCATGGATGTAAGTATGCGGGATACAAATATGGAAATAATCGTTACGATTCTGTAACGGTCGTAACGGAATCGTAACGGTCGTATTGTAATAACTCTACACTCTAAATACGAAGATTTTCAAATAAAATCTCTAATGAATATGATTTCTAACAATAACTTCATATATACTGGATGAAAACAGAAGAAGTGTGTGTGTGTTTTGGATTCACTATATCATTCACTCATCACATGTATCTAGGGGGATTTGAATGTTGAATATTTCTAAACCAAATAATTTGAATAAGATATACATTGGAATTGTGGTTAGACAGTTCACTCCTTGAATTCTTGTATTTACATTCCTAAGTAAGCCAACTGTCATTTGCTTCGACTAAATACTCGTTTAAGCACTAGACCTATTGACAACTTATAATTTTCATCCGATTAGACTTTGCCAAATCTCGCTCAAGCCCTGTCTAAACTCTACTCTCTAGCTCCCGATTTGGCGTCTAACTCTTTTTCCAACACTGGGCTACTAGTAATTAAATATTGACAAGTAATAACTTACAACCCCCGTCTAAAGTAGTCTAAACTCTACTCTCTAGTTCTCGGGCGTCTAACACTTTTTTGAATACCGAGTACAAATAATTAAACATTAACAATTAATAAATAAATCAATTGAGAAAGTAGACACATTTATGGAATTCAAACCAAGTCATATTTAGGTTGATTTGGGTGCAAGAATCTACATTTGCAAAAGATATAAAATTCATATAGTATTTGATAAGTCTGGCGGAAAATCCATAGTTTCAGGGGCGGACGTGAAATTTTTGGGGAGGGGGGGCGGAGTAGGGAGGCATAAGTAAAAATGAAATGTACGGGGAATTCAAGGGCGGTAGCCCCCGAAATTTTTTTCTTCGAATTTACTAAATATTAACTTAAGAATAATAGAAAAAAATATTTATTTGAATGAAATAATATAAAAAAAACATATTTTTTACCGTATTTTTATCTTACTTATTGTACTTTTAGTTTTAAATTCTTGCAAAAGAAAATTTCATTTACTATAAAATAAATATGGTTGATGCAATGAGAAATAAAGAAACTTTAAGCCATAATAATAACTTGATTGTAAAAGATTCAATTGAAAATTAGTAAATTATCTTACGTAAAACTTATCATGTATATATAACTAGTTTAACACCCGTGTATTACACGGGATTTATAAAAAAACTAAATATAAAAAATATTTGTGGAAATTACAAAGTTTTAAATTTAAAATAAAAAAACTGAAAGGATGTGTTCTTAACCCGTGCCTTGTTCAATTTATTAATTATTATAATTATTAATTAATATTATATTTTGATATTTAGTTTAAATTCGTTAATAAGTATATTTACATACTTATAAAAATTCAAAAGATGTCACGTTTTAAACCCGTCTCTAGTTTATATTAATTAATTATTATTTACTCATTTTATATTTTTATGTTTAGATTAATTTTATTAATAATTATAGTTACATACTTTGAAAAATTCAAAATGTGTTACACTCTCAAGCCTTCTCGCACTGTGTCATTGTCTAATAAATATTAATTAACTATTATTATATAATTTTGTTTTTTTATATTTAGATTGAATTTATTACTAATATTTAGTTACATACTCCAATTATTGCAAATATATCATAATCTACCTATAAAGAATGTTTAAAATTTCAAAAATAAAATATTAAACTTTGATTATAAATACAATTTATTTAATTATTTCATGAATAAGTTTTTTTTATAATTAAACTTATTTCATATGTAATTTATCTTTTAATTAAAATAATTAATTTAGATTTTTTTTCTACTAATTATATATGACTTATTTATATTTTTATATTAGGAGTATAAAAGAAAATTGTTGAATTAGACAAAATATAATAAAAGAAAACTATTAAGTTAGGCTAAATATAATAAAAAGAAAATATTAAATCAGGCAAGATACAATAAAAGCAAAATATTAAATTAGATATATATTAGGCTCGGATGACATAAACAAGCGAAGCACCAAAATTTTTATTATCCAAGCAAAGCATACGAAACAAACACATAGATTATGAGAATTGCATTAATATATACTTGTTTAACATCGTGTGTTACACGTGACTTATCAAAAGTTAAAAAATATTTATGATAATTACTAAATTTTAAATATAAAATAAAAAATTAAAATAATTTATTCTCAACCCGTGCCTTGTACATGTCTAATCTATTTATTGGTTATTATAAATATAAGTAATTTTGTATTTGATGTTTAAGTTAAATTCATTAATAATTTTATTTAAATACTTACAAAAACTCAAAAGCGTCACATTTTAAACCCGTGTCTAACATCAATTTTATTAATTATTATTATTAAATCATTCTATATATTAATGTTTAGAATAAATTCGTTAAAAATTATTAGTTACATACTTTGAGAAATTCAAAAAATGTCATACTCTCAACCCGTATCGCATTGTACTGGTGTCTAATCAATGCTTATTAATTATTAGTATATAATTTAATATTTTTTGTGTTTAAATTGAATACATTACTAATATTTAGTTACATACTTACTTATATTATTGTAAATAACTCATATTTTACCTATATAGAATATTTGAAACTCCAAAAATAAAATTATTTAAATTCTATTATCAATAAAACTTATTTAATTATTTTCATAATTTTTTTAATTAAAATTATTTCATATGTGATTTTTCTTTTAATTAAAATAACTAATTTATATTTTAATTACTATTTGTATATGATTTGTTTATATTTTATATTAGGAGAATCAAAGCAAAATATTGAATACGGAAAACTATAATAAAATAATTAAATTAGGTAAGATACAATAAAAAGAAAAGCAATAAATTAGTTAAATATTAGGTCGGATGATACATAAGCAAACGAAGCACCAGAATATTTTATTTGACAAACGAAACATACGAAGTAGAAACATAGGTTAGGAGGATTTTGCATTAATATATAGGGGTGATATTATGAAAAATATATAGAAGTTAGAAAATAATTTATCAGAAGTAGCAAAAATATAATTATTTTGTATTTATACATATAAAATATTAATGACTAATACTATCCTAAAGTAACGGTAGAAAGTGAGGGGCGGCTGCCCCCACCAGGCCCCCGGGTCCGTCTCTGGCTATTATAGTTTATTATTACGATTATGCTAGACAAATTCATTTCTTTTATTATAAATTGAGATTCTTAACTCAGATTCATTAATCAAAACAGAGCTTTATTTTTTATAAGTTCAAATGATTGGGCCTGCGTTTGTGGACCGCAAAGGAGGCTTTGTTTTGGTCTGGGCCTGTGTTGAGATTTATTGTAACGTGGGCTGGAATTGCGTTACAACTTACAACACACACATCTTGGATTGCTCTAACGAGTTTGCAACCCATGTTCGAGATAATTAATGGGTTTGTAATTTTTTCTCCGGTTTAATTAATGAATCTTGACTCTGACAAAAAAAATCACATGGCCTAGTCAACATACGAATTTGCTTCGATATTAATTCCACAACAAACACCGACTTTGTATTTCACAATTTGTTACGGTCAATTACATTACATATATAGAGACTCACAGTTTATTATGGCACAACATTACAGAGACTCACAATTATTTTCTTCCAACAAATTTAATTCCTCGAGCTTACGCCGTTCTTTGACGTGAGAAATGTAGCTTGCAGCTCTGTTGTCCACGTGTTCATCCCCACCGGACTTTCCAAAACTGCCCTCACGATCATCATTTCTGAACGACGTCGTCTTCGCCAAATTAGAAGCAGGACTCGGCTTGACGGCTTGCACGGCTGATGGCGGTGGCTTGGCGCCACGATAGAAAGACATTATGAGCTTGCTACTATTCATAATAAGGCCTCGTTTGGGTGCGCTGCTGCTGCTGCTGCTGGCTACTTCCATTTCCGAGTGTGAATTAATATTATTTAATTATCAGAAACAAATTTATTAATAACTGAAATTCGAATTGCCATTCTTCTCAGGATGGTCACCACTATATATACACGAATGTTTTAAGAAATAAGAACTATTTATTATTTAGAGGAGATAGAATTGAATCTTGTAGCCCACTAGCTTATTAGATTGTCGTATAATTGACTTTGCTGATAACTTGGGCATATTCTTTGTGCACATATTTTTATTTTATTTGAAATCATTACTTTCCAAGATATGGTTTGTGGGTATTGTATATAACTTATATAGATCGATACTAGATAGACATGAGTTATGATTTTCTTTTGGATTGACCCACAACCATTTGACATTAAAGGGCAAAGATTAATAATTAGTCAGTAAGATGTCCTAATTCAGTTAAATTTCAAAGTAGATCAAAAAAATTGGAAAAGTCAGAAATGAGGCAAAATGAATTCAATTAGGAGATGGCATGAATAATGAAGCAGGTAGATGGGACAATTAGTAGGCAGATGGTGGCATTGCTACGTAATGTATTGAAGATGGTCCCCTCACCCAATGACTCAAATTCAAAGACAAAATAAAAATGTGGTATGTATAATTAATATGGGCATTTGACTAATCTAATCCATGCTATAATAAAGTGAAAAGATACCATCAAACCAATAGTGGAGGAAGCACAATGTGTTTGAGTGGTTGAGAAAACACCTATATAAATATATATCCAAATTTTGAATGCATTCAACAACTTGTATGAACGAATCTTGAACACATATCCTTACTAATATATTTATAATTGAAAAATATATGTAGAAATAAATTTTATCGGTGAGTTAAATAAACTCTGAACTCAGGTGAAGAACTCTCTGATGAAGATGTAGTTCGCCTTTTGTTTTTCTTTCTCTCACAAAACAAGGTTTAGATAATTATTTTGAAAAATCAAATAAGTAATTGATAAATGTAAAACATATCTGAATATATCACAATGGACCAATAACCCCACAAAAGAGAATGACACACGTATCAAATTGTTCGCAGCCATCTCCACAAAGAAAAGAAAGACACTTCATTTTTATTTTTTTTTATTTACCAAATTAAGATCAAAAGAATTCATCAAGAAATACAACATACAGGTAATAATAAAGTCTGCAATTAGATTGAAAATGATGGCGCGCAAGGGCAAGAGCAGTATAGTAGCTAGTTACGGAGATATTACAACAATTTATTTTCTTAATTTAAAATGACAAAAAAGAAAGAATGTTCACTCCCACATGAAAGTGAGAGTTTGATGAGATCCAGTAGTAGATGTGGGAGGGGTGTGCTGAGACATTATTTCAGAGAATAAATGAGGGTGGTGGGTAGTAGATGAGTAGTGTTGCATGCTCATGTTGTGATTGTAAGCAGCAGCTGATAACAGATGATCGTGCGCCTGACGATGATGGTGCGTAACAACAACAGGTGCGGGCCGGGTTGCCGATGACAGAAGAGAGAGAGCATGATCAGAGTCAACGACGACGTCTTGATTTAACCCACTATTATTATTATTATTATTATTATTATTATTATTATGGTTATCCGGTGATGACGACGAAAACATTTTCTGCTGCTGCCTCCTACTACATATTCCGGATATTGATGCAGCAGCGTCGTGAAGTAAAGGCGGTTGTTGACCGGTACTTGTTAACAAGTGATGATGATCAATTAGTTGATTCGCCTTGTAGCTGCAGTTGTGTTGTGGAACTGGAAATGACAGCAGCATATGATGATGATCATAATCAGTATTATTATTCGAGGAGGAGGTTGGCACTACTATCTGTGGGCTGCCGAATGAAACAAGTCTGTTGGCAGCAGCAGCAGCAGTAGTCGTAGTAGCTGCTCGTTGGGCTGATGATAAATTATTATTATTATTATTAATGTTGTTTCGGGAGAGAGGAGAGGCGGACTGGGGCTGGGGCTTCCTTCGCCGTCTGTTGTGGCCTTCAAGTCGTTTCCGGCAGCTTCGCTTGCCTTCGTCAAACTCTACCAGTGAATGAAACCTGCACCACACCCACCCCCGACATTCATACATACATACATACATACACACTCGTGTGAGGCAAGATATTAATTACCGGCTGCACTGTTGGCAGAAGCGCTGGTGTCGACCCCCACCAATGGTGACCTTAGCCGTCTTTGAGTGGGTTTCGCACACTTTGTGCCGCCGGTGATACTCTCTGCACAGGCTTAGGTCAGCATTACACCCGTCCACCAAGCAACGCGGACCTAATGTCACTACTTGATGATCATTATTTCCCCCCGCGGTGGCCGTCCTTGCTCGTCGAGAATTAACAGATGAAGATGATGACGATGATGATGCTACTTCCATTTTTTATTTCTTTATTACTAGTTACACCTCAATTCAACCACTGTGTACCTGAGCATCAATCAACTAGCCTGATAGATTTTGAGAAAATAATAATGATATGTCATGAGCAAGTAGATGACATTGTCATTTTCAGTGTATATATATATATATCACTTTAACCGAATTAACAAAATAGGTAGGAGACTGAATTAACAACGTGTGTGTGGAACATATTCATCTGTCATCATGAATTCAACACCAAAATATGTACCCCTAAGAAAGACTAAGATTAATTGACACTTGCATCTAAACAGGGGAGATATTTGATTCAGAGTACCCTGTCATTCAACATATATATAATATTACAATCTGAATAAATATGATGATAAAAAGGACTTTAAATTACAAGACAAGTTACCATAGAGAACAACTGGTGTCAACCACTTCTTCAAACACAAAATTAAAAATAAATAAATAAAAGGAAACGAAAATATCATTATTATTATAAAAGGAAAAAGTCCAAGTTTCTTTCATATGCATGTCAACAACAGAAACCAGTTGTAATAACTAATAAACTCCGATTTGCCACAACTTTATAAAACATGCATGACCTAATTAGAAATTAGTACCATACAGTTCAAGCATTATATATAATATTCTTCTTTTTTTCTCCTTTTCTTTTCTTTTCTTTTCTTTTCCGAATGGGGATTAACGATAAGGACTGAAACATACATAGATAAGGATATATATATGAAGTTTAAAGGTACCCCAAAAGAGAGATAGAGAGATTGAAAGAGTGGTTTGTACCTCAGCCAAAGAGTCTCTGCCAAAAAGACACAGAAATCACATATTTTGGTAATTAAGCACCAAAGAAAGTGAAATTGGAAAAAAAGAAGAAGAGAGCTGCGGAGTGCTTATAAACTGAAAAGGGAACCAACCATAGAAACACACAAACACACATGCCTAATATATATATATATATATTTATATATGCTAACTGATACTAATTAGATAATAAAAAGAAAAAGGAAGAAGAGAGTGCGTGTGTAACAAAGACTTACAGAGACAAGTGCAAAAGGAGTAGACTGATTTGGCCTTCTCAGCCATTCATTCTCTGACAGTGACTCCATTATCACTAAAGTGGCAACCGGCAATAAAAGCTAGCCAGATAATACAATACACACTGTGTGTGTGTTTGTGTGTTTGTGTGATAAGGACTTTTTAAAAGAGAGAAGAGTAGTTTGTAGCTGTAGAGTATGGGTAACCAAGAAAAGGCTATATAGAGAGAGTATAAATGAGCAAGAAGAAATGAGGCTTTTATTTGGAGTGTGTTTTTATTTAATTTACATTCATTAATGGGGTGATTTTATATTCATTGGGTGTGTAGTAGTGGTCACAATTTTTATTTAATTAGCTGTTTGTTTGTGTATTTTTGTTGTGTAAAGTAAAAATAATGTGATGGATCGGTTCTGCTTTTTATTTTATGATAATTAGTAGTAGGTTTAGGTTACTTAAGTAATTAGTGGTCTTTAAGGTTCGTAGGGATACCTCTTCTTTCTTTAACCGTAGAAACAGGATTGATGATTACAAAGAATTCAGTTGTTTGTATCATTTAATCTATTTAAATTAAATTAATATATTCTCTCATATTTATACCCGTAAACCCTTGGCTCTGTCTATCATTATACAAATTGCATCCCACCAAATAACTATACATACAAATAAAAGAAATATTTTTGTTCGTTCTTTCTTTATAACATATTTTTCAAAGAGCAAATTACTCGTTCGCCTTCCTTTTTCAGGCTAGCAAGTGAATAAAAAATACAATGAAGGTTAAAAAACTAAATGCTATCAGGATATGGGGACAAAAAGAGGAAAGGGACAGGGTGTTTTCAGTTTCTTATTCAATTTATTATTATTGTATTATTTATTGTTGTGAGAAAATAGAAAGTAGAGAGAGAAAATAAAAATAAATAGTATTATTTTATTTTGTTGTTACATACTCTAATTATTCTTCAATAAGTTATGCACACAAATTAAATAATGAAATTAATGTACATATTACTATCAATAAGATATTTTTATATTTACAATAGGTTTGTGTTCCTTTCATACTTTTTCTTCGTAATAAAATAGTGGAGCAAGAACAATAACTATGGTGAACAACTTTTTTATTACTAAAACTTGAATAATATTATCTTCCCTTTTAATACGCTTAACCTTTTAGTTTGATGAGGAAAATGTGTCAATTTTCAATATGCTTTTCATGGTATAGATAGGACAAAGGAGTACAAGTTTTTCTTAAGCCAGTTAATTAATCCATTAGAAAGGAAGTTGAAACACATGCATATATCCAAATCAATCATTTTTTCATGCAATGCCTCTTACAAATTACTATTTTAATTTCATTGCATTTTATCTGTGTATTTTACGTGGATCGAAAATTAAATTTATTATTATAATTATAAATATCAAATGATCACAATATCATTTGTAATCAAAAGAGAGAGAAATTTAGAAAACTAACGTTTAATTTATTATAGAAATAAGGAAGTGACAACAGTTTTCTCCTAATAATGTAAAAGTGAGGAACCCGACTAAGAGAACAAGACAAGTACTTAGTAATTAGATATGTATACGGAAATAAAGGTTTAAAACTAAAGTTTCCAAAATGGGCGGTTAACGATTTGATTCCAATTTGTGATAGTCCAAGAAGATTAAAATATATATTTTCAGTCAACTTACTTACCTACCCTTAAACGGCTTCCCAAGTTCCAACACATATAATAATACTACTCATCTAATCTAAGTATCAGACACAATTTATAGTTCCTCTCACCAATTTTGACTCTTGCATTTTGTGCTTGTGACCTCCATTTGATTCTAGCTTAGCTTATTGGAAAAAACAAAATATCGATTGGGGGTAATAATTTTTTATTTTTATATTATTATTATTATTTTATTTAATTTGGTAGGAGAACATTGGGGGTAATAATGTAATGTGGAAAACAGGAAATTGTGGTGGCATGGCATCTTCAATTTCTAGATCAAAGGAATTCCAAAATTGCATTAAATGGTGGAGTATTTATTATTGGTAAAAGAAAAACATGTGGTAGTATGTCGTTTCGTGTTAAACGTGGCCACTTTGTTGCACAAGCAGCAAAAATAGAACCCCAAAAAACAGGGCATGCAATTTATGTAAATCATCACAATCACGTGTAATTTTCTCAATTTTCTTGTCACCTCATATCTTAAACAAAATGCCATTGCATACATGCCCAATTTCAAAGATATTCACAATTCACACCACAGAAATTTTAATGTTTGGATAGCCTTTCCATCTACCTAACATATATAGCTGGTGAAATTAATTAAAGTGAGGCAGCGTGGTCCAAAAGAAAAAATGAAACTATATGTGAAATATATATATACTCATTTAAAAAAAAAAAAAACATTCTTATTACTATTAACATATCGATCATTTGATCATGACATGATTTATTTATTTTCCCAATGTGTCAGTAATAAAATTTCAACGTATAGTTGGTATATAATCGAGAAATTGATAGTGTGGCAGCAGCAGGTGATGTATTCAAAGAAAGTGTCGGCAGTAGATTGATGGAGCCAATCTCATCTCAGCCACAAGATGTTCTAATTATGATGATATATACTGTTCAAACAAAGACGGGACTTGTGGCCCTCCTCTATCCCTTTTTTTTTTTAATTAAAAACTTATAAGGGAATATTAAGGGAAAGGTAAACATCATCACGTGGACTAATTATCCAATTAACATCTCTTAATTAGATCTGTAACTATAAGATCATGTTTCCCTATAAATACAATATTATAAAAAATAATATGATTTGACAATAACTTTTAGACATAATGGGAAGAAAAAAATCTCAATCTTTAACAAATCAAGATTTTTACAGAAAATTTAATATTCCAAAGTTTTGAATACTAAAATTCGAATTCCCAAGGCCTAACTCATATTATTACCAGTGTAACGCATAAAATTGAGCCTTTAATGTTGCAAATTATAGAACTAATCAATACGTTGTGCACTTCGAAATACCTTGCGATATACATATTCGAAATAAATGTCCATTAATTTAAATAAAAATGTTTATCATTTTGCATTAAAAAAATCACACAATTTTATAAATTTAAGCAGAAAGAAATTTATTAGTTTTCTCGTAAAAGTTCATCACTTTAAATACAAATGTTCATAACTTTTACAAACATATTTGACATCATTGATTCGTACATATTTGTGCGTGATTATTTGTTTGTTTTTATATCTTGTTTTGTTTGTGTAATGAGTTTTTGGTCGTGTTTTCTCTTATTTTTCTTTCTTTCTGCTTTTAAGTAGCCCGTGTCGACTTTTATTCAGTTTAGTACTCTTTCTCATATTTTTTTGTACATATTCATTCTAGGTAATTTCGATAGTTGGTTTCTAGCATTTTTTTATGAATTTTAATATTTGTTTTGAAGATGTTGGTTGCTTGCATTATGAATTTCATTTAATTGTTGGGTTTGGGACTGAATTTGTTAAAGTAAGGTGATTGAATTCCATTGTTATTTTTTTAGTTTCTAATCAAGATTGTTATTCTTTCGGCATTTAGAATATAGTAAATTTTACGATTCCTTTTGGATTTAATTTGATTATCGAACACCTTCAGTTGCCTACATGTTACTTCTTTTTTTTATTGCGTCCGATTTGTATGCTTGTAGATCTATTATGATTCGTGTTGATTTAACGATTAGTTGTTACGTTTAGTTTAAAGTCCTATTAATTATTTTATTCTTGTTCTCTAAAAAAAGACAAACCAAAACATTTAATGATCGTGTGTTTAGTTAAATTGTGCTAAAACGATTATTTTGATTTCGATTGTCATACCTCGAGAGATTCGACTCGAGTCAAACTTACCACTTACAACCGCTCCGTTCTCTTGTGGACGAAGTTTTTATAATAAAGAAGTAAGTGCAAAAATTTCAATTCAAAATTTTGACGCCGTTGCCGGGGAATGTCAAATGTTTTCAAATGATTGTTCGTATGTGATTGGTTAGTTTAGTATAATTTTATTTTATTTCGACTCGATACGTTTAATTATTTATTGAGTGTATGCAAGGACGACGAGTACTTGGTGGAGAGCTTGTCCCTTTCATATACAACATCAATAGAGTCAATCATAATGGAGCCGCACCCGGAGGAGTTGAAGGTGATAATCCTCGAGAAGAACCGATCAATGAGCCACTTATGGCTCTTCCCGATGCAAATCCGAACTTACTAGAAGATCAAAATGAGCAAAGGTATTCCACATCAGTACATTAATCCGAACATGAATCACAATCATCCCGATGTACGAGTGCCTTACGTTAATCAAAACCAAGGCCCTCACGACGCTCTACTTACAATCAAGTTCCATGAGCATCTGATTAGCACGTATTTGTGCTTATTTTTATTAGTATTTTAGTTATTTTTTCTTATTGTTTTTGGTATAAGTTGGGTAGTTTGAGCTTAAATTTGTATATTTGAACTTCCAACTTATTTTACCGCCTTTTGATCTAGATTGATGCAATTAGGTGATATTTTATTATTTTTCACCTTATAGCTAAGTAACCGGAAGAGTTCAGCACGTAAAGGATGAAGTATGATGATCGAGAGTCAAATATTGAGCTTTTCGGTGAAGAAGTAGCAAGAATTAGTAGCTGACATTATCTATAACGATTATTCCACTACTTCTGGAACCGTTATAGACTCGTTGAAGGAAGAGTGATCCGGGAAAATTATCGAGTCAACCATCACAAGCATAAGCCATCACAATTCTTAGTAGTGGTCGGATTGTGATTTCTTCGCCTGAAGAAAATTCTACGCCGCCGCCCGTCTAAAATGATAGCGTATCAATGAATGTTACCCCACCATTGGCAAATGCGAACCTATAGGAGTTATTCACAAGGTATCCAACCCGTATCGGCCTCCTATTCCATTTTTCGAGCCGCCTTCAACCAGAAAAGCAAGAGAAGAAATTTCTCTACCTTACAATGTGCTTTCTAAAGTTAATGTTAATCTTCCATTACTTGATGTTATAAAGAACATCCCGCATATGTAAGGTTTTTCAAAGATCTTACTTCAAAAAAAAAAAGACGCTTTAGTGAAAAAGAAACAAATTATTTGTCAAATGCGGCGAGCGTTATCTTTCGCAATCCTCTTCCCCCTAAGGAAAGTGACCCTGGGAGTTTTTACATAAAAATCACGTTGGGAAATGGGAAAGAAACTCGGGATATTCTCGACCTTGGAGCTGGGATAAATCTAATGTTGTTCTCTATTTATGAGCAGTTTGATTTAGGTGACCTCAATCCGACGAAGATGCGGCTCCAATTGGCAGATTGTTCTGTCCAATATCCCAATGGAATTGTCAAAAGTGTCATCTTGTAAGTTGGTAACCTCATCGTGCCCGTCGATTTTGTTATATTGGATGTCAGGGAAGTACACGATGATAGTCAAGAACACACTATTCTATTGAGTTGACCCTTCATGGCCACAACCAATACGTTGAACGATGTAAAAAATGTCACCATGACTTATCCGTTTTAGACGAAACATTCACCTTCTCCATTCATGACTTTCAAGAAACGCTATCCTCATCCATGAACAATGAATGTTTATTCATTGATCCCCTTACTCCATTAGTACAAGAGAAACTTGAAGAAGAACTTGTAATTCATGAGTTCCTTACTCAAGAATATATCTCATAGCTCGCCGAGGACGACGATTGGCTAGAGCCCAATTGAATGGGGTGATTGATATTTATGAGCTAGGGGGCGAGAAACCAAATATTGAACCTAAATTGAAACTCAAGCTCCTCCCGAGTCACCTCAAGTATGTGTTCCTTGCAGAAGGTGAAAAGAAGCCTGTCATCATTTTGGTCAAATTTATGAGTGAAGAAGAGAAAGCATTTGTTGACGTGCTTAAGATATTTTAAGAAGCTATCGGGTGGATTTTGGGGGACATTAGGAGAATTATCCCAACCACATGCATGCACCGCATTGTTTGGGAGGAAGGAATGAAACCGGTTTGAGATAGTCAACCGTTTGAATCCAAACTTGACGGAGGTCTTAAAGAAGGAAATTTTTAAGTTAATTGACGAAGGAATCATTTTTCCCGTGCCCGATAGTGAGTGGGTAAGCCCTGTTCATGTTGTTCTGAAAAAGGGTAGTGTCACGATCATCGAAAATGACAAGGGCGAGATTGTACCCACTCGATTGACCACCGGTTAGAGCATGTGCATTGATTATAGGAAGCTTAATACCTCCACGAGGAAAGACCATTTCCCACTTCCGTTCATCGATCAATTGCTTGACAAATTGGTTGGCTACCAATATTATTGTTTCCTCGATGGCCTTTTCGGATACTATAAAGTGGATATAGCTCCGGAAGACCAGAAAAAGACTACTTTCACATGCCCATTTGGGACGTTCGCTTTCCAGAGGATTCCTTTTGGTCTTTGCAATGCGCCGACGACTTTCCAACACTGCATGCTATCCATTTTCACGGATATGATCGACGACTTCCTTGATGTTTTCATGGAAAACTTTTCGGTATTTGGCTCATCTTTTACATATTTTTTAAATAATCTGTCTAGGGTTCTTGAGCATTGCATTGATAGTAATTTGACTCTTAGTTGGGAAAAGAGTCATTTTATGGTTAAGAGTGGTATTGTTTTTGGTCATATTATGTCAAGTATGGGTTTAGAAGTACACAGGGTGAAAGTCGATGTCATTGAAAGTTTACCCCCCACCTCCTCTACGAATGTAAAAGACATTACAAGTTTTCTTGGACATGCGGGTTTTTACCGACGATTTATCAAAGATTTATTGAAAATTAATCGCTCATTGTGTCAATTTATTGGCCTTGATGGGCCTTTTATATTCGATGAGTCATGTCTAAGTGATTTCAACCTAATTAAAGAAAATTCGAATATGGCTCTGATGGTTGTTGCTCCAAATTGGTCCCTCCCCTTTGAAATAATGTGTGATATATCGAACGATGCGGTGGGAGCCGTTTTTGGTCAAGGAGTATACGGTCTTTTTCGTGTTATTTACTATTCGAGTCTTATGTTTAATGAGTCTCAAAAGAATTATACCACCACCGAAAAAGAACTTTTGGTCGTAGTTTTCTCACTTGAATTCTCGCTCTTATATAGTCGGTTCGAAGGTCATATTCTACAGCGATCACGCGGCTCTCTGTCACCTTTTTAATATATAAAACTCAAAGCAAGCCGGGTTTGATTCGATGGATACTTCTATTACAATAATTTGATGTTGAGATTCGTGATAGGAAAGGTTGTGAGAATGTAGTTGCCGACGTTTATCTCGCTTAATTGTAGAAGAACATTTTCACGAGCATGAACGTAGTAATGATGATTTTCCTTATGAATTTACATATGCTATTTCTTCTCACCCAACCCCATGGTATGTCGATATTGTTAACTATCTTGCGTGTGTCCATTTGAGAGCCGACTTATTCTTCCAATAATGAAAGAGATTTCATTCAATTTGTAGGCATCACTTTTGGGAGGATCCGTGCCTTTTTCGGTTTGGGAAGGATGGTATTATTCAAAGATGTATTCCCAAGGATGAGCAACAGAGCATCCTATCTTTTTGCCACGATCAACAATGCGGTGGCAATTTCGGAGGACAAAAGACCACTTTCAAAGTCCTTCAATCAGGATTTTATTAGCCGACGGTATTCAAAAATGCTCATGAGTTTTGCAAATCCTGTAATCGGTGATAACGAAAAGGGAATATTGAAAATAAGAATGAGATGCCATTGACGAGCAACCTTGTTGTGGAAATATTTGATGTTTGGGGCATAGACTTTATGGGACCATTCCCGACTTCTTTTGGTACGAGTACATTCTAGTGGTCGTCGACTACGTGTCCAAATGGGTTGAAGCTATCCTCACCAAGACGTGTGATGCCAAGATTACACTTAAGTTCGTGCAGGAGAATATTATTAGTCGATTCGGGTTTTCGAGAGCCATCATTAGTGACTAGAAGTTGTTCTGAAAAAATAATAAGTGAGAATGATGTGTTTGAATGTAGAATCCGCCTAAATTCACCTTGTGATTGTACCCAAATAATCATCATAGTCCCTTAAGTACTACTAAACCCAAATATTATTTTACGCTTTCAACAGCCGTAGAAATTCCCTGTTTTAATTAAAACCTCGAGTTTCGAGTGAATTAATCCTAACCTCGAGTTGATTAACAAGAATATCTTCCTAATTAATACCCCCAAGATAGCAATGCGAATATGAGAGGATTAATGTCAGACCCTCAAGGACACCCCCAAGATAGCAATGCGAACAATTAAATTTCCCTGTTAGGTTTCACCCTACTCTGGAGGATTTATATCGCCCTATATCTAGGATTACATGCAACTCCTTCTACTTGTGTGTGACTTTACTTTGTTTGATTAAAAGTAAAGAAAAAACCCAAATCAATAAACTAAAATTATCGAGTTGAAGAAATTGATAAAAAGCACAAGCAAATCGAATGAAAAGCGTAAGATAATATAAATCAACCAATACCCAATCACAAGTTAAATCTAGGATTCATCTCAATCCAAACACATAGGAAGTTTAGTTCATGCTTGAATTGAAATCAAAAGAAGTGTAAAAAGATAAATCCAAAAAAGACGAAATCATGTTTATAAGTTTTAGTTTTCAAACCAAAGATAACATTACTTCCCTAACGAATTTTTGAAGTATGTGTGAGTTTTTCTTCAAGAACTCCTTCAATCTTCTCTCGTTTATTGCTTGTTGTTGTAATCTTCCAGCCTCTGAAATTTCTGTTAAAAAACGTCCTAGGGCTCTTATTTATATTTCCCCATGTGTTTTTCCTAATAGCTCCTCGAAAAATAGAGAAAATGGGGCCCAAAATCATAGAATCACACTATTTGGTCAGAAACATGGCCAGCAGGACGAAAATACGGCCAGAATTGCGAAAACACGACCTGGCCATGTTTTCCAAGAATGGCCTGCAGAACAAAAACACGGCTAAGCCATGTTTTCGCAATTCTAGCCGTGTTTTCGTGCTCTTGTATACATGACTATCGGTGCCCTCTAAATTCACCCAAAATCGTTCCACTTCAACATTCCTACACAAATACAACCCAAAAGTGAAAAGAATAAGAAATGTCATAAAAACTACCAAAAAGACACACAAAGAACTCTATATTAAGACATAAAAACTAATAAAAGCATGCTTAAAGTTATGATTATCAAACATCTTATTAAAAAAATTCTCATATATTAACATATAGTATAGCGTGGGTAAAATGTTAAATTCACATAAACCAAGATTGATTGTATAATTTTTTATTTTTTATTTTTTTTTGGTAAAATGTAATTTAAAAAATTAAGAAACTAAACAACCTGTTTATATATTTTGATTCAAATATATATACACATATTAAAAACACTCGTTGAATTGCTTAAAACTTTTAAAGCTATAGTGTTCAATTTATAATTATCGACAAATAAATTAAATTGATTCAATTGAAACATACTGTTCCAAATAATTATCATATATGTTAAATTACTTTTATCTTCTTTAAACAATAAAGTAGAAAGTTGAACATTTATTACCTTGGTCACCAAAATCATATTAATATTAAAAATAATTGGATTCAATTAAATAAGTTGTGTTATTCAATTATATTTGAATTTATAAAAAAACTCACACTTTCTATATACCAGTGTTTTCAGTCTTGAACTAGACCAACGCATCGATCTGGAACGAAACTCAACCCAAGTCACTCAAATGAACCTATTCGCAAGGCAGACTAGTCGTTTGGACTAAGGAGATTATAAAATATCAACTAACTAAATGAAACTTATTTCTGAGAATTTTATGAAATTGAACTATATGAATCAAAATAAATTATTACATCATTTCCTTAAACAGTGATGTGTGGAATTACACCAATTGAATATAGACAATCACTTGTAAATGTTAATCACATGACTTATTAAATTCTACAAAATGAGATTTTTTTTTAGGGAAAAACATTTTTTTGCAACCCGCTTTGCAACCAAATATTTTTCTCGTTGTCAATTGCAACCTGTACTACAATTTTGCAACCTAATTTTTTTTTACGCTTTATTTTTCACGCTCTAGGTTGCAAAATTTTAGTACAGGTTGCAATTGACAACGCAAAAAATATATGGTTGCAAAGCGTGAAAACGCCTATAGTACATGTTGCAAAAAATATTTTTCCTTTTTTTTAAAATTAATTTTGATGGACGCGAACTAAAAAGAAAATGACCAAACCAATTAAAAAAATATAAATTAAATTCAATTGTTAAGTTTATAATCTAACAAAAATAAGTAAAAACTAAGTTTTGCGTAAATAATTAATGTAAAAATGATTGTTCCCACGTTTGGAATTTAAATTTTAAACGTACTACAAAAATTATGATAATGATTATAGATAGATTTATGGGTGTAAACTACAAGTTTGTGCCACCAAACAATGACTCGAAGTTTAACCAAGATTAATAGAACATATCATTATTATAAAGGGTAATTACTTTTGCCTGCCAAATAATTTTGTTTTTTTACAATTTATCATATAAATTATTATATGTGACAAGTGTCATATAAACTATGCGTGATTTGCAATTTGGCCTCCAATACCAAAATTTTAGTGGTCATATGACACCTCATCCGGTTTTGGAGGACAAAATAAAATTAAATAATTATAAATACTTATTTATTAAAATATAATTAAATAAATAATATAATAAATAGGAAAAAGATTATCAAATTAGTGAATAAAATATTGAAGAAATATAAATAATTATTTACAATATTAAAAGACAAAAATACATAAATAAATATAATTATTGAAAAATGATATTAAGTAATACTATAAATATTTATAAATAAAATAAACTATATAAAAACTTATAATTAAACTATTTCTTATATATGAAAGTTAAAACATAAAAAAGATTATAAAAAAATAAGAACACAAAACTAAAAACTAAATAAATTATAAAAAAATATATATAAACTAAACCCTGGTAAGGGCTAAATATCTTCTCCTCAAACTTAAATATCAAAACTTATTTATAAATTCTTACATTTATTTCATATTTTCTTAAATCTATTTTATACTTTTTTTTTTAGATTTCATATAGTATTTATGTTATTATTTTTTTTTGTAACTTTATGAATTATTAAAAATTATCTATAGACCTTAAATTTATTTTTTAATCTTTTATTTTATTTTTTGATTTTTTTATAAAAATCTTATTATTACTTCATGATTTCTAAAGATTTATATAATTGTAATTTTTTATTTCTTATTATTTATTTTCAGATTTTTTTATAGATAATATTTATATTTTTTTTCTGTAACTTTTAGAATTATTAAATTTTTTTTATAGATCTTACATTTATTTTATAAATTTATTTATTTTCTTTGAAAGCTATTATTACTTCAGATTTTTTTTAATATTTATTTTTGAAATCGTAAACCAAATAATATATGTATTACTATAAATAGTAAGTAAAATGGGCAAAAACTTTTGAAAAATATATTCAAAAATACTAAATTTTATATAACTATAACTACTATTATTATAGATATACATTTACCCATCATTAAAAACGTGTTTTTCTTTCATTCAACCATATCAATACTACTACCACCCATATGAACCCACTAAAATGAATTTAAATACATGGGGTATGGTAAAGTAAATGTACCGTAGAGTTTTCCAAACTTATATTTTCACTACTAGAAAATAGGCTTTTCACGTCGGCTTATTAACGTCGGTTTTTGAAAAATCGACGTGAAATATTTTTCACGTCGGTTATTTACAAAACCGACGTGATATGTGATACATATACGTCAGTTTTATAAATAACCGACGTAATAAATTGTATTAAAAAAATATAAATAAAATAAATAATAAAACCGGCAAAACACCCGACACTTTTAGAGACGCACTTAAGTTAATATTTTAACTTATGTTTTAGGCAGAACAGAGCCCTTCTTCATTTTCTCTCTCCCCGTAGTCGTTTGTTTAACCCTCGCCTCTCTGTCCATCCGTTCTTAGACCTTCTTAGCCCCTTCAATCTCTCCGTCGTCCACCACCATAACATCCAACATTAGCCCCTCAACTCTCGACTTGATATATCCTTATAACTGTAAAACCCTAATTAGGGCAAATGTAACCAACAGCTGAAATAGGCGAAATCGGAGGGTCCCGCTTCTTCTCCACCATTTTGTGACTGGTGAGTCTTTAATTTGCTGTTCCTGTGAGTCAACTTCTGTAGCCACGGCTAAATTAATACTAGACGATGGGAGATTACCAGAATACCCTTATCCGTTCAAAGTTTCTTACGTGCTTCAGAGAAATCCGGCCTATTTCATATGTAACTCCGACGAGATGGATTTCGGCGATGTCGCGTCGGTGGTGAGTGATGACGATCTAGATTTTCATCAAACACCCAAAAAAACGTGCCTGAAAAAACCTAGTTTTTGGTTGCCGTTTACCACCAACATCTAGGTGAAATCGGAGGGCCCGGCTTCGTCTCCACTGCACTCCACCACCACCGCAGCCGATCTCAACGTTCTTAGCATCCCACGTTGTAAGTGATTCTATTGTTTTCAAAAGCCCCAATTCATATAGAAAACCTAGATATGAAATTAGGCAAATATATATCGTTGCTCGAAATATTCATGATGTGAAAAAAAATTAGACAAATATAATTACCTGATTATTCTTGCGAAAAGGGGACTGATAGCATAAACTTTTTTGCCTTTGAGTATCTGAACCTAATAAACCATTGCTAACATAATTCCCAGTAAAGCTAAATGCACAAAGAGCCATCATGTACATATACTTTTAAATACACAGGTTTAACCACACCAAGAATTTTAAAAAAGCCAATTACAGATCTCAGAATAATATCAGCACTCTTTTTTTTTTTTTTTTTCAAATAAAGATTCAAACTTTATTGTGTGGTCATGCAGAAATGGACTTTTTTTTAGTACTTTTTGCCTCTATTTCTTGTTTCTGAGGGGGCTTAATCACATTTGAACACTCAATCAAAGATTTTCATGAGAAAATGTGCTTGTGTTTTTGTGTGTGCGTGAGAGACAGAGAGAGAGCTTGGATCAAATGTAATGTTTCTTGAAGCATCTAAAATGAATTTTGTCATGTTTTTTTCTCTTAAAATTAAATTGCTTTCTCTTAGTGAGCATTTACAATGAACAACATGGTGTGTGTATTTTACCTCACTTTATGGGGAAACTTAGAGACCCCATCAGCAAAAAGAAATGTGCATTTCTTACATTTAAACTTACTGAGACTTAATATGATTTTATTTTACGTGCATGCAGTACGAAAACTGGAGTTGGAGGATTCCCAAATGAAAGACCTTTGACAGCATAACATCTGAAGCAAATAAACTAAGAGATATGCGTGTTATGTATGGTCAGTTATAACAATCGCTAAAGTATCCTGGCCGGTAAGTGAATTCAAATTTCAGCTTAGCATGCACGTAGTTATATCGATCAAAATGTTATTTACCATCTACTGCTGTCCATTCGTAGAATGTTGTAATAAATTCTCAAGATGTTCTTTGTCTGAAACACCAGAAACAATTAAAAACAAACAAACAATAAGATGGCGTTTCTTTTGCCGTGACGACAGAATGTGCCACGAAAATAAGTGATTGACTCTGAATCCAAGTTATTCAACGTCTTTGCGAGGAATTGAAATACTTATGAGAGATTTCTTAATAACATCAAAAGAGGGGTGACTTAGTATAAAGTGCCAAAGTTCTAAGTTATGCCCTTTATTTACCGGAGAATTAACAATTAAGGGATGAGTCTTATTTCTTGTTTTGTCTATAGTTGAGGGTGAGTTAAAGTGTTTTAGGCTGAAACTATAACCATTATCTTCCTTGGAGTAGTACCAATTTAAACACCGATCGAATTTTAAACACACATTCGCTTGGTTTTGTAACTTTTTAGTTTTTTATTTTTCTCATTTTTTGTTGAAAACTCTCATAATAAAATGTAAGAAAATGGGATTGATGTCATGTCCTTTTACGTTTGAAATACTTGTCACCTTTGTTGTTATGGTTGCTATCGTTCTTGTTATTTTTTTAGAATTCAAAAATATATTAGATTGTTTTTGTAGTGTTTTTATGCTATGCTGAAGACCATTATTAGGGTTTGTTGTGCGGAGAGAAAAGAATTGGGAAATTTTAGGAATGAGAAATCCATGAGTCATGTGTTATTTGTTTGATAAGTCTAGGTTTTCTTGTTCTAAGGTAGTTCATATGTTTACGACGATTAATTTTAAATTTTATTTGCTTACTGTTGATAATTCTGTATGAGCTCTGTGTTGTAATAATATGTATACTGTTGTGGCCTTATTTTCACTAGTATTATGATGAACTAATCTGAGTTGTGAAATTTGTAGAGGCTTTCGGTTGCCAGTTTCTCATGTTATTCACACAGTTGGGCCGATATATGACATAGATAAGAACCCTGAAGCTTCTTTGAGAAATGCGTACAAGTACTTGGTTGAGTTTTCTGCAAGTCCTTTTCTTAATAGTTTAGTTTTAATATCGATATAAATTCTTGTTTCTTGTATTGAATGTGATATAGAAACAGTTTGTGCGCGGTGAAAGAACACAACATTCAGTACGTTGCATTTACTGCTATATCATGCGGGGTCTATGGGTATGTTGTCAGTGGTGAGAGTTATTCATGTAGTAACTTATATTTATATGTTCAAATAAATGGTAACCTCTCTGTATAATTATCTATTCAAATGAATAATGTCTGTCTAATATTATGCTATGTCCATTTAACTTATCCAGTATCAATATCTAGTTTGGTTGCAATGTTTTTCTCAATATTTACTTCCTTTTGTACTTAACTAATGGATATACTTTCTTATTAGATCTTTTGTTTTTGCCCTTTTACACCTGAGAAACTGAATCTTTTGCAAAGGGCGAAGTTCAAAGTTTCAGTGCTATTTATTTTAATGTGTCCTACTTTTAATGATAAAATGCAACTCTTGGGATAGTGAGCTTGATCAGGAGAAATCTAAATACTAGTTTGGTTAGGTTTGTTTTGCTCTATTAAAGTGAATTATTCTACTAGTCTCATGTTTTGCGATTGCAGATACCCTTATCATGAAGCTGCAACTGTGGCCATATCCACAATCAAAGAATCTGCAGGAGACTTTAAGGAGGTAATTTCTTTTTGTTTGGTTAGTGCCTAGTGGGGTTATATCAGAATTTTGCAATGTTATACACACACTCACACATTTATATGTATAATGTTTTTTTTGAATAATATAAAAGTTATGTTATAAAATCTAGCCAATGTTATATTGTGAAAATATAAAATTGAACAATAATTATATAATATGGGTTAATTACGGAAAGTTCCCTTGAGGTTTGACCTAATTACCAAAAAAA
>BMAC01000167.1:1507289-1518810 GCA_014905375.1 Phtheirospermum japonicum
TAATATTATATATTATTAGAACATATTATATATCTTTTGTTTAAAATAAAAAAAAGGTTATAAAAAATAATACAAAACAAAAAGTCCAAACTCGAACTCGAGCTCAACTCGACTTATGAATTAGAAATCAAACTCGTGTATCGAGTTCGAGCTCGAGTTTTTCTTTTTTTACTTTCATCAAAATCAAGCTCGAGTCGGAGCCCTTATATAATTTTCGAGCATGAGCCCGAGTAGACCTGAGCTTGGAGCTCAGCTCATTTACACGCCTAGTCGAAAGTATATATTAATTAGATGACATTACGTGTTCAATGTTTTTAAAGTCATTTTCTCCATTCTCATTTTTTTGTTTTAATTCCTGGACATTTCCAGTCGCATGTGGTCTTTACATACACAAATATTGAAAAACAAGAGTATTGAAGTATATAGAAAGTGCAGGGGTCAAATTGTAATTCTATTCTAATGAGTCAAAGTCGGTCAAAGTTTGTTAGAGGTTGTTAAGTAGTTAGCTGGCTTAATGCCCAAGCTAAGCAGCTGAGCTGCAATTTTGTATAAAGGCAAATGGAATGCCCGTACCATTCTCAATCAGATGAATAAAATCATTTTCCCAATCTCCAGTTTATATTTCAACATGGTATCCAGAGCCAAAGAGGGTTAAAAAAATTTCCGGTTACTCACTCCGGCTGCCGCTAGCTCAACAATGGCGGCGTCAACCTCGTCATTTTCTTCACAGAAAGAGGCCAGCTCAATCTTTCCCAACTCAATTCCTCACATTGCGCCGCTCAATCTCCAGCTTGATTGAGGAAATTACAACTATTGGAGAATTCAGGTGCTTTCAACAGTCCGAGCTTATGGCTTTGAAGGCGTTCTTCTTGGTACGGAACTGGCTCCAGCTTAATTTCTCCCAATTGGTATGTCGTCAAACCTAAGTCCTGATTATCTGGCTTGGGATGCAAAAAGACCAATTTCTGTTCAGTTGGATGTTGGCCTCAATCACTGAATCAATGTTAGGGCATCTCACTCGCTGTGTCACTGCATCTGATATATGGAATGCATTAGTTCAATTATTTCAATCACAGTCAAAATCTCGAGCATTACAGTTGCGATTTATGCTCCAAACAGTTAAAAAGGGCGATCAATCCGTTGATGAGTATTTTCTAAAAATGAAGAACAGAGCTGATGATTTAAACTCTGTTGGTCAGTTGATAAGTGATGATGAACTCATACTGTATGTTGTAGGGGGTTTTGGACCTGAGTATGAGTCAGTTGTTGTTAATATCACTACCAGAAATGATCCTCTCTCACTACAAGAAGTTCAGTTTGCTCTTCAAACACATGAGCTACGTCTGCAACAAGCCACTCATGCAAATCACACCTCTGTTGCCCTAAACACTAGTACAAACAGTTCTAACACTAGTTTTAATCCTGCTGCAAATGTTGCATATAGTGGAAATGGTGGTTTTCGTGGCTATCAACACAGTGGTGCACGAGGAGGAGGCAGAAACTTTCGTGGCCGTGGCAGAGCTGGTAGCTACTGTAAGAATACAAATGGCAAACCATCATGTCAACTATGTGGAAAAACTGGTCATATGGCTTTAAAATGTTTCAAGAGATTTGATGTGAATTTTTTAGGCCCTACCTCTGATGCTAACATCTCAAGCTTCTCTGTGGAAAACCCTTAAGCTCATTTAAGTGCAGGGGTCAATTGTACAGATGGATACTGGTATTTTGAATGTGGAGCAACAAATCATGTGACTGCAAACATGGAGAATCTCACTCTACAATCAGCTGACTATCAAGGACAAGAAAGGCTTGTAGTAGGTAATGGTTCATCTCTTCCTATAGTTAAAATAGGTTCAAGAAAAATTCCTACATCCACACATTCAAACTCCTTATCCCTAAAAAACATCCTATTTTGCCAAATATAACAAAAAATTTGCTTAGCATTTCTCAAGTCACAAAAGACAATAATGTTCTTATTGAGTTTTATCATGATTGTTGTCTTGTTAAGGACAAAACTACACACCAAATCCTGCTGGAGGGCAAGATCAAACATGGACTGTACCAGCTTGATCTCTCTGGTCTTCACAAGCCAAGAGCTTCCTCATTCTCCTCATGTACTCAAGCCTATCCTAGTTCCACTGTTGGTATCTGTAATAAATAACCCGTTGTTCTGTCTGTTTCAAAAGATGTCAATACATGGCATCAAAAACTAGGCCATCCTTCTAAGTCTATTTTATCTACTATGATGAATAAAATGCAAATTTCTGTTTGTTTGGGTGATGTCAATTTCTGTCATGCTTGTAAACTTGGAAAAATGCATCAGCAAAACTTTGTATCTCAGCCTACCAAAACATCTGCTCCATTTCAGTTAATACATTCAGATATTTGGGGTCCTTCTCATGTGTTATCTCGTGATGGTTATAGATATTACATACATTTCATTAAGCTTATCAAACTTTTCAAAATTTCATAACTCTTGTTGAGAGGCAGTTCCAAATAAAAATCCAGTGTCTGCAAACTGATCGGGGAGGAGAGTACAGATCCTTTGCCCCTCTTTTATCAAAATTAGGAATTCATTTCAGACATCCATGTCCTCACACACACCAATAAAATGGCAGAGCTGAAAGGAAACGCCTATACATTGTTGAAGTAGGTTTATCCTTATTAGCACAGGCCTCTCTTCCTTTCAAATTTTGGTGGGATACTTTTTACTCAGCCACACACATAATAAATCTTTTACCAACACCCACTCTCAAAAATATTTCTCCTTATCAGGCCTTATTTCATCATTCTCCAAACTACTCATTCCTAAAAGTTTTTGGTTGTGCTTGCTACCCTTATCTCAGACCATAAAATGCTCATAAATTCATGTTTAGATCCTCAAAATGTCTTTTTCTAGGGTGCAGTGCTCATCATAAAGGCTATAAATGTCTAAGCATCACATGAAAATTATATATAGCAGCCACAGTTGAATTTAATGAATTTGAATTTCCCTACAAGGAAATGTTTCAAGCCAAACCACAGTCTTCTATTCCTGCACATTTACTCACACTACTCCTATGCCTCTCCCTGTCTTTCCTGCCTCAACAAACAATCAAAACACAGTCTCCGCAGAAACCTCTCCTCATCAACACAACACTACAAATTCCAGTCCAGAAGGCATTAACCTCACATTTCATCTTCCTATTTCACCTTTACAGCCCACTCATACTTCTGACACTACAATATCCTCTGCTCCCTCCTCAAATTCACCTTCACCTCCATCTCAAACTAGGTCTAAAAATGGCATTTACAAACCAAAAGCCTTATATTCAATCACTTCTTCAATCCCTCACCTTGAACCACTATCTGCTTCACAAGCTCTTCTTGATCTTGGTTGGAAAGCTACAATGGAGTTGGAATATAATGCCCTGATAGCAAATAAGACCTGGAAATTGGTTGACTACAAACCTTCTATGCATGTCATATCAAACAAGTGGGTTTTTAGGACTAAGTACAAACCTGATGGCAGCATAGATAGGCTCAAGGCAAGGCTGGTTGCTAGAGGTTTTGAACAACATGCAGGAATAAATCTCTTGGACACTTTTAGTTCTGTTGTTAAGCCTAACACAGTTAGGTTGATTCTAACCCTAGCTGTCACATCACATTGGTCCATACATCAAATTGATATAAACAATGCCTTCTTACATGGTGACTTAAATGAAGAAGTATACATGACTCAACCAGAATGCTTTGTAGACTCAAAAAATCCAAATGCTATCTGCAGATTAACTAAGGCTCTCTATGGCCTCAGGCAGGCTCCCAGGGCTTGGTTCAATAAGTTGAAAATTTTTCTCATGTCCATAGGGATGTCTGTTTTAGTGTCTGACACGTCTTTGTTTTACAAGAAAAATACACTTCTGGTGGTTTTGGTTTATGTTGATGACATTCTTGTCACAGGTACTGATCCAAGTGCAGTAAATCACATAATTCACCTTCTAGGTCAAAGTTTTGCTCTCAAGACCCTAGGTGAAGTAAACTACTTTTTAGGGTTAGAAGTTCTAAGAACAGAAGCTGGTTTACTACTTCATCAGACAAAATATGCCCATGAATTACTGTGCAAAACAGGTTTAGAAAGCTGCAAACCAAAATTCACTCCACTGATTCCAAGCCAAAAACTACATCTCAAGGATAGTCAGCTGTTTGATCAACCTACATTGTATAGAAGCACTATTGGAGCTCTTCAATATCTAACTATGACAAGGCCAGGCATCTCTTTTGCTGTAAACAAGTTATCTCAGTTTCTACAGGCACCAACTGTGCAGCATTGGATGACATGTAAACATTTACTCAGATATATTAAAGGCAACCTTTCTCTTGGAATTTTCTTTCATCCTGCCTCTAGGTTAAACATTGAAGCTTATTCAGATGCTGATTGGGCTAGTTGCATTGATGATAGAAGGTCTACAGGGGGTCATTGTTTGTTTCTTGGAAAGAACGTGATAACATGGAGCACCAAAAAGCAATGCGTGGTTTCAAGAAGCAGTGCTGAGTCTGAATACAGATCACTAGCTGACACTACTTCAGATATAATGTGGCCCAAATCTTTAATTCAGGAATTAGGGGTTCCAATCTCTTCAACTCCTATCATTTGGTATGACAACATTAGTGCTGCAGACTTGGCCTCAAATCCTGTGTTTCATGCAAGGACAAAGCACATAGAAATAGATGTTCATTTTGTTAGAGAAAAGATGCTTGCAAATCAGCTAGAAATCAGGTTCATTCCATCTGAAGATCAACCTGCTGACTTATTAACCAAGCCATTGTCAGCACCATGTTTTCACAACCTTTGTGGTAAACTGTCACTTTGGAACAGGTTATTCAAGACAAGTACGGATTGAAGGGAGAATATTGAAGTATACAGAAAGTGCAGGGGTCAAATTGTAATTCTATTCTAATGAGACAAAGTCAGTCAAAGTTTGTTAGAAGTTGTTAAGTAAGTAGTTAGCTGGCTTAATGCCCAAGCTAAGCAGCTGAGCTGCAATTGCAATTTTGTATAAAGGCAAATGAGATGTCCTTAGTGTTCTCAATCAAATGAATAAAATCTTTTTTCCAATCTCCAGTTTATATTTCAACAAAGAGGATATATGATGCAAGCAACAAGGTCCACTTTATGAAGAAGTTTATATCCAAAGAAAGTGACGGTCGTGATTTCCACTTATAAAAATAAAATAAATAACTAAACCTATTATCTTTCGTTACCAATTATTAATAACCCTTTATTATGTTGTACTATATGGTGTTAGGAGTCCAGCTAGAACTAGGATATATATATATATATATATATATATATATATATATATAGTAACAAGCAAATAGAACCGGAGACTGGCGCGACAGGCATGAATCCGGCCTCTTAACTTTTTAATTATAATTACCAATTCTGAATAACTCAAATTAGTGAGGCCCAAATTAAGCTAATTAAAATGCGCGACCCAATTACTGATCAACCTTTTTTGCTTTCACAAGCCCATAATAAATGGGCTAAGATTCCTCGTTTGGCACTTGCGGTTTAACGACGACCCATACTCAAGGTTCAAAAAAATGTGAGTCGTGGCAAGGCGGTAAAGTCAAGTCTCAAGTCTTGAAAGTATAGGCGTGAAAATGTATTTTCAAATATTTTTATTATTTTATTGTAATAATAAGTTAAAAAAATATTTAACAAATTTGTCTACATATTTTTTAATATAGTTAGTAAAATACTAATTATCTATACAAAATCATCGTACTATTCACGATCTCACTTAAGATGATCATAATTTTCAAATCATAAGTTATACTCCCTCCGTCGCAACTGACCATTTATGGAGATTAAGAAAGATGAAAGGTGTTATAATTATAAGTATCAAATGACCATAATATCATTTTGTTTAAAATAATTAAAAGTGTAAAGTATTAAAGGTAAAGATAAAAGTAGTAAAGTAACCTTTAATTTTTATTGGAAAAGTAAAAAAAGTAATAATGGTTTCTATTAAAAATATAAATTCGACAGACAAGACGGGACAAAATTTTTTTCCAAATTGTAACAGATAGAACGGGACGGAGGAGTACTTTTAATGTATAAAACCATATTTTTCAAAACAACTATTCACATATGTTTTAAAAGTATGAATTTTATAATAAAAATATGATATTTTACTGTAAAAGTATGATCGTCTTCATCAAACGCTCTTACAATAGTTTTTGCGAAATGTTAACTATTTGATCCATTTTTGGTGTCATTATAAATTTTGTAATATTTGGCAAAAAATTTAAAAAAAATCAGGTTACTCATGTAAAAGGTATGCGTCTTTCCACGCATAGGCATGCCTAGGCGCGCCTAAGTGTCAACAAAATAAGTTGACCGTCTTTTCACACGTTTAGGCACTAGGCGAGGTGTTTTCCCGCGCCTAAGCACCGCCCTTTAGAACACAACCCATACTTGAAAATGGAGTGACATAAAAAGTAAAAAAAAATTCATCTGCTGCACTCGTGTTGTTGCTAGTATCACTTTGCATTCTAATATAATAATAATATTATATATATATATATATATATATATATATATATATATATATATATATATATATATATATATTACTACAACCGGATAAATGGCCTAAAATATCCTTAGTCTTCGATAAAACTATTCTCCCAGAAAGTTTTGAAGGTTTTCAACAATTAGCATGAACATAACTTGATCTCAGATGATAGTGGCGATGTTGAGACACCCTTATACTTATAAGATAAACGCATAAATGAATATTGTCTGTGAGTTAAATAAACTCACAGGTCACGGCCTCAAGCCAAAAAATATATTATTAGAAATGAAGAAATTGTTTTACAAACAAAGAAATGATGGATAATGAAGGAGCTATAGCCTTATCAGCCAATCTTGTGAACCATCCAAGAAGTAAGCATTTTGAAATTAACATCCATTTTGTCAGAGAAAAGGTAGCTAATAAAAGCATTGCAGTTCACTATGTGCCATCACTTAATCAAACCGCAAATATTTCAACCAAGCCATTGACCGGACTTTCTAGGGAATAAACTAACTGTTTTTCCTGTAACCTTGTTCGAATTGTGTGAGCGTGAAAAGATAGGCTCAAGATGACTCACACAAACAAAAAATATATGATGGAGAAATGCAGGTACATTTCCAACCATGCAGTCTACATACGGCCAAAAGCTACTCCGCAGTATTAGGAAAGATTTGACTTGATTCCTTTCATTTATTTAGTTCCTCATTTATCGTACATATTCCTTTTTTGTATTCTTGTATTTTGCTATTTATTTGTTAAGGTGATTTGTATCCTTCCTTACATGGTATCAGCCATCTCCTTCCAACCCTAGCCAATTCTTTTTTTTTTTTTTTCTGCCGCCCACCATCTCTTCAATGGCCTCTGATAATTCCTCACAGTCTAATTCTCTCCCCCTCTCCACTATGATACACATGATTACCATCAAATTATCATCCAACAATTATCTCCTTTGGATGACGCAAGTTACGTCGGTACTCTCATGTCAAGATCTGCTAGGGTACATAGATGGGACCTTGGTCGCTCCGGCACCCACCATCACCACTAATGGTGTTTCCGCTCCAAATCCGGCATACGATAATTGGCGCAAAACCGACCAGCGTCTGAGCAGCCTTCTTCGGTCATCCTTGACAGAGGAAGCCATGGCCGAAATAATCGGTTGCAACACGGCTCGTGCAATTTGAGAATCTCTTGAAGCCACTTTTTTTCCCAATTCAACCGGCCATGCCATGAACTTGAAGGAAGAACTCAGATCTTTACAACGTGGCACCGCCTCAGTTGCAGAATATGGACGTCGTTTCAAGGCGATTTTTGATCAACTTGCTGTCCTTGATCGCAATATTGACGACACGGAGAAGTCTCACTGGTTCCTTCGTGGACTCGGTCCCGCTTTCTAGGCGTTTTCGGCTGCCCAGATGACATTAACACCTCTCCCTAATTTTCGATTCTTGCTTCCTCGTGCCATCAAATTTAATCAATTTAAAGCCTCCATGAATGGCACCAATCCACCTCAAGCAGCCTTTGCCGCATATCAAAAATCTAAAACCAACCAGTCTCCTCATGGTGGACGTGGTCAACACTCTCATTCTTATGGTGGTCGAGGATCTTCAAATAATAATAGGGGTTCTTCCTTTCATCACCAAACCAAATCTCACTCTCACGGACGTGGGCGAGGAAATTTCGCAAATCGAACCCCCTCTAAGTTTTGTCAGATTTGTGGTGGACATGGGCATATTGCTCGTTGGTGTGATGCGAGATATAACCAGGAGACTAATCAAAATTCGGCTAACATTGCGGAGGACTTCAACACCGCGTGCTCTATCAATGATCCGCACAAATCGGATTGGTACCTTGACACAGGAGCCAGCGCACACATGACTCCCTCCTCGGACAATCTTGATACCGTTACACCTTATTCTGGCCACGACTAGGTTATTGTTGGAAATGGTAATACCATAAACATTTCTCATACTGGCCATTGTTCCTTATCAAGTTCCGTTAAATTGCTTAATGTATTGGTTGTTCCAGAACTCACTAAAAATTTGTTATCGATCAGCCAACTCACTAGTGACTTTCGGTTGACGTTATTTTCTCTAATAACTCATTTCTCATTCAGAAACGGGACACATGGGACATTTTGGCAAAGGGTCATCGTGATCAAGGCTTATATGTGTTGGAGAAGAGCAAATCAGATTTTCTTTATGCTTTTTATTCTAGAAAACTTAAAGGATCCTTTTCGTTATGGCATTCACGTTTGGGACATGTTTCGTTTGACACTATTAAGTTATTGAATTCTTTGGGTCATTTGTCTGTCACATTTTTATTACCTAGTCCTGGTGTTTGTTCTTCATGCCAACTCGCCAAAAGTAAGCGACTCCCATTTGATGATAATATTAAACGTGCCACTCATGTTCTTGATTTAGTGCACTGTGATCTATGGGGACCTGCGCCCATTCAATCTACCATGGGGTACATGTATTATGCATTATTTGTTGATGATTATTCACGCTTTACTTGGATGTTTCCGTTACGTACAAAATCCGAATTTGTGGATATTTTTATACAGTTTCAAACCTTTGTGGAAAATTAGTTCAATTGCAAACTTAAAAAATTCCAAAGTGATGGCGGAGGCGAATTTACTAACAAAAGTCTACAACAACACTTCCGTAAATGTGGTATTCATCATTCTATGTCTTGTCCATACACTCCAGCCCAAGATGGACGTGCAGAACGCAAACATAGGCACATAATAGAAACAGGTCTTGCGATGCTCTTTCATGCTAATGCTTCTTCTATTTATTGGTTTGACGCTTTTAGTGCGGCTGTTTATACCATTAACAGGCTTCCCACACGCACTCTGGATAACAAGTTGCCGTATGAAATATTATTTGGTCATGTGCCAAATTACGTGAATTTTCACCCTTTTGGTTGTCGGGTATTTCCGTATCTTAGGGACTATGCGGCAAATAAGTTATCTCCTCGAAGTCATCCTTGCATATTCCTTGGCTACAACACAAATTATAAAGGTTTCAGATGCCTTGATCTGGTTTCATCAAAAATTTATGTCACTCGTCATGCTCAATTCAATGAGGATGAATTTCCCTTTTCATCCTCAACCAGTTCGGTCTCTTCCGCAGGCTTGGATTTTTCGGCATTTTTGGACTCTGCTCCACCTTTCTACATTGCAGGCCCGGATTCGGTTAGTGGGCTGAAGCATCCATTGGCCCAATCGCCCTCACCCACTGGCTCTTGCTCACTATGCTCAGAAGATCCCAAGCCAACTACTCAAGTGCTTGAGCCCAACCATATGCGTGCTGATTCTTTCGGGTCTTCATCCAAATAGTCCACTATACATTTAGGTCCAGAAATGGACACCCCTACACAAGAGCAGCCCGCCACTCATTCAGTCTCAATGGACCCAGTCACACATCCGATGATTACTCGTGCTAAAGCCAGCATCTTCAAGCCAAAACATGTCGCGAACTTGGCCTTTGTTGCTTCGTCTAAACTACTCGCGGCCCTGTTTGTGTCTAAGGAACCTAAAGGGTTCAAATCAGCGGCTAAAAGCCCAGAATGGCTTGCGGCTATGAATGATGAAATTGCGCCACTTCATGAAAATAACACTTGGGAACTCATCCCGCGTCCAATCAACACTAATATTGTGGGCACCAAATGGATATTTTGAACCAAATTTCTCGCTGATGGCACTATTGAACGTCTTAAAGCCTGTTTGGTGGCTCAAGGATTCACGCAACTCCCTGGACTCGACTACAATCTCACTTTCAGTCCTGTTGTTAAAGCTACCACAGTTCGGATTGTCTTAACTTTAGCCGTCATGCAAAACTGGCCGCTTCACCAACTTGATGTCAAAAATGCCTTCTTGAATGGTCACCTAGCTGAAACCGTCTATATGGAACAACCACCGGGCTACATTGATCCTCGCTTTCTGACTCACGTTTGTCGGCTCAAGAAAGCATTGTATGGATTAAAACAAGCACATCGTGCTTGGTTTCATCGTTTCAGCACATTCTTAACTCGTCTTGGCTTCTCCTATAGTCGAGCAGATCCATCTCTGTTTATCTATCATCGTGGCATGCAGATTCTCTACCTGTTAGTATATGTTGACGACATAATTCTCACAGGCAATCAGCCCCAGTTGATCCAACGCCTTATTTCTCGCATCAACAAYGARTTTGCAACSAAAGACTYAGGAAGATTGAATTATTTTCTCGGTTTAGAAGTCACCTATTCAGATGATGGGCTCTTTCTTAGCCAATCCAAATATGCGYATGAAATCCTTACTCGGATTGAGCTTATAGATTCTAAACCGGTCTCCACACCCTTGGCMRCTGATGTTCAACTTCTCAGTGATGGTGACCCTTTTACCGACCCAACTCTTTATCGATCTCTGGTCGGCGCTCTCCAATATTTAACAATCACTCGTCCAGATCTTGCTTATGCAGTCAACTCGGTTAGTCAATTCTTGCAAGCTCCCACTGTTGATCATTTTCATGCCATTAAACGCATTCTTCGATATGTCAAGGGCACGTTATCTTATGGACTTTCAATTACTCGAGGTTCTTCTCGTCATTTATTGGGCTATTCTGATGCTGATTGGGCACGTTGCGTGGAGACGCGTCGCCCAACATATGGCTACTCTATCTTCTTGGGCAATAACCTTATCTCTTGGAGTGCTAAAAAGCAGCCCACCGTTGCTCGATCTAGTTGTGAGTTGGAGTACCGTGCCTTAGCCAATGCTGCTGCGGAAATCATTTGGGTCTCTTACTTGCTTCATGATCTCCATACGTTTCCACCTGGTCGGCCTACTCTTCTCTGTGACAACAAAAGCGCGATTTTCTTAAGTCAAAACCCGGTCGCGCACAAAAGAGCCAAACATATTGATATTGATTATCACTTTGTGCGCGAACTCGTGTCTTCTGCTCGATTGTCCACAAAATTTGTAC
>BMAC01000167.1:1519220-1541735 GCA_014905375.1 Phtheirospermum japonicum
TTTTTTTTTGTTCTGTATTTTTCCTCCTTTATGGCTGTGCAGCTTTTCCATTAGTTAGGAGTAACAATTCATGAAAAAAAATAAAATAACAAATCACATCTTATTTGATTACATAATGTATCCCTACATATTACATTATTCCAAGTTCCAACTTATACGTACTACTTAAGAGTGTTTTCTCAATTAATATAGCTAGCTAGCTATATATATATGCCCTCCAGTTAAGCGTATGCATATTTAATTTGGTCTATTAACAAACAGACAACTAAACTTAGTTTGACCATTACATAATTTTACATGAGAAGAAACTAACTCTAAACTCATTTACGTAAGTACGAGGTACAATTTTATTGTAAATATTATTATATATTATAGGTCCCTAAAGTATTAAATAACTTAATTAGTAGGAAGTGTAAATTTGCATCTGAGTAAGAATGTGTTCGAAGTTGTCGGTGGATTTGTCGATTGGATGCGAATGCATTCCTTCATAAGTCGTCACTACAATGCCTTCATCTTTCGATAGCCTCTGAATTTGCTTCTTAACATTGCAACCTTGGTGTGTGCACCTGTAATAGCTTCTGCATATATATATATATTAAACATTAAGAAACTATTAGTTAACAAAACCACAATAAGTGTACCATAAGATTCAGGAATAATTACACTATAACAAGAAGTCCACACTAACACTTTTGTAGGAAATTCAATTTGATGCAATATAAACCCCTAGAAGTCCAAAAAATGAAAAAGAATTATTTTTGTTTTATTATAAAACGTACGTGATATTGGTCAACATCAAATCATATCTGCTAAGTTGGTCAATTCATCAATAAATGTCCAAAAGAAGTCCAATTGGGCTTTCTTGGGAACGTGGTATGATATAGACAAATGATAGGAAATATATGAATCACGTATCTTATTTGGAAAATAGTCAATATGGACCAATTGAATTTATTTCCCCCCATAAAATGCTCTTTCTATTGCACAATAACAGTCTACAATTTTTTTATTCTCTAAAAAACTAAAAGAGTAAGTAAACATAATGCCTCCTAAAAATAAAATGAATACAGCATATTTACTAGTTATATCATGCGCAATTGCTTATACGAACCAATCACAGATAATATTGAGAGTTCAAATGAAAAATAAGAAACTTTATACCATACAACTCAAGCAAAAACATCGAACTAAAAGTAAAAGTTGAACGGATGTGTAATAGAAACCCTGAGATTAGTTAAGAGAAATGCTAGAAATAGCTTGTTAACAAACTGTAGGATTTTGGGAGCTTATTTACAAACCATATTACAACATAATTAAATTAAAATATCTTGAACCGTTATGGATCTTGTAACTAAAATTGGGAAAATCTTAATGAAATGAAGGAGCCTCGCTCTTAAATCAAAAACAATTAAATAGTCTAATTATAATTACAAATGAAACATGCACCTACGACTTATGCATCACAAGCCTTCAATCTTTGAACTCTGAATTATCATACATGCTTGTGTTATCCTAAGTTAAAGTGACGTGAATTAAGATACCATATTATGAATTCTTTCCTATTACCGTTAAAAGAATATGCTCAGTGAATTTTCTATTAATATATCAATCTGGTTATACAAATGTTATATACAAGGCTAGTGTGTATGTATGTATTAGCTAGCTAGGTTTCTGGATAATTTCTATGAAATGCAATATATATATATATATATATATATATATATATATATATATATATATATATATATATATATATATATATATATATCATCCAACAAAACTAATTAAATGTAAGTAGTTCCTAGACTACTGTACGGAATGCATATGTAGTTAACAACTCCAATTAATAAATATAAATATTTGGCCATTTTACAATCCAATTAACAAAACTAGTTAGCTCCTAACCCTACTTTTTAGGGCTCAGCTGGCTGATAAGTAGAATATAATTCGCTAGCTAGCTAGGGTTTATAATAAACTAACTAGTACGTGATTTAGTTTTCATTTAAGTGATGAGGCTCATGATGCTTAATTTCTAGCATGAAGAAAATTAACAACTTTGAATATTAGTGATAATTAATTAATTAATTAATTAATTAATAAATTATCACACACGAGAAAACATGTTCACATGAAAGGATTGACCCAACACATTAGAAACTAGAAATTAATTAGAACCTTGGGAATTTGTTGTTCTTGACCGCCTTTTGACCATATTTCCTCCATCTGTACCCATCATCAAGTATATCGACTTGGCTTCTTGTCTGAAAAGCGTATTTAGGTTTTCGACACTTCTTATTGTCGCCCGCCTTTTTCTTGCCGGCTGCTGCTATTGCAATTGCATCCCCGCCCGCCTTGTTATTAGCTTCTTCATCAATATCATCATCGTCACTAGTCGTACGATAATTAATAATTGTCGACGTCGTTGATCTTGGAATTTCCATCATCCCCGTGTACCCATTCATGCTAGGCTTATTATTATTATTATTGATCATGTGATCATCTTGGAATATAGTAAGATGATCGGAATTATTCGCCATCATGTTCATAAGTAGGTTTGTATGAGAGTTTTTAGGAGTAGTTGATGAAGAGGACGATTGAAATATGGCTGTACTGAATGGATTGTTCATCTCAGAGCGAGATAGACAGAGAGAGAAAAGGAGAGAGAGACCAGTTTTTATTTTCAAAGTTTTGTAGAAGAAAGATCAATTTGAATTAGAATTTGGTTTGTGGTTTATAGTAAACTTAAAAAATATATTTAAAAAAAAAGGTGGAAAAGTAGGAAAGATCAATTAAAGGTGAAAGGCGGCTAGTAATAATAGTTATAATATTAGCAGGCTAGCTAGTATCTTTATGTCCGAACTTTTAATTGGAGTCGTGAATGGCACGGAAAGTCAAAAAGGTTAGGGAAAAATGGTGGGTATTTTTGCACAAAATTTTATCTAATCAGATTTTGTTGGGTTGAATTCATGGGTGTGGATAGCTATTAATCATGATTGTTACTTTGAAAGATCAACTTTACTTGATATGAACCGATCGGGTTTTGACCGCCCATAACTTCACTTTTCATTATCAATGCATATCACATGTTATTATATCCTATAAAAATGATATTATATCCTATAAAAATGAGATTGTATTGATTTAATTAATTGTGATTATATAACAACTCAACTAAGTTTGATTCGTATGAGGTTTTAGCTGAAAATTTTGAAGGTGTTCAGAAACTTGTATAATTGTAAATTGAACAACGATGGTTATGATATTAGAATATCTTCACTAATATCTTTATATTTAAAAGGAATATACAATAATAATTTTTGTCTATGAGTTACATAAACTCATAGAACGCGAATTCAGGCAAGAAAAGATATCACTATAAATAATGAAATTATTTTACAAATTATGAGATAATTGTATCTAGTAATATTATGAAAAACTCTTATCGCTCGTAAAATTTTCAAGTTTTTGATCAAACACAATCTTGTAAAACTCTCAAACGATGAGCGATCTATATTATAGTGAGCTTTTTATTTTTCTCGTCCTCACGTCGTGTCCCTTCATCAAAAGTCAAGTGATATAAGTAGTCCAACTTCCTTAAAAGAGTCCTAATTCTATAAAATAAGGTTTAGATAATTATCTTGATCAAGTTGATAAAGATTCATAAAAGACTTACCAAGATAAGGGACTCTATTTTGTTTAGATTAATCAACTAAACTTTCTAAGTAACTCAAGTGTTCAGAAGGGCAAATAACACTAAATAAAAAAAACATTTAATAGGATTTCAATCTACTAATCGACATAAATAAAAATCTATCGATCTCTCCCTTTTGCCTTTCTGGAAAAAAATCGCTTTAGACAACTCCCCCTGAGTTATACACCTACAAACTACCCCTGAATATTAGAGAGCTGCCAGAATGTTAGTGTGAATGATAGTAACACAATTCATAGTAAAAGCAAACGATTAATCAAGCAAAAGTCAGAAACAAATATCCAGCCAAACACAAGTTTAAATGTATCATCAGAATAATTCAAAACGAACATAAGAGATAAAAAAAAAACATTGCCCAGCACTGTTGTATGTTCAGGTACTGTGAGCCCGATTCCTCATCGACCGCCGCGAGGTGGTTATAAGAGCATCATCATCCTCCGCGTCATCAACCACCTTCTTCTTGCCCTTGCCTTTGTCTGCTGCAACCCGCTTCTTGCCTTCATCTTCTCTCTCTTTTTGACCAGAATGCAAGATTAGCACCTTTGTGTAGAAAGCCCGTAAAGTCCTCAGTCCATCAAAATGGGCATGGGATCTTGCAATCTGCTTATCAATTAAGCTCAGATGCACCTGCAAATCAAAAACAGCAATGGGGATGGAGGTAAGCGTGTTAGTCGTTGTGTCAGTGACACTGGGACCAAAATCTCGAGCTGAGGCAGCACCCTAGTCCTCATCATCAAAAAACTCCAAATGCAAATCAATAATGCGATATGGCCCTTCAAAATTCTTATGGCTAAGCCCAAATAAACCAGGCTCCACTGAAATGTTCCTCACCATATCTCTGCAACCCGTGATCAGCCAAAATTGAGTAGATGAGAGAGGGAAAAGGTAGGCCAACTTTGGTAGTCGTGATATCAGCAAACTTGGTTACACAATCGAACACAGTCTGACCAAAATTGAACCGCATCCCTGATCCTATCTGAAACAGAGCGCGTCCCTGAGGTCGGATCACTGTTGTTGTGTTCGTAGTTGGCACCCAGTTGCACACCACCACCTTGTGAAGGATGTAGTACACGGAGGTTATATGAGAGCTAAGGAAACGTTTGAGCCAATTTGGTACTCTTCCCCCAGTGATGGATTTGGCCACCTCATCAAAGTCGTCCACGGTGATTCCCTCCTCATAGTCCTCAGTCCCAAAGAAATTGTTGATAACAGAAGGAGAGAATGAGTAAACCTTCTAACAAAAACTTTGTCGTATTTTTCAGACAATTTGTTCGAAATCGAAGGAAGCATATTGGCATAAAATTTAAGAACAATCCCCCTTAAGTACGGCATGACAGTTGTCACAGTGGAGGCCCGACCTTTTTTGCTAAATAATTTAGTCAAGTTTTTATTCTTAAAGAGTCCGAAATCCACTCTCCTCTCCTCAATCAACACTCGATTGTGCAAAGTATTGAATCGGTCCCTAGCTTCAGTAGTATAAAAAGGGGGTGCAAAAGCGTTACTAACCTCAAGCTTTGAATCTTTACATGGCAGTGGTGTGCCAGCATTTTCACTAACACTAGTGTTTTCAGCTGAGACAGTTCTTTCAGATGACTGACTTGAGCTTGAGGGAGATTCAGCAGAGGGTGGACTTGGATTCATCGATGCAGAGGGCACAAAGATTGAGGCAGATCGTGTAGCTTTCTTTGAATCAAGCAATTTTAGCAGCACAGACGCTAATGGAACATCTTCATCAGACGATAGACCTTCTCCTACTGTCTCCTCAGGATCAGCATCAGGTGCCACCATATTCCGAGGAGTTAGTCGTACCGTTTTGCTCTAAATTGGCTAACTAGTCCATCTTCGGAGTCGGTGAAGAAGGAAGTTGTGGGAATCTCTTGCTTGGTTGCAATTGAACCCTCTAGAGGAGCATAGTCGGAGTCGTCACTGTCTGTACCATATTCTAATCCTTCCTCCACAAAGAACATCCTCTCTAATGGAACTCGCCGACTGCCACTGGACTGGCTTTGGGGATTACCTCCGGCAGATATCCAGGTTCTACTTCGCGAAGATGCCGTGGTCTTTTTAGCAGCGAGTTCCCGACTCTCCCAAATGTCTCAGCAATGAACTTCAAATTTGGAAAATTATCAATGTCGATATCATTGCCCGGGTTTCTTGGATAGATTGCGGCATGGGGTTTAGCCAGATCTGAGACTGGAACTAGATCTAGGTAAGTAGTCAGATTGGGAAGGGGCCCTACAGTAAAAGTTGTTGATTTCTCAGAATTAGGGCATGGTGTTGGGGCAGATCCACTAACATTAGTTCCATTGGTAGGGGTGATTGTTGTGCTCGCTGTGAATATCAAGCGGCACGTACCTCAAAAGTGAATCAGAACTGGTGTCAGCGTCCGACGTTGTCACCGACTTAGGTATAGAGGGGGTGATTTCTTGGGGGAACTCACTTTCTTTGGACTCATTTTTTTTAAAGAAAAGAAATTGGCTTACTGGATTTGAGAAGTCTCTTTCGTGAAATTGCTCTGACAAGCAGGAGAATAACCTGACACCTTTATATCACAAGAGCACTCAACCGTTTGGTTAGTTTATTAGTGGGGAAATTAACAAAAATTCCCAATAAAGGCCTAAGAAATCGGAGGTGCCTAAACCCACTCCCCCTTAATAAACAACCCATTGACACTAAACCCAAACCGACTCAATTCAAGCGAGCGCATAAACACCTCAGATCCACAAAACCACGATAATAACCCATTGGACAATAAGACAACAAAAGATAATGAGATCTGAGTAAGAGAGAAATAGATTATTGTTATGAGCATATCTTCACTTATAGAAACTATAAGATAAGAAATTCTACAAACATGCATGTCCTAATTGTATGTCTAAAAAGTGGCCTAATAAGTAGAAAAAACACGTAAGTTTGCAAATGCGGTAAGATGTTGGTCCTTGTGCAATGGAATTAGAGTTTATATTCAATCAACAAAGTCAATGAGTTAACAATCCTTAACTCGGTCAATGACTATGTCATTTACGTTTGAGGATTTTTTTTATGTCCGGGAGTAATGTAACCTCCACTCAATCAGCATAAGAATAATCCAAGAGTATGATTCTTGAACATCCTTCAAACCACTGTTCATCAATTTTGTAAGCGCACCTAGAGAAACACAGGTTTCTGCGAGAATCAACCCACAATTGTCAGTTTTGAATTTTTCAGGCCCCTTTGACATCACACTTGAAACACAATACATTCATGCAGTTGTGAGTAATGCAAGCTCTAACATGTGTTATGAAAAAAAAATGCATGTCGAAAAAGTATGATGCAGTTGATGTTGTTAGGGGTTCTGCAGCATATCCAGTAACATTGTATTAAACAGCACATAAACCGAGAGATTTCCTTAATCTGGAAAATCCCTCGTAGTCTAATGCTTCTGTGAATATTTCAGCAAGATGATGTTCAGTTCCAATATGCTCAATACACACAACATTTCCTTCAACCAAATCTCAAATGAAATGATGTCTGATGTCTATGTGTTTTATTCGAGAGTGTTGTACTGGAATTTTTTGAGATGTCAATGGCACTTGAATTATCACACAAGACAGTAAGAACATCACTTTGTAACCCATACTCCTCTATCATTTTCATCCAGAGCAGTTGGGCACAGGCACTACCAGCAGCTACATATTCGGCTTCAGCTGTTGACAAGGACACACAATTTTTTTTTCTATACCATAAGACAAGATTATTTCCTAGAAACACTCGTGCAGAAAATATATTCTAGAACAGTCAATCTAGAACGCCTCGTAAAAAGACGATCTGGAATATAAGTCAGTGGCATTTTCGTAATAAAAGTGTTATATACCAGATCGTCTTTAAAAAAGGCGATCTGGTATATTGATATACCAGATCGTCGTTGAAAAGGCGATCTGGTAAATCCTATATCTACAACGTCGTTATAAAAGGGCGATCTGGTATATTCGATATACCACAACGTCTTTAAAAAGGCGATCTGGTATATCGATATACCAGATCGTCGTTGAAAAGGCGATCTGGTAAATCCTATATCTACAACGTCGTTATAAAAGGACGATCTGGTATATTCGATATACCACAACGTCTTTAAAAAGGTGATCTGGTATATCGATATACCAGATCGTTGTTGAAAAGGCGATCTGGTAAATCCTATATCTACAGCGTCGTTATAAAAGGGCGATCTGGTATATTCGATATACCACAACGTCTTTAAAAAATGCGTTCTGGTATATTGATATACCTGGTGGCATTTTCGTAATAAAATTCATTATCTTATTTTCTTCTAAAAATTCCCAAAATCGCACCCCTCGTTTCATTTCCCCTCGCCAAACCTAACAGCCCCACTCCTTTCCCCACCACCCACTCCCGGCGTCGGAGAGCTCTCCTCCACCGTCCAATAATGCCGGCAGCTCCTCCTGCTTCTCTGTCTCACTATCTTCTCTCCTCGTCCGGTCCACTACTTCCCCCCATCCACCCCCTCCGCCTCACAGCCCGACAGGAAGCCCGCCCGCGTGACGTACTACGCCGCCGCGGTCCCGCTGACGCCGTCGGCGGTGCCTGAGGCTACGACGACCTGCTGAAGAATGGGTACGGCAAGGCCACCAAAACCATCCTCTTCGAGAAGGGCCAGATCTGTTGCGCCTGCTTCGAGCCCTTTCTTGATGCCAGATCTGTTCGATCCACTCGCCCGGTAATCCAATTAGTTCTCAAGTTTCCGTTTTGCTCGCAACTTGTATGTTGGCGGATCTGCGATTTTGTCTTACGACGGTAGTGGAAGAGGGTCTGATTTGGGGCTGACGTCTGGGTCGGTGTGCTTTAACGGTAGGTGGCAGGCTTGGGTTGAAGATGGCGGCCTTTGGAGAAGGGGGATGCTGCAAATTAAATTTTTTATTTTTATTTATTTTTTCATTTTTTTTTCTCCAGTTTCGCATTTTGTGTTGCCTCTTGGTGTTTTTTCTTTGAGTTTTTTTTTTTGTTTTTCTTCTTGTGTTGTGATCACCGAGTGAGGGGTTTTTCTCATAATGGTTACCGGAGTTTGAGTTTCGCTCGTTCCCTATTTGTTGTTTCGTTTTTTTCCTACGTTTTCTTTTTTCCTTGTGGTTTGCTTTTGTGGCTACTTGTTTTTTGTGTTGGTTCGGTGGTCAGGGTGAGGGTCGGGTCTAATCAAGGTGGTGATCCAATTGGCTGGTTCGGTGGGCGTGGCCGTTGAGGCGTGGCTGTTGTGTTTTAACTTGGCTGAGTCTCTTCCTGGTGGAGATATGATAATGGAAACCCTATCGAGTCGCTTGGCACTTATAAGTCCCTCTGCCGGACTGCACGATGTTCAAAGATCTCCAAACGCAAATAGACAGCATGTATTCCCAGCTGCTCTTGTGACGCTTATTAGGCTCAAAATTATTTCGTCCAAAGGTGCAGAATCGAATGTCGAAGCAACGTTTCAGGGTGGAGATGTTTTTGTTGGGGAGTTGAATCCCTTGGAAGCTATGGTGAAACAGTTGAAGCAGGATACTGGAATAGTTGAAGCTGCTCAAGTAACTGTTGATCAAGTAAAAGTGGAAGGAATCAATACTAATTTGGCTGTGATGAAGGTATTATCCTGTTTATTGCTTTTGTGATTTGGGTGTTTTTTATTTCTTAGTGTGTGTTTCAGCAAATTAATGAACACTCTAATATTAAAATTTTTGGGGTTATTTATTGTGGATGAAACTGATGTGGTTGATACCTAACATGACAATCTTTTCTGTCTTTATTGTTTTGGTTTTAGTTGACTAGGAGTTTTAAATAGGAATTGTGAAAGTGGTAATTTTCTGTTTTGCCTTAGGAATAAGTAGTGGTTAAGAAATCTTACTGACAGTCAGAGCATTGCTTCAAGTGATGATTATTTTGGATGGTAAATTTCTATTTAGCTGGACTATTGTTTTTTTAAGAGATTCTCAAAAGGTATCTGTGGGCAGAGTAGGGTTTTTTTTTTTTAATCTAACTTACTAGATTTGACAGTTTGGATCAGCTTGGGCTAGCTGTATTTAGATAGTGTTGACACTCTTTGTATTGACATTCTGCAATTAGTGTTTGTAAAAGGAGTAGTACTCCTTGTTTTACTTTATAAAACACCATGTACTTTTGAGTGATATATCTGTGCAGGTTGTGGGATCATGTGTGTTTTTCTTTAAAATAAAAAATAAACAATGAAAAAAAATACTCTTTTTAGTTTTGATTTATCTTCAATGGTTATGTTGCAGATGCAGATTGTCGAATATTCTTAAGGAGTGTTACTAACATGCATATTATGAAACTAATGTTGTTTCTGCATAACTTGAGATGGTATATCTCATTAACATTATATATTTATTATTTCTTAAGATTGTTAATCTACTATTTGATCCTTTCTTTTTCTTGACAAGTACTCAATGTTTGTTTGTTTGTTTGTAGGAGTTGCTTTTCCATGTTATCGAAACATGTAACCGTCTGCTACGTTTGGCTTAATGAGATGAACCCTACAAATCAACAATATTTGTGTTATCCTCCAGCTATATGATATTCAGGTAAGAAAATGTTTCTTTTTCCACTCTCACCCAGTTTCCGTGACATCATCGAAAGTGTATCTCAAAAAACTTTGCTCTATGAATTTCCACTCTAAAATGGATGTTATGCAGTTAGCTTTATTCCCTTTATATATTGTTTCTATTTCTGGTTATTTCCCTATTATTCATCACCCTCCATACTAGCCAGGCCTGTGCTTATCAACATCTTAGCTATTGGATTAATTACTTTAAACGACTTATGATGATTGCTCAACATCTCTTTAAAAAGATTATGGTCCATTATTTATATACACCCGTGGTCTGGGCCCCAACCAGGTGAATGAGTATATTCCTGCATGGTCAACGGGAAGAAGAAGAAGTCAAACTAGGGAGCAATGAGAAAAAAATAAATAAATGTTAACCTTTTTATATTAAGAAGATGAATCTGTTGGACAGAAAACACGGCTGCAAGTGTACTATTTTTTACAACTTGTTATTTGGCATTATTTTAACAAATTAWGGTCTAAAGTTTATTATCCTTTTCAACTAACAACCTTGATTGTGCGGATTTCTCAATTTGGAAATCCCGACCATAGTAGTGTCTGCTTCTCATCAAAATAAAGGTGATAATACTGTATTTCTGGATGGTGTCAAGAATGTTTGGCATGAGAGGCAAGATATCTTCGCCAATACCAATTGGTTTGGAATAGGCTTTCTCGTACATAAGGTTTGCTTCTCTCGTGTCTCCAAATATTCTCAAAAAACTTTGCTCTATGAATTTCCACTCTCACCCAGTTTCCGTGATATTCAGGTAAGAAAATGTTTCGTGAATACAGTAAGTAGGAAGATGGAACTGAACTACTCTTCTTTTTTTTTTTCTTCCCAAAAGAATAAAATAAAATTTTGTTTTGCCATTTCAGGAAACAATGATCAGGATGTGGAGGGCGAGGACGGTTGGTCGTTGTTTTATTCTAATTCAACCAAAATGGCTGTTCAGGTGGTTTTATCTTCTTCTTCTTCTTCCTTCTTTTTTTTTTTTTTTTTTAAACTTACATTTGGTTTGAACATGTTTCCAAGAATTTAAGAATTTGTTACAGTCAAATGCCAAGTGTCATTTATTTCTATCTTGAAAACATAGGTTGATGACAAGAAAACTGTCGGGCCAAAGGCGTTTGCTCGAATAGCTCCTGCATGTCCAGTCATTGCAGATATAACTACAGTTCACAATCTTTTTGATGTTCTAACAAGTGCTTCGGGTCCCCGACTGCATTTTCTAATGTACAACAAGTACCTTCAGAGTCTTGAAAAGTACGCTTCACTTTCTTCAGCTAGTTTTATACGTAAATTTATTCTGCTCCTTTAACCTCATCTTTATGGTGGAACCTCAATCCAAGTGTGTCTCAAATGGATTTTAATTATAGTGGTTGTCTAAGATTCTTAATTTTTAGAATATGGTCCGTGCATTTTTATTAATGGATTTAATAGCTAGGCCTTGATAGAAGACTGATATCTGAAGATGGTAAGGGTTATACAGTTAGGAACTTTCGACGATTGTTGACCCATATGGCATATCCTTCTATTGTTTTAACTAGTAATAAAAAGATCATGTCAGGCATTAATGCATTTTTTTTAACTAATAATAAAAAGATCATGTCAGGCATTAAAGTTCTGTTTTTCCAATTATTTCTGTAATGACATTATATACGTGGAGTGGGATGTCTTAATTCTATCCTTGTCACTGTGAATCAGAAACATGAACATACTTGTTGTATGTCGGGTTATGCCTTATTTGATTTTGAAATTAATTGCATCATTATGATGATAATTCTAAAATATTTGGCGCTATCCATTTCATTTGTGTGTTATATTTGTCTCAGGCTATTTATAGTAGTAGTATTACGTATAAAAACACTTTCTAAAATATAATATATTAAATTCTTAAAAGATAATAAAATAGCTTTATGAATCCTATCTTCACCACGCTCTCTTATGTTGCTTGCTATAACTTATTGCTTCAGGGCGGTTGACATTAACTTATGGCGCTCTCTTATAGTATAGYTGCTTCTGTGAGTACACCTCCTAGAAGTTTCAATTCTTATGAAACAGGTAACATTTTTCTTTGGTTTTCTTTTTCCTTTTGTTTTAAGCCTTTCCAAAAATTCTTGCTATATATTTTAAAGAAATAATTTGAATTATGGTTCTTTTTCTATGTTAATTCATTCAGTACAAAATTCCCGGGAACAAGTAGCAGAAGCTAAAGCCATGTTTGACAATACAAACACATTGGTAACCTCTGTTAAAGCATATAACAATGAAGGGTTGACACCTGCAGAGTTCATTAGCTGTCTTCTTAGGGATTTTGGGGTAGGAGGTGGACCGAGCAGTAGCCAGGATGAGTCTACAAGTTTGATACTCTGGGAAGACATTAGATGAACGGTCTCTCATGTTTTTAGGGGTGCTCCTAGCTGATTTACGATGTAATCATATATTATATGGTTGTCCAAGTAAGTTTTTTGGATCTTAGCCTTTTCAATGCACCCACCCACACAAATATATGGTTGTTGTGTTATTGGATAGTTTTGTCTGGAATGGAGTGGCAACATAAAATTACAAATAATTTCTTCAGTTCAAATGCATGCTACACTGAGTGGAGTGTGTGTTACATGCATTGATGGAGCTATCCGCTACTTGCATGCACCCCATCATTTAATCACTTGTCATTTTTCAATATTAATTGATTTTCAAACTTTAAGATTAAATTAACTTTTATCACTATATAATTAAGGAAAGTGAAAAAAGACTTGTTCACAGTTATAAAATGTTAAGGATTTTATTCTTGGGAATAATTCCTTATTTAGTTATTTGCCTTTCTTAGGCCCAAAATATATTGGGGAACTAAAATTAGGACTCTTCTATTTAAGACAAGACAAAGCCAAGAGAAGAGGACACCTTCAATACTCTTACATTCACGACTTTTCGAGAAGGATTTTTACGCACGGGAAATTCAAGGAGAGATCGCAYGACGCAAGACGCACGGCAAAGCAAGGAAGGAAGAACACGACGTACTACTTGGAGCCAACGATCGTGATAAACAAGATCTTTGAAGTTGCRTGACCAACGAAGAAGATCTTGCCATTCCGGCAACAAGTATTTAGTATCAAGTTTCTTGATATTTAGTTTTCATATATTACTTTATATTTTTTATTGAACTTAAAAGAAAGTAATATGGTTTTCGGGTTTGTACACCCAAGTTCACAAGTACTTTTACTTGTGAACTGAATTTGTTTAATCGTGTTCTTATTTTTATTTTCCGCTGCACATTTATATTCTGCTCTGGTCGATGTTGATAAACTGATGTTGGTAACATTGATTAACAACATCGTAAATCTGATCCTTATTTTTAAATCCATAGACCTTCTAGTTTTTACATAAAACATCTTATTTAAAATTGAGGAAGTAATAGTTAGTTGAAGTGTAAAATAAATTACTTATCATTGGTCACTGCGGAAACAAATATTTGGGTATGATAATGATTAGTGTAGACTATGTGGCAACCATTTTTACAGCTGAGAACAAAAATCTGAAAAACTTATCTTTTGGCAAAAATGGTAGAGCGGGCTATAAGTCATTCTTTTATGTCTTGCGTTGGGGTTTATTGTGGGAAGTTAATACCTAACTAGTTGTAAAAATAAATATTATTAAAATTTAGTTCGTACCACTAACTTATTTTTTCCTAAAAAAGAGCTAGGACTTGAAAGATTCACAAACCGTTTAAACTTTATTTGCTGCTGTAGATATGGAGAGAGGAAATGCAACAGGTTTATCTGGGCAAGGCGAACTTTCCCAATTCTATCTACTCGTGATGTGCTCGTCTAATCTGCACTCCATTGATCACTGGACCTCTGAGGTGATTATGTACTTGCACGTTAGTTTTAATTATTTTTTGACTCAGCAAATCACTCATTTTATTCGGACGATGACATTGATAATGTACGTAGACGTTGGACAGAGTGTTATTAGAGGTTATTGCTTGATCACAAACAAACTATTTGTGGATAAGTTGAATGGTAGTAAAATAGGTAGTCGTCTTTTTGGTGAACGTGTATTTGGTGAATTGTGTATTATTGGTGATTTCTACTTTCACATTTGGTGATCGTGTATTTGGTGACTTATGTTGTTCTTATTGATATATTTTGGTGTGTATGTATTATTGTGATTAATGGATGATTTTTGAATTATATGAATGATTGGTGTTTTGTGAAAAAAATTCAATTTAGGGATGAATAGATCTGGAAATAAAAAATAAAAAATTGGGAATTCAAAAACTATCAAATCTAGAACGACTTTCCCAAAGACGTTCTGGAAAATGTATATTGTAGAACGACTTTTTGAAAAAAATGTTTGGAAAATGTACATTCGAGAACGGTTACAAAAAAAGACGTTTTAGAAAATATATATTCCAGAACGTCTCTTTCGAAAAGGCGTTCTGGAAAATATATATCTAGATCGCTTTTCAAATTGATGTTTTGGAAAATGTATATTCTAGAACGTCTTTTTCTTAATGGCGTTCTGGAAAATGTATATTCTAGAACGTCATTTTCAAAATAACGTTCTAGAATATACATTTTCYAGAACGTCGTAAAGAAAAAGACGTTCTAGAAAATATTTATTCTAGAACGTCCTGTTTGAAATGACGTTCTAGAATATACATTTTCCAGATCGTCATATTGGGAAGGACGTTGTGGAATATATATTTTCTAGAACGTCTTTTTCGTAACCGATTTGGAATGTTATTTTATAGAACATATTAACCGGGGAAAACTATTTTCTAGAACGGGTAAATTGTTATTCTAGAACGTCTTAAATAACCGTTCTAGAATATCGAATATTCTAGAATGCCTCAGAAAGCTGATTTGGAAAATCTGATATTCTAGAACAGCTCTAGTCAGAACGCCTGGACAGGGCGATCTAGAATATCTGAAACAGGGCGTTCTAAAAAACTGTTTCTACACTAGTGAAAAAAATAACCCACAGTCGTACTTTTCCTATCATCAACATCACCTGCCCAATCAGAATCAGTGTATCCAACAAGATTAGAATTAGTATCCTTATTGTACCAAATTCCTAAATTGTAGGTGTCAGCTACATACCTAATTATGCATTTTAGTGCCTTCAAGTGAGTTTCTTTAGGATTTGACTGCTAAAGAGCACACAGACACACACTATACATGATGTCGGGTCGACTAGCAGTTAAATACAAAAGACTGTCTATAATGCTCCTATACACTGTGTGATCAACACTTTAACTAACATCATCTCTCTACAGTTTCTAACTTAACCCCATGGGTGTTTTCATGTGCTTAGCATTTTAAAGACCAAATCATTTCACAAGGATTTTAGCATACTTAGATTGAGACACAAAAGTTCCATTGCTATACTGTCTAATTTGCAGTCCTAAGAAAAAAGATAACTCACCTCCCATACTCATTTTAAAGGTGGTAGACATGCTTTTTACAAAGTCTCTCAGAAGTTTGTCACAAGTTGAACCAAACACGATATCATCAACATAGATATGAGCAATTAGAATCTTGTGTTTTCTTTTTAAAATAAAGTTTTATCAACTTTACCACGTTTAAAATTCATTGAAGAAGATGTTGATTCAGCCTATCATACCAAGCTCTAGGGGCTTGCTTAAGACCATAGAGGACCCTTTTTAATTTGTAAACATAATGAGGTTTATGAGGATCTTCAAAACCTTTAGGTTGCTCAACATATGCTTCTTATTTAAAGCACCATTTAAAAAAGCACTTTTTATATTCATTTGGTGAAGAGTAATGTTCAAATGACAAGCAATTGCTAGAGGTATCTAATTGACTCAATCCTTGCTACAGGGGCAAATGTTTCATCAAAATATATACCTTCAGTTTGGGTAAAGCCCTGAGCCACAAGTATAGCTTTGTTTCACACTATGTTAACTAACTCATCAGTTTTATTTCTAAAGATCCACTTTATTCCAATGACATTTCCTGTACATGGTCGCGGTACCAAGTCCCACACGTCCCTAAACTTATCAAGTTCTTCTTGCATTGCATTTATCCAGAATTCATCTCTGAGAGCTTCTTCCACTTTCTTAAGCTCTGCAGAAGACACAAAATAAGTATTTTTGGTTAGTGAACAACATGATGTCATACATACAAGTTTTACCATTTCCTTGAAGTTAATCTGCTTCTTCCGAGTACTTCTTTCGTTCAAGGATCCAATAACTTGAGAGGTGGGGGGTGATTCCTCTGTGTCTGGGATGGAGTGCCCTTATCAAGTGGATTAGAGGCCACTGATAATACTTCTGTATCCTCCCGATCCTCTTCCGATTCAGATGATTCTTCATCAGAATTTGCATGGGTCTAAGATGTTGGTTCTGTTGTTGCAACATTTTCAGAGACATCGGGTGAAGTGCCAAAAGATTCTCTTGGGGTAGGCAAAGGATTGGATTGTAGATTTCGAACAAGATCAACCACATCATCTTCATCTGAGTTGCCAGAGATATTTATTAAATCATCAAACCTGACATTCACAAACTCAAGCAAAGTACGAGTTTTAAGATTAAACACCCTATAAGCATGACTGTTGACCAAATACCCCCAAAACACACACTTGTCACTTTATGAGTCAGATTTTGACACGTAGGACCTGTCATTCAGAACATAGCACACACAACCAAGAATATGAAAATACTTAAGGTTTGTTTTATTTCCAACGATAGTTTCGTAAGGATTCTCACAGGTACTAACCCTAAAGTAGACTCAATTGGAGATGTGACAAGCAGTGTTAAAAGCTTCATCCCAAAATCTTTTTGACAATTTTTTAGAGATTAACATGGTCCGTGCCATTTTTTGTAAAGACCATATTTTACGTTCGGCTATGATATTTTTTGGGGTGTAATGGGAGAAGAGAACTCGTGGGAGATCCCATATTTGTTAGAAATTTTGAAAAGACGAGTTATCAAATTCTTTACCATGATCTGTCCTAATTCTGCCGATTTGCAAATAATATTTATTACTGACACGTTTAGATAGTTTTCGAAAGCTTTCAAAAGTTTCAGATTTTCACGAAGAAATCCAATCCAAGTAAACCGGGAAAAATCATCAACAATGACAAACGAGTGTTTCTTACCACCAATACTTTCTACCTCAATTGGACCCATAAGATCCATGTGGAGAAGTTCCAGACAGCGAAAGGTGTTTAAGTGTTGGATCACAGGATGAGACACTCTTGTTTGCTTCCCCTTTTGACAGAAACCACATACGGATGGGTTGTTAATGACCAGTTTGGGAACACCCCTTACAGCATCCGACTTGACCAGTTTTTCCATTATCTTATAATTAACATGTCCCATCTTTTGATGCCACAGCTCAGATTCTGAAGGTTGTACGCTTTGACACGGGATTTGCTGTTTACTTTGTAGTAGTTGGTGGTGGTTCATGTTCCAGTGAGAACGTATTGGTCAGTTGTGTTAAAGACTTCACACGAATCTTGGCTGAATCTTACATGTAGATCATCATCGCACAGCTGACTGATGCTAATGAGATTAGCAGCCAATCCTTTCACTAGTAGTACATTCTAAAGCTTAGGCTGTCCTTCAGCATTTAAGGTAGCTTTCCCAACAATCTGTCCATGTGCACCACCACCGTATTGAACTTTACCGCCATTTTGTTGGACAATGTCAGTCAAGTATTCAGCAGATTCCGTCATGTGCCTAAAGCGCCCACTATCAAAGTACCAGGAGCCTTGAACATCGGACTTCAGAGAGATGTAAATCATATTACAGTGAGTATCAACTTTTCTTACCCACGCCATTCTGGACTTGCGAGCAGTTTTAGTCCTTGTGTTGGAGCAGATGTTCTCTACACTGTCTTATTTCTGGAGGCAGATGCCCTTTCTGACTTGAGATTTTTACAGAATGGTCTGATGTGTCCTGGTTCTGGGTAGTGATAGTAGACATAGGTACGTCTTTGAGGTTTGGAATTCTTGACCGAAATAGATCCCTCAAAGGACGTGTCACCTTCTCTGATGAAAATAGGAGCCTCAAATCCTATCTCATGTCTGATCATGGATCCAATGGATAGGATCTCATCAAGTTTGGTCGTGCCTGTGTTGAGAATCTTTTGGGTCAGTAGAGCTGTTGAGGTGACCTTACTCTATAAAGTTCTTCTTCACGTTTGGTTAGAAGAGCTTCTAGACGTAAGACAATAGTTTGTTGTTCTTTGTCCGTGCGTGCTAGTCTCTCAATTTTCTTAGAGAGAGTCTTGACTTTTTGAATGAGTTTGCACCAATTTTCATAAAGTTCTTCGTAGTGGTGCCAAAATCTTCATTATCATCTGTGTTTTTAAAGGTGACCGAGTTACACCAAATGTCATTTGAATTGTCAGTGTCATCCCAGATAACACAAGCATTCAGGGCGGTAACTTCTTCGGTTACTTTTGGTTCTTCGAATATCTTCTCATGGCAATTAGGTTTCTCTTTCGCTTGGTGTTGGCACATTCATGCATGTAATATCCAAAATCTCTACACTCATGACATTGAACATTGTCAAAATCCTTGGTGCTATTTTGATTTCGGTGTTCGGGCTTGACACTTGTGGGAGTCACATCCCTTCTTTGGAACCTGTTGATAGATTTACCCAATGGTCTTGGAGTGGTAGGTTCTGATGAGGACTTGATGTGTCGATAGAAAGGATTTCTTGAGTGTTCTTCTTCTTCAAGAAGTCACTGAACTTTCTAGTAATGAGATAATTCCATCTTCATCCAACTCAGTAGTCTCAACTTCATGAGCAAGGGCTGCAAGATCAAAATCTTCTTCTTCAATGATTGGAGCAGAGATGGAGGCACCTAGTAATTATCATTCGTTTGTGATATCAAGGAGTTTGGCACTGTAACCAGGGATGGTTTCACTTTATTCCATTCTTAGTACTTCAAATTGAGTGGCAAGATTTCTAAGTTCGTTCATTGAACTCCTTTGGAGCCTTCACAGAAGAGTTGTAGGGCGTCTCATGCTTCTTTTGCAGTCTAAAGGTTTGAAATGATTTTGAACAGAGAGACGTCTACAAAGCAGTAAAGAACGTTCAATGCTTTGGTGTTTACATTAGAGATAACAAGTTCCTCGGCAGTCCAGTCGACCTCATTTTTTAGAATGATGTCGCCATCCGGATCATCTAGCCTGGAAGCCTCCCAACCAATCAAGATTGCACGCCATGATCTTTCATCCATAGTTTTGATGTAAGCACACATTCTTACTTTCCAGATTGTATTGTTCGTCCCATCCAACAAGGGTGGTTGGAGTGCAGTATTCATGACAGTATCCATCGTTTACCTTCAAAAAAAATAAGATCATCGCTTAGTAATATCAAGTGATGGCTCTGACACCAATTGAAAGTTTTGAAGGTTTTCAGAAACTTGCATAAATGAAAATTGATCACAGATGTCAGTTATGATGTTGGAACATCCTCACTAAAATCTTTGTATTTAAAAGGAATACACAGTAATAATTTTTATCTATGAGTTAAACAAACTCGCGGCCTCAGGCCAGAAAAGATATCACTAGAAATAATGAAATTGTTTTACAAGTAATGAGACAATTGTATCTAGTAATATTATGAAAAACTCTTGAATCGTTTGTAAAATCTTCAAGTTTGATCAAACACAATCAAATGATGAGCGATCTATGTTATAGTGAGCTTTCTATTTTTCTCGTCCTCACGTCGTATCCCTTCATCAAAAACCAAGTAATATAAATAGTTTGACTTCCTTTAAAGAGTCCTAATTTCATAAAATAAGGTTTAAATAAACATCTTACTCTCAAACGATGAGTGATCTATGCTATAGTGAGCTTTCTGTTTTTCTCATCCTCACGTCGTAGATAATTATCTCAAATAGATAAAGATTTATAAAAGACTTACAAAAATAAAGCACTCTGTTTTGCTAGATTAATCAACTAAATATTCTAACTAACCCATACAGAAGGACAAATAATATTAAATAAAAAAAATAATTAATAAAATTTTAATCTCACGTTAATCTCCAAAAAGAACCTAGAATCTTATTTCATCGAATACAATTAGAACTTGTTTGAACTCCTACTCGTAATCAACATAAATAAAAATCCTATCATTAGCCCCTTCTTGCTAACTTTGTTGTCATTCTAGTAATCAATGAGTTACATACAAAATAATTGTGACGATCAAACACACCGAGTATTTTATATAAATATAAAATTAATCTACTTACTAATACATAAGCACGTGTAATGCTATCATATTACTTATCCTAATTTATAATCTTTATATCATTGCAAATCCATAGGGATAATTCCCCTTTATCTCCTGCGGTTGTAATAGTTATCGGAGTCTCCGCATCCATGATACGTGACACAAAAAGTACATTCATTTATACATTAATTTAAATTCTATTAGATAAAAACACGTTGGAATTGAGTCTACGCGTACGTATGTGGATGATGTTTATCTTGTAAAATAGTAGAATTAGATTAGAATGTAATTCCCATCCTAATTAAAATTTAAATATTTTACCTTCTCTTTATTTTTATATTTATTTATAATATATTATGTATATTTTTTTTCTTATATTTTAGATCTCATTTATAAGTAATGTATGTCTAACAAGAAATTAGAATTTAGAAAGAAAAGATCAAGATTAAGGAGTTGAGATCATTTTATTCGAATTGCAATACGAGTGCGAATGTTTTATGCATTTGCAATTAAATCTTTATTTTAAATTATGTATCATTTCATCGTTTGAGTTTTCTTTAAGAACTACTCAATCTTAGATTTTGGTATTAAGAGTATTACACCAAATGCCCCTGTATCACTCTTGCGACTCGTATTAAACCACTGAAATTATTACCAAGATGATAACCACACAAAACAAATTTTGAACCGCCTTGATTCAAGATGCAAATGTCTGAACGTACGAGTGGTTTAATTGATATGCACTTGGTGTATGGTAGTGATAAATATACAATTCATATACCAAGTCTTAACAGTTTAATATTTTATTTTCATTCTAGAATAATCTAATTATATGCTTTCAACAAATAAATTATATCATGAATCACGATCCACCTTATAACGTGAACGCTATTTCAAAAAAAATATTGCATGTTCAAATTCATAATAAAAATATAAAATGCTCGTGCGTTGCGTAAAGTGTAAATGTTAAATAGCGAAAATTAAAAAACACAATGTATTAAACTGAAAATTTTCATTATATAAAACTTGCATTTCAATCATTACAAAAAATCATAAACTATTAAGTGAAATAAAGTAAAAACTCGTAATGAGTAAATATAATCCAAATCACCACGCACTCTCCCAAAAACTAATATTCACATGTTAGATATTAAAGAAAACCCAAAACACATAAAAAAATTTCAAACGATAGGATGTTATCGATTACAAAGAGTCGTAATCTATTATGTTAAAATAAACTAAAATTCGTAATTAATAAATATAATCGAAGTCACAATGGGCTCTTCCAAAATCTAAGATTGAGTAGTTCTTAAAGAAAACTCAAAAGATGAAATGATACATAATTTAAAATAAAGATTTAATTGCAAATGCATAAAACATTCCTATATAAATTGAAGGTATTGTTAGATATTCTGTGTGTGTGTGTGTGTTACATGTATTATATTATAATTATAAATATTATAGGTTATTTAATAATATTTAATAAATATATAGATTATTAAATAATAATATATATTAATAAAAAATATAAAAATAATAATTGTGTATATATTATATTATAAATATTATATATATATATTATGCGTGTGTGTGTGTGTTAAATATATTATATTTATTTATTATAATTATAAATATTATGCATTATATTATGTTTATATGTATATAAATATATATATATTATATATGTATTATAATTATATTTCTGTGTGTGTGTATATATAATTAATATTTAATAATATATAGATTATTAAATGATAATATATATTAATAAAAAAATATAAGAATATATATAAGAAAAATAGAAAATAATATAAAAATTAATAAAAAAACGTAAACAATAAATAAAATAAATAAAAACTAAAAAACTTAATTTACCGACAGAGTAATTTCTGTCGATAATTAAAAAATAATTAAAGTGTTGTTACCGACGGAAATATACGTCGGTAATAAATAAAATTAAATAAATATTAAAAATATAAATTTACCGACAACCATTTTCG
>BMAC01000167.1:1544548-1579731 GCA_014905375.1 Phtheirospermum japonicum
ATTCTATTAGATAAAAACACGTTGGAATTGAGTCTACGCGTACGTATGTGGATGATGTTTATCTTGTAAAATAGTAGAATTAGATTAGAATGTAATTCCCATCCTAATTAAAATTTAAATATTTTACCTTCTCTTTATTTTTATATTTATTTATAATATATTATGTATATTTTTTTTCTTATATTTTAGATCTCATTTATAAGTAATGTATGTCTAACAAGAAATTAGAATTTAGAAAGAAAAGATCAAGATTAAGGAGTTGAGGATCATTTTATTCGAATTGCAATACGAGTGCGAATGTTTTATGCATTTGCAATTAAATCTTTATTTTAAATTATGTATCATTTCATCGTTTGAGTTTTCTTTAAGAACTACTCAATCTTAGATTTTTATATATATATATATATATATATATATATATATACACACACACTAGTTTAACACCCATGTGTCCACACGAGTTATCAAAAGATAAATATAAAAAATATTTGTGACCATTATGGAGTTTCAAAATTCAAAAATAAAAAAAATTCAAAAGATATCTTATTTTTAACTCGTGTCTTCTACAAATGGCTAGTTATTATTTATTAACAATTCTTTTTATTGTTAAATAATTTTTATTTTAATATTTCAATTAAATTCGTTAATAATTTCATATTTACATACGTAAATATATTCAAACCTTGCTACATGCTCAACCCGTGTCTAATTTTTATTAATTAATTATTATTAAATATTTTAATATTTTAATTAAATTCTATAATAATTCTTAGTTACATATTTAGAGAAATTCAGAAGATTTCGTATTCTCAACTTGTATCTTATTGTACCGGCGTCTAATTAATATTTATAATGATTATTGTATAAATTTATATTTTTTATATTTAAATTGAATTCATTAATAATATTTAGTTACATACTTAGATAATTGCAAGTAACTCGTAATTTAATTATATTATATATTTTAATTCCTAAGAATAAAAATATTTTAACTTTACTCTAAATACAACGTATTTAGATTATTAATAAAATTAATTTTTGTAATTAATATTATCTTAAGTAATTTATATTTTAATTAAGATAAGTAATTTGGATTTTTTTCTAATTATATATACTTCTTATATATTTATATTAGAAGAATAAAACAAAAATTGAATTAAAAAAAATATAATCAAAGAAAAATATCAAATTATATAAATTGAAGGTATTGTAGATATTCTGTGTGTGTGTGTGTGTTACATGTATTATATTATAATTATAAATATTATAGGTTATTTAATAATATTTAATAAATATATAGATTATTAAATAATAATATATATTAATAAAAAATATAAAAATAATAATTGTGTATATATTATATTATAAATATTATATATATATATATGCGTGTGTGTGTGTGTTAAATATATTATATTATTTATTATAATTATAAATATTATGCATTATATTATGTTTATATGTATATAAATATATATATATTATATATGTATTATAATTATATTTCTGTGTGTGTGTATATATAATTAATATTTAATAATATATAGATTATTAAATGATAATATATATTAATAAAAAATATAAGAATATATATAAGAAAAATAGAAAATAATATAAAAATTAATAAAAAAACGTAAACAATAAATAAAATAAATAAAAACTAAAAAACTTAATTTACCGACAGAGTAATTTCTGTCGATAATTAAAAAATAATTAAAGTGTGTTACCGACGGAAATATACGTCGGTAATAAATAAAATTAAATAAATATTAAAAATATAAATTTACCGACAACCATTTTCGTCGATATTCCGTTGGTAAATGAATCAAATAAAATAAATAAATAAATATTACCAACGAAATTAATTTTTCATCGATCATTTTCCAAATCCGTCGAAAATCCGTCTGTATTTCCAGATTTTTTTGTAGTGGGAGATATACGGGAACTCAACCACTACAAAAAAAGACGTTGTTTGCTTATGGGCGGACCCATCAGTAATCAGTTTGCTGACGGGTACTGCCCGTCAGCAAATTGATTGTTGAAATATATCGGAACTCAACTTCTAAGAAAAAAAAAACGTTGTTTGTTGACGGGTGGACCTGTCAGTAATCAATTTGCTGACGTGTACTGCCCGTCAGTATTTTTGGCGTCAGAAAATTGATTGTTGACGGGATTAACGTACTGTCAGTAAAGCAAATGCTGACGGCATGCTTACGGGTAGCCCGGGTCAGCAAATACATGGGTCACCCGTCAACATTTGCTGATGGATCAAGACTGTCACCATTTATAAAATATTATCAAAAAATAATTGCGCAAGCCTAGCCCAACCCGACCCACAACCCAACCCAACCCGCGTCAATTTAAATCTCATAACGTACCCGTCAGTAAATGTTGGGCAGGACTAGCCTAGCCCGCCCCAGCCCAACCTATAACCCAAGTAAAGTAAATATTGACGGCATGCTGACGAGTGGCGCTCGTCAGCAAATCCATGTGTCACCCATCAACATTTGCTGATGGATCACCATTTATAAAATATTATAAAGAAAATAATTGCGCAAGCATAGCCCAGTCCGACCCACAACTCAACCCAACCTGCGTCAATTTAAATCTCATAACGTACCCGTCAGCAAATGCTGGGCAGGCTTAGCCTAGCCCGCCCCCAACCCAAACAAAGCAAATACTGACGGTATGCTGACGAGTGGCGTCCGTCAGCAAATCATGGGTCACCCTTCAGCATTTGCTGATGGATCACCATTTATAAAATATTATTAAAAAAAATAATTGTGCAAGCCTAGCCCAGTCCGACCCACAATCCAACCCACCCCACGTCAGTTAAAATCTCATAACTTACCCATCAACAAATGCTGGGCAGGCCTAGCCCAGTCCAGCCCGCCCCCAGCCCGACCTACAACCCAACCCAACCGCGTCAATTTAAATCCCACATATGGCATGGGTGAGATTGCGGGGCAGGTCTAGCACAATCCAGCTACAACCCAACCGCGTCAATTTAAATCCCACATGTGGCATGGGTGGAATTCGAACCCGCAACCTCTTGTAAATAGAGGAGTGATGTTGCCGTATCGCCAAATCAATTACATGCGAGAGTTTATATATTTTTTATATATATTAGATATGTAAATTAAGTTATAAATTATATTTATAATTAATTATATCATATTTATAAATGTAGATTATATTTATGAAGAATGTTATAATAAATACATAATATTATTATAAATATATATTATTTATAATTAAGTGTATATATATATATATTATTTATAAATATATATTATATATAATTAATTATAAACAATTATTTAAATATATAATACTATTTATAAATATATAAATTTATAATAATTATATTATATTTATAAATGTAGATTATATTTATGAATAATGATATTATAAATACATAATATTATTATAAATATATATTATTTATAAATATATATATTATAAATATAATTATTTATATATAATAATAAATACATATTATTCGTATATATATTATTAATTATAAATATATTACAACTTGTATATATTATTAATTATATTATTGATATATATATATATATATATATATATATGTATATTTTAAATATATATTATATATAAATAATGATATATAATTATTATAAATATATAATATTATTTTAAATATATAATAATTATATTATATTTATAAATGTAGATTATATTTATGAATAATGATATTATAAATATATATTATTTATAAATAATGATATATAATTGTTATAAATATTAATAATTATATTATATTTACATATGTATATTCTAATTAAATTAAATTTATAACTATTTAAATAATTATGTATATTATATTATATTCATAAATGATTAATATAGTTATATATTCCGCTTTAATAATATATATTTATTATAAATATATATATTATTTTAAAATGTATTATTATTCTAATATTATAAATGTATATTTTTATATTTATTTTATATCCCTTTAAATAATTTATATATATATATATATATATATTTGTGTGTGTGTGTGTGTGTGTGTATTACTGATGAGTATAGGTTGTCAGCAAATTGCTGACAGCTTGTTGCCCATCAGCATTTCCGTCAGCATATATATCCTAATTTTTTATTTTTTGTTTGCAGTGAATGACTCTTAAGGAGGTTGCTTCTTTTATTTTACCAACCTAACTTGACGTGAATGGCGACCTTAATATTTAATGTTGTATCAGTATGATTACATATAAGGATGTGATTAAATCTGTTACATGAGATGCATATACACAAAACTAATTAAGTTTGCAGCTCAACTTTATAATTAATGGCATTACTAATTTAATTAAGTGATTATGAGGGAGCGCGGGAAGAAGCGCATTTGTGCAAATAATGGATGTATGGAAGATGGAGTATAGAGTGCAAGAGTGTTTGGCTAAGATGGTTTAAAATAACTTATAAGTTCATACATTTTATAAGATGTTTTTAAAATTTAATAGATATTGAATTTTATTTTGAAAATAAGATGTTGAAGTGTTTGAATAAAATAAGATGAAATAGTTTATAAGATATTAGTAATAATATTTAATTAAATGGTAAAATTTAAAAAAAAAACTAAAATAAGTTATTCTTTTAAAAATAATTTGGTTCTCCTATATTTTTCAAATTTAAAGCTTCTAATATTTTATTTTGAGAGTTGACAATTTATTATTTTAAAAATTAACAAACAATTATAGATAGATTATAAACTCATAAATTAAATATTCAACCAACAACTTATCACAACTAAATAATTAAATACTGATAAATATAATATTATAATACAATATCATTGACTTTTCAAACATGATTTGACATTAAATACAGTATAATAATACATTATCATTCACTGTTAACACATGATTTAACATATATAATACATTATCATTCACTGTTAACACATGATTTAACATATATAAGTATAAAAAGTGAGAATTTTTGATCTTATAATGTACAAAAAATTTTAAGATATCTTTACTCCCCTACTCAGTTCCTCTCCACTTTTTCAATTCTCAACGTGCCACATCACCAAAATCTATCCACATCACCAAAATTATTCCCCCCTTTTATTTCACTCCCCAACTCCTTTTATACCATTTATACTTCATACTCTTAAACTTACTTTTTATGGGTCTCACATGTTTCACAACAATTTTATTTCTTATTTTTCATATTCCAATATTATTTATATTTTCTCTATTACCTCTATTAAATCTAGTTAATCATAAATTTATGATTAAATCTATAATTCTATTGTAATATTTATATTTATTTGAAAAAAAGCCTATAAAAGGAAATAATTTTTTTTATATATTTAAAAATAATAATATTTTTAATTAATTATATAAATATAAGAAAAAAGGGAAAATGAAACAGCCAGCTTCACGGAGAAAAGGAAACCCTCGAACCGCTGACATCCACCGCAGGATTTTTCTCCCCTTCTTAATCCCTCCCCAAACTCACCCCCTTTTTTTTTTCCAACTCATTTATTCTTCTCCTCCAATTCCAAGCCCCTTCTAAACCTTCACCAAGTTTTGGAGTGAAGTTACTATAATACTTATAAAAAATTTAATTACAAGATTCAGTTCCCAACAAATAGTACTTCAAATCAAAGTCAACAAATGTGATTAGATAAAACTAGATACAAGGGGCGCCATTCATGAAAAAGCAAAGTCCACATTGGAAATATTTGGGTTGGATTCTTGTAGTTGGTGAATGAGAGTTACGTAGTCAATCATAAATGTCAGTACATAGGTATGCTGACGTATCACCTTTTTGTTTGTTTTTATTCATTATTTTAATAGGAAAAAATATATATTTGGTCGTGGAAGCTCGCCATTTGTTGTTCTGTGTTGGCTTTTTATTTATAATTTATAAATTCCCAACTCAAGCCTCCAATTAACAAAGACCATTCAAGTCTATCCTTCTAGAAATTGAGGTCGACAAGCCTTGATTTTTAATATATATACTATTATAGATTCAAAGTATAAGCTTTGTACGAACGACTTTTACCGAGAAATTTCTTCAAGTGAGAATGAGATTTTAATAGCTTAATGTGCGATATCAGGCCTTTGAAACTTAGTACTCATATGTTATCGATGTAGATTCTTGCGTTTACTGCACGTTCAATTTATTGTTAGTTTATTATTTTATGACGACCAATTTATGTACCTACGGACTATTTTATTAGGAATTAGGTATTTATATTCGTATCATACTTTTACTTAATAGCTCGCAATGATAATGGTGATCATTCAACGATTAATAGATGAATTGTGTCGATTTCCATTTTTACAGATGCTATGGATGTTTATGTTATTATTATGCATAACTTGTTGACTGGGCTCTATATGTAAAATGCCGCAACAGACTATATGGGCTCAAGCTACTTCAGCTTGAGACTCGGCCCGTTATGCTTTGTGGAGATATACTGATCCCACATGGGCCGAAATTAAGTAAAATGTTGATTTCTAAGCCAATCATAAAACACTTGAAATAATATCAACCAATAAAGAGAAAATAACAAGTGAAGATATATAACCGTGAAAACACAATATATGTAGATGTAGATGGGCTTGATATATATATATAACTGAATCAGTATAACTCTATTCACACCGTTTATTATACTAGTAATTGCACAATCACGGCCCAGATAATATTCTCTAGCTAGCTTGAATGTTCCTGACTTGATACGACCGACATATGTGCCTGCATGAGTTGGGCCTGGGCTGAACATGTGGCAAATCGATGGATATTAAATAAATGGGCTTTCACCTTATGCCAGCTAAATTTGGAAAGAAAATCAATCATCGAATAATTGCACCAAATTTCCAAACACACAATCAATCTCACAATTATTAATACATGATTTAGTATTTTCCTGGTGGCTAGGCCCAACAATATATTATATAGCCTAAGTTGGTGTTCTAGATGCATAACCTATTAGCCTAGGTTTAATTGAAGGAGGAGTCCACGTAATAATAATATACTGTTCTGTAATATAAAGTGGAACCGAAAGAAGACAAAGTAGTGGTGGAATAAACTTGACTCAAATTATTGACGTTCAAAATAAAAAGGAGCATGCGACACGCTCACTGCTCATATTAATTAATTAATGTAATAATGTTAATGCAAAATCTAAACTTTGTACGCGTTTGCCAAACGCAATTAAATCATGTCTAACTATATATACACATCATCATCATCATCATCAGTCTATGCCTATCTAAAGATAATATTCCACCAAACAAACAACTCTGCAACCTTACCCACTAAGCAAATACATACATTTATTTTGCTTTTCATTTATATTTATTATTTCTCTTTTAGGGTAAGTAATCAATCAATAACAAAAGTTCCTCAGACCAGAAAAAAAGGAAAAATAAAACGTGTAATTTAGCAAGGGTCCAAAACCTGGAGTGGAATTTAAAACTCGAAAACACAGCAGAAACAAAGAAACGCAGACCATGGAATTGGAATATATTTATTTTATATATTCATCAACCAACCACCAAACAAACATGCCTCTTTTTCCCTTTTTTTTTTGTTAAATAAAAATTGGCTAATCAATACTAATAATAATATTCAGTACTAAACATTCGGACTCCAAAGACTCCATAAACGCGAATTGAATATTCCCATCACGTCCGGCAACATTTTCCTAGCCAAACCTTTGTGGTTGTGGTTGTTGACTACCGGCGGCGACGGCGCGTCGAGCTCCATCTCCGCCGCCATAGCCACCCCATCACGAGTCTCCAGCGGCCCTGCTTTATTCTCTTCAGCAGCGCTTATGCTTATTTTCTCGTTCACTTCCCGGCGGCGACCGGATTTGTCCTTTTTCTTGTTTTTGTTGAAGAGATGATGATCGGCGTTGCTGAGATGGTCTTCGAAGGCTTCGATGGCTTGGTGGATGAGCTCCCGGTTGGGCGAAGAGTCCCACCGGAACCAGAAGGTTGTGTAGCAGTGAAAGCAGTCGCAGTCGAAAAGGCCGCCGCCGCCGCTATGGCCGCCGCCGCCGTGAGAATCAATAATAAGAGGGGCCGATTTCTTATTGGGCTTCTTGGTGGTATCCGGGTGGGCGGTGGATTTGAGGGACCTGGTGATCATGTAAGCAAGAACATGGCGTTCGTCGAGAGAGAGAACAGATACCAGAGTGAGAATGGCGGCGGGCAAAAGGGTGAGCACCGATAGAGAGTCGGAGGAGGAGGATGGGTGGACTTTGCCCTTGTTTCTCTTCATAGTATTGTTATTGTATTGTGAATTTGTAATTTGATTTTGTGAATTGTTGAGAGAGAGAAAGAGAGTAATAGTAATATGTATGTATGTGTGTGTGTGTAAATAGAATAGAGAGGCGGCGTGGGGGCGGTGAGAGGGAGGAGGTAGGGTAGGGTAGGGTACTCGACTCGAGTCGAGAAGAAATTGACTGCGACTTTACATGTTTGCTTTTATTAAATTCGGTTTTATTAAACACCCCAATATCTTTTTTTAACAATAAAAAATCCACACCATAATATTCCCACATTACTCTTAGTATTTGTTAAAAATTAAAATAGAAGAAAACAATCTCAACCAACAATGAGATCCAAGGACCGACTTTCGAATCCAAGTATTTTCCTTTTTTATTTTTTTTGCTAATTAAATATTTTAGATTCTAGGGTTTAAATAAATGCATCTAAGTTTTTGGAGATATTTTGTGCATAATTGACATTGGTGGAGGGTTTTGTGCTTGTTTCATGTAGAAGGAAATTTTTGTTACAAAGTTATTTTTACCATAAATTTTTTTTTTTTTAATTGTTCGAATCACGTTTTGCAAATAGACCTTAGGTTTTCGCGCACGTGTGTAAAGGATACTATATTGTTATCTTTTGTTTTAAAAAAAACGAACTGAGATTTTGATAATTTAATTTGAATAGTCTATATATTGATTCAAATAAATATAGATTACAGTCTTTTCTTGCCATAAAAAAGAGCGGTTTGGATTAGATAATTTAACAAATGCATTGTGTTCAAACTCTTTTTTGGGCATCGTTTTTCTAAAGTTCATAACCATTTCGAATACACCACTAAACACCAGAACTTCTTGTTTCAGAGGGTGAATCTATCAAATTTGATCAACCATTAACGAGTAATCTTAATGTGGGTGGATTTGGTCAGGGAGGAAGCTAATTAACAGGGGAGGGGATGGTTGCTCGAATAAGTCCTTCTGGAATAAATATTCATTCGCTTGTGAACCTTTGGGTACTGTTTTATTCAATGTTTGTTCAATTACTCTTTTACCCGCAAATGCAATGTAGGAGTTTGGCGTGTCATTGCCCGTCTACCTGCTTCGATTTGTCTAGATGTGATCCAAGCGGGTTCAAGTGGATCTAAGCCATCTCTGACGATTAATCAACAATTCGAAGTGCTTTTCTTGTGTATTCTTGATAAACCAGCGTTTATAATTCGAATCGAATAATATTCGATAGTAAATCTTAAATATTTTTCAAAATTGTTTTGGATTGACACTACTCCTGAAAAGAGGCATCCATTCTTGCTGCTCCCCTGCCGAGAAGAAATCTTCCTTCCACAGGGAGCAAGGCCCGGGAACGAATTCACCGCCGTATGGCTGACCGACGATTACTAGCGGTTAGAGTATTGCTTTCATAATGCGGGAGTCATTGGTTTAAATCCAACAGTAGGTAGAACTTATTAGATACCATTGACTCCGGTATCTAATAAGTTTTTTGCCCCACCCTCTTCTATTTTTATAGATTTTTCCATTTTTGATTATTCTCAAAGGAGAAGATTATTCTGTTTACCAAACGGAATTTGAGACTTTCTACACCAAAAATATTCTATTAAACGAAGGTATTCATTTTTCCACCGTAAACTTCGTTGTAAAAGCTCTAAGGCCCATCTCAGTGAGACAGTTCGGTCCATATCTGGTGTGGGCGTTAGAGCATTGAGAGGACCTTTCCCTAGTACGAGAGGACCGGGGATTCAGATTTGCAAAAATAACTCCTACTATTTTGAATCGATTAAATCTTCCCTTTGTTGGAACTCCCTTGCGAGCTCCCCAGCAGGACCGGATGCTAGATATTTGGCTATGCTTCACGGAAAGATCTCAGACTTGGACTTCGATCGACCTTGGAACTCAGCTAGGGAATATCACCTAATTCCACTCCGGGCTGGCAAGCAACTATCTCTCGATAGCTGCGTCTGTTGGCTGGGCTGGACCAAAGGATCGTTCTCCTTTTCTCCGTTCGTAATAGGGCTAACTCTTTATCTATTTGTAGTGGGTAGGGTGACATTAAATAGTGCTACAACGAAAAATCAACGAGAAAACAAAAAAACAACATTGTATGATGTTTCAAACAATAAATTATCAAGAAAATTTGCATCATTATTCTCATTAATTATTTAGATACAAATATGTAAATTATACTGAACATCATATTTTATATATATATATATATATATATATATATATATATATACATATACATGTATGTGTGTGTAGGGTTGGGTTCAAATAAGAACCCGTCATTATATGTGAACCTAGGGACTCATCTTGGCCATTAGATTGGATAATCTTGATGGTTGAGATCGTGACATGTCAGCATGGTAATAATGTTAAAAAATGCATTAGTTAATTAAAAAGGGTATTTTAGACATATATCAATGTTTACGAAGAGCATTACATTGTTATTTACAAAGCACAATAGATTAAGAAAAAAAACACTACGATTGTATACAAAAAGCGTCGCAAATTTCGTCTATAAACTGCAAATTCAAAATTTTGAAATAAAACTCAAATTTTCAACAAACCATAATTTTTTCAATTTTTTTTCGTTTTGAATGAAATATATATCAAATTAATCACATTCTCAAGATCTACAATTTAAGATACATATTGCATATTTTAAAGGTTTAAAAATATATATCTATAATTAAATTAAAAAAACTGAATAGTAAAAGTATCGCACATGACTGATTTTAGCACTACATTACTATATAAAAAGCACAATGAATCTGGACATATAATTGCACTGTGCAATATTTGGAGTGCTTTTTCTTATATTATTACAGTGCTTTTGAACTACATTAACACTGCTTTTTGGCCCAACATTCAACCCTACCCATGAGTTCTTAAAAACTTGGCCCAAACATTCAATCCTACCCGTTGCAACATAGAATCAGCCGCCGCCTGCAGCAAAATCGACGCTCGGCCACAACCTGCAGAAATGCCACAACCGCCGTCCGCCGACGCCCACCACCCGAACAGCACAACAACCCCACAGCTGCAGCCGGGTTTTGCCATAAATCGGTTGTCAACAGCTCCCTCCGTGGCCCAGCAAGAGAACCCGGTTCAGCCCCAAAGCACCGGATCTGCCGACGATATGAACAACACCAACCCACGAGAAAAGCCACCACCGCTGTGGGTTGCAACATAGAATCAGCCGCCGCCGATATGAACGTGGGGTTGCAACATAGAATCAGCCGCCGCCTGCAGCAAAAGCGACGCTCGTCCACAACCTGCAGAAAAGCCACAACCGGCCACCACCTTTGAGGCTCGAGCAGGTCGCCAGACACGACGACTGCCTTGCCATCCTGTTCAACTCAGTCGAGTCGCCACCTGGCTCGCCGAACCTATGGCGTTGTTGCACTCTGTTTGGCTTGATTCTGAGGCGGCCGTGTGTTTAGGGATTCTGAGGCGGCCGTATGTTAGGGTTGGGTTCAAGTTTTGGAGGTTTGGTGGAAAATACGGGAGGAGGTGTTGGCATTTAACCTGATTAAGAGCATTTGTAAAATTACGTAAAACTCATTGTCCTTCCATATATATAATTTAATGAATTTAAAAAATAGAAAAAATTTGATCCACACATATTATTAGATCTAAGGTCAAGATTGGTCCCTAGGTTCACATATATTGACGGGGTTCTCATTCAATCCTGTGTGTGTGTGTGTATATATATATATATATATATATATATATATATATATATATATAGGGTTGGGTTCAAATGAGAACCCGTCATTATATGTGAACCTAGGGACTCATCTTGACCATTAGATTGGATAATCTTGATGGTTGAGATCATGACATGTCAGCATGGTAATAATGTAAAAAATGCATTAATTAATTAAAAATGGTATTTTGGACATATATCAACGTTTACAAAGAGCACTACATTGTTCTTTGGAAAGCACAATAGATTAAGAAAAAAAACACTACGATTGTATACAAAAAGCATCGCAAATTTCGTCTATAAACTGCAAATTCAGATTTTTGAAATGAAACTCAAATCTTCAACAAACCATAACTTTTTCAAATTTTATTCGTTTTGAATGAAATATATATCAAATTAATCACATTCTCAAGATCTACAATTTAAGATACATATTGTATGTTTTAAAACGTAAAAAATATATATATATAATTAAATTAAAAAAATTAGACTGATTTTAGCACTACAATACTGTGTAAAAAGCACAGTGAACCTGGACATATAATTACACTGTGCAATATTAGATCTAAGGCCAGGATTAGTCCCAAGTTCTCAATTGAACCCAATCCTATATATATATATATATATATATATATATGTATAAAATATTATAAAAGAAAAAGAAGAAGAGGACGAGGACTACGACAGGAACAAAAGAAAAAAGTATTCAAATATTGATTTGTCGGGTCACTAAACTAATTTAGGGCAGTCTATTTATATTTGACCAATAATTTGAAATTGGCTTGTTAATTGACCAGGGATGGTCGTTGCATCATCGAGTCAAATGTTGGGTTATCATGTTAGTTGTTGAACCTGCTAAATAAATTAGAAATTATATATATTATAAATAATTATTTAATGAATAATTTTAAACCTAGAGTACTGAATCAGGTATGTGTAAAATTAGCATGTTAAGGAGTTAAAATCATACTTAGTAATTAGATTATAAAATTAACATGTAGATTATTTTATTCTTCTTTTAGATTTGGGGTTTCAAAAGTGAGAGAAGATTTAGTATTGTGATTCTGTAAATAAGGGTAGAAATTAATTAATAATAATAATAATTAATTAGGGTAAGTTATTAATTAATAATAATTAGTTGTTATTTATTACCCTTATTAATAATTCTTACTTTAATTTATACAATATCAATATTTTTTAATCCAATTAGTTGTTATTTATTACCCTTATAATTAGAATATAAATCTTATTAATATTGATATTGTATAAACAAAAATGATAGGTGGACCGAATTGCTCCATGGAGCAACAGACAAAAAGGAAAGTTTAATAATTTACACATATTTATATTATTTTATTAATTTTGAATTTACCTTTATACCCTTTTTTGGTTAAAATGGAAAGAAATGTATTAATTTTTGTAGCTCCCTGGTTTTTTTCCATCTTTCCGTCGCCTCCTCCACACCCCCCACACACAAATGTCTGCAGATCTCGAATTAAATCTTCAAATCATCCAAACTATTTCTTCCAAAAAAATTAAAATTAACAGGAGCTGCGAACAAGACGACCAACAAGAGGATTGCCACACCCCTAAATCCCCGCCATCCTCCTTATGTCCTATTTCTCAACTCGCTTCTTCATAAACAAGAATCTGATTAGACCCATAACAAGCTTTTCTTCGATCATGACTAGAACCCATTTCAATTCACCAGTTATCGCGCCGAATTGTTTGATTTTTCAGCCAACCGAAGCTAGGTTTTTGTACTCTTCACCTGGGACCGAATTCGAGCAAGTCTTTGTTTGTGGGTTTGAGAGCAAATCATACGATGGCCAGCCAATCAACCCAGCCTCAATCTGTCCATGATTTCACTGTTAAGGTATAATATCCCATTTCTCCGATTCATAGTTGAATGTGTAATTCTTTTTCTTTTTAAGTTTCAGTTGTTGATTATTGAGGTCTATAGTTTATATGATTTTTTGAACCTTGACTGCAAATGATTCTCCTAGAAAGTCGCCGCCGCCGCGGCTGTCCAATTCTTCGAGATCGTCCCTACAGACGAAATCGAAACGTTTGTCAGAATGGCTGAGAAAAGCATCCATGCCGGCACCAGAAGAAATTCGTAATTTGAAGTAATTAATAAATTAATCTCACACGGGTTCGTCTTGTGAATTGGTGGATTTTTATATATTTTTATTATTTATATATATATATATATATATATATATATATATATATATATATATATATATATATATATATCTGGTTTGGGCTTGGAAAATTATCAGGCTTAGCTATCATATATATGAATTATGTATGTAGATTTACAGTTTTTCTGTTTTCATTCTCCTTTAAGAAAAAAAAAATTGATATATATGCCTTTAATCAGCTAATTAAACTCTCAAAAGTTACAATCTTTGTATCCTTAGAGTTTGATTCCTAATATAAAGTGAAATTCTGATTTGAATTCTAGTTAAGATCGACAAACGACAATTGCTAAATCGAGTTTCAGGGGCTGTCGAACGTCGACCCAGTTGAGACGATTGCGAAATTCGAGCTTCAGGGGCGACGATATTGAATGGGAATCCCGTCACCTCACACGCACGCAGAAGAGCAGTCGCGAAAAACCTTGAGCTTCAGGCGGGTCTCGATTTCTGACTGGGTTCGGTGGTTCGAGGTTGCCCATGTCTCGGTTTGGCTTTGCGGCTGAAAAGGTGGTGTTGATTCGATGCCTCTTTGAGCTCCGAAAGGGGTTTTGAATATGTTTGTTCATTTCTCCGTTGTATTTTGTTTATTGTTGATGTGTGGCATATAATATTTGTTAATTATAACATTTGAGGATTTTTTTGTCGATATTTTAATAATTAGGGTCGTTCGAGCTTATTTAGAGTTTTGACTCTAGAAACTATGCAACCTTTGCAGATTGGATTGCTAGAATTGTTGCTCGAGCTGCACAATGCCAACATGTTTCTCTGAGCAAAGACAGCTGAAGGCGAGCGAGCATAGCAGCAAATGAACTTGATGCCAGCTGGATCGGAGTACCACGCGGTGCCGTATACATGGGATTTTTTCCGCCATGAAATTTTAGTAGGGTGGAAGGATTTTTATAATCCATCCTTACTTTCATACTTGGAAAATATAGAAATTAGTCGTGGTATTCGTAGTAAAGAATTAATAAATTTGTAGTTGGGAGAAATAGACGTGGTATTTTCCCAATGTGACTGCTGAGATTTTTATTTGCTTCTTCTGGTTGCTTAAACTATTTATTTAGATTCTAAAGTGTGATGTGAGGTGTAATGAGATCAATCTGTTTGGTCTGAACTAAGATCCTTAGGAGTCAGACCCAGCTTATAAAAAGAGTTATTCCTTTTACGTACATTTCGATTTTATAATTAATTTCAAATGTCTAATTAATATGGTTTACATTATTTCACAATGTAAACATCAATATTCGTAGATAAGGTAAAGTGAGGTAGGGCTGAGTAAAGCCAGCCACTTTTGAGGTATTGTCTAAAGTAAAAGTATAATATAATCATTCAATTGAAGAGGCTTTAGCTGTTCATGCACTTAAAGACTGGTCCATTTCGGAATTTTCTTCAATTAAACAAAATTTTCAGCGATAAATTGTGCAGCATATTCATTATTTTCGCATGCCATGTCTAATTAAATGCTAAAATTCGAAAAATCTTCATGAAACAAACATTTTCTTCTATAAAATGAAGTAAGGAATGTGTATAGATTAGACAAAGAAAAAAAGGCAAGACTAACGAGGACTCATTTTTCGAATCTGCAGGCACCACTTCTATCTTCATATCCAGATAACTCCACAAAAGCCTATATGTGTTCATTAAGAGGAAAAAGCCTTTAATACAGTGTGAGGAATTGCATGAGTATTTGAAATGATATCCCTAGCTACTCATGCACACATACATATATGTATGCTTATGTTTAAAGCAAAAAAGACAAGGCGAGACCCATGATGAACGTCGTCCATCTTTCTCCATGATAATGTCGTCCATCTTTCTCCATTCGCCTCCCCCATTTCTGGGTTTCGTCAACCATGTGTTAATTCTTTTTTCATTGGGAGCCATCAACGAGCGGCGGTGAGGGGTCGACCTCCCACGTTTAATGTACCTAAGCCCTCAACAACAACGAGTAAATTAAGACCCAAGAAGTGGCCGAAGCGTCGACGTCCGGCGTTTAATGTTCCTAAGCCCTCAACACCACCTTTTCTGCCGCAAAGCCCAAACCGAGACATGGGCAACCTCGAACCACCGAACCCAATTAAAAATTGAGACTCGGCTGAAGCTCAAGGTTTCTCACGGCTGCTCTTCTGCGTGCGTGTGAGGCGACGGGATTCCCATTCAATATCGTCGCCCTTGAAGCTCGAAATAAGGGAAAAATCTGGGCTTGAAGCACAAAAATACAAGTGGCACGATAGATAACAAAAACAGTCGACTAAGCCATCGATCCATCCTTTCAATACAGACTCACCTGGAAATCAAGTCGGAACAGGGTCCAAAACCAAATCAAAACCAGTCAGCCCAAATCGAGAGATTATCGGCCTCCATCACTCATATCTGAACCCAACACCGTTGGCCTTGTGGCATCGAAGCCTTCACCACCAAACCATTTCTCGACGAGGTCGATGCCGTTCGTCTTGAACTACAGAACTCCATCCTAAAATCAACTACCATCAAATCCAAGGCCACCGAACCAGAATTCCACCTGACTCTGCCACCGAGACGACGTGAACCGTCAGCCCGTTTTAGGGCCCACGAACTGAAACGGACCCAGGAACCCAAGGATCAGGTCTCGAATTGGAAGTCGAGCAACCAGCCATCGTTGGCCACCGCCTGTATCTCCAACTTGTTGTGCGCTGCCGTCCGTGGAGCGTACTGGAACCATGGAGTATGGCTGGTGAGACCGTGGAGAAGAAGGGAAATTGCAGGGTTAAGAGGAGAAGAAAACCGGACACCGGTCACAGCCTTTGGAATCGTCGCCTCCACTGCTCAAGGGCTACCCCATTACCGCTGCCGATTCACGGTCGGCGCTTTCCCGTCGACGGAGGGTACTTGGCCGATTGGAGAGAAATGGAGAAGATGAGAGAAAAAAGACGGGAAATTGAATTAGGAGGCGACGGAAAGATGGAAGAAATAAGGGAAAAAAAATTAATACATTTCTTTCCAAATAACAAAAAAGGGTAAAAAGGTAAATACAAAATTAATAAAATAATATAAATATGTGTAAATTATTAAACTTTCCTTTTTGTCTTGTTGCTCCATGGAGCAATTCGGTCCACCTAGCATCACCATTGTATAAATTAAAGTAAGAATTATTAATAAGGGTAATAAATAACAACTAATTGGATTAAGTTCTAATTGGATTAGACATAATTGCATAGATTTGGTTGCTTATTTTATCTTTTTATTTCTCATCGTTTTTTTAATAATTATTTAGAGTTTCATTATAAATTCCTATAGTTTATTTAACTTATTTTATAAGTTTATTTATTTTATAATATTATATATATTTTAGTGTGTTACTAAATTTTCAGTTTATTAAACAACTGTATAATTTACTGATGCATGTTACTGAGTTTACAAGAAAGAAGAAACAGATTTATTTTAGTTTATATTTTTTATAAAATTTTAATTTCTTGTTACTAAAAATAATGACGTGGCATTTCTTAAAATCCAGTAGTTGGACATTTACAAGAAATCTGCAAAACAAATTAACAACGCTTCACATGTATCGCAAAAGATTTGCTTTGTCGGTTTGAAATATCCCAAGCAATTGCTTGAATCACAATCTTAATAAATCGTTTATTTTAAAATTTACTAATAATATTTATGAAAGATAAATATTAATAAATAATAGATATTTTTTTAAAAAATAATTATACATATTTAAGAAATTCATTAGTTGGGGTAACTTAGTCATAATTTTTAATTCTCTCTCAAATCAGAACGTCAATTATGAGATTTAATTTTTTAAAATTATAATGTATTGATTGTTTTAGTTGCAATTATTTGTTTTCTCTAATTCGATACTATGATATATTTGTTTTTATACTATGATGTATTGATGGTATTATAATGTACTGACTTTTGTATTGTGATATATTTATTTTTATATTGTGATGTATTAATTATGAAATTTTGGCATGACGGATAATCTGCCAATCCAACACTCTTGCCAAACCGAATTGAATGATCATCCGTCAGGCCAAAACTTAATACCAATATGTCATTATACAAACACTATTTTTTTTACACCCGTGCGATGCACGAGTTAGAAAGTTAAAATATAAAATAAAAATTATATTAATATTAGGGGTGTGCAATCGGTCCAAACTGGACCGGACCGGACCGGAATTTACGGTCCCGATCCGAACCGGTAGACAGGAACTTTGAAAATCCTTGGACCGGATCGGAATTTACGGTTTCGGTCCAGAGCAGTAGACTGAAATTTTGGAAACTCTTGGACCGGAGACCGAAAATTTCGATCCGGTCAAAACCAGTTTGGACTGGTTTTTTGATTTGATTTTGAATTTTTTTTATTTTTTTATTTTTTTTGGAAAACCGGTGCAATTCCAATTCGGACCGGAAAATTACGGTTTTGGACCGGACCGAATCCCGAAAAACCCCATTTTTATGAACCGTAGATCGGACCGGATTATCACCGGTCCGGTCCGATCCAGGTTTCCGGTCCGGTCTAGTTTTGCACACAACTAATTAATATTACTTTTATTATTATCTACTATGTGAAGATTCAAATAAACAAAGAGATAGAGATAAAGAGATATAACTAAAAATACACACTAATAAATTATAGATCGAATCTCTATTATATATATAAACGTTAATATTATACGTTAATGAATACTTCTTTGTACATTAGTCATGTTTGATTCTAAATCGTCATCACCACAAACTAATATCTTCAAACCCTTTCAATGCGTGACACGCGACAAAGCAACATATAACTGACCATGACTGAACACAGGATTCTTCAGATAAATGCCGACGTTCGGAAATGATTGACCCTTACTCTTGTTTATAATCATCGCATATGAAATCATGAGCGAGAATTGCATTCGTTTGAAAGGTATTGTAACGTCAGAAGGCGTTAGACTCATGCGGTGAAGCAACACCTTTTCGTCTGCCTTTGCACCAGTTAGAATTTTGCATTCAAGGAACCAATCTCGTTCCTTTACATAATCCCATGAAGTGGTCTATGTTCTTCAAGAACATAATGGGAGTCCCCAACTTCAGATGCAATTCGTGATTGGGTACCCCACAACACTTTATACCATTCAAGAATTCAGGCGTGTGCAATCACTCAAGAAGTCATTCGCACCGTCGGATTTAAAAAAATAAAAATTAAATAATCTCATAATCTAAATTTGCAATTACACACAATTCATTCATAAAGAGAATTAATAAAGTAAATTAAACTAATTCACGTGAATGGAAATTAAAATAAAATTCTCAAATCTATACATTACCTGATGCGTGGTTTTAATTAAACACAATACACTAAATAAAATTACTAGATAATACATTTAAATTACATAATAATAAAATAAAATATTATTCTAATATCTTAACTCATTTCAATATTAATAAACTATATACATACATACACATATATATAAAATTAATGGGCTCTTCACTTCAAATTATGATTACAAACAAATTGAATTTACACTACGATTAATAATATATTATAAATTAAATTAAATTGATCTACATTAATATATGAATAAAGTACTTAAAAATTAATAAAATACATACACACATACATACATACATACATACATATATTTTTCGTTTATGAGAAGAGTACTTGTGCCATTAAATAAAGAAAACATACATGAAGCATTTCACAAATTATTTAAAGAAACAACTAATTAAATAGTCAACAAAATAAGAGAAAGTACGGAGAAATGTTAAATATAATGCTTTATCAAATATATAAATATATATAATTTATAAAAATATTTACTTCGTAATTTAAGTTTATATAATTACAACTAAATCATATTGATAATTCATTGAATACTAACGTATTTGATAAAAAAAAAACTGGAAATCTTTTAATATACTTTAACAACTACAAACAATTCAAAATAAATTTATTATTCATAAAATAAGAAATTAAATTAAACGAATCTACATTAATAGAGATTGATATTAAAAAAATCAAATGTATGCAGTACCATATATAAGGTTTAAATTAAACAAAAATAAATAATAAACACGTTTGATAAAATACCTTACATTATATTAGATAATCAAATCTATAAGCAAAAGTAAATTAATCTACACACATGGAAATTAAAATATATACAATAACGCATAATCGATTTAATTTAAATACAATCAATAAGTTTTAAAAATATCATAATCTAATTTTAATTTTTCTATAAATTTAAAAAAATATATATAATTCAGAAATATTTGATAATATAATTAATCAAATTCAACCAATTTAAAACCCATTTAATTGATTAAATCCAACTCAAACTATAATTTATTCTGAGTCCACTTATCAATTGAGAGGCCCAATTATTTTGAGTCTAATTTAAAATCTGATAAGCCCAACCATAGATCCGGATCCAAGCCCATAACATTAACAGATAACCTTAGGTATAAAAGTTGGTAACCCTAAAAAAATTGAAGTATCTTGAATTTAGATCAATACATTATCAGATACATGATTTTAATTAAACACAATAGATTTAATAACATTATCAGACAATACATTTAAACTAATATAATATTAGAATAAGATATTATTCTAATATCTTATTTAAACTCAGAATTAATAAAGTATATACATACATACACATACACATAAACATACACACTCTCTTTATGTACTTTAAAAACGAATAAAATTATTATTCTAATATCTTAGTTCAATTCAGAATCATATAAAAAATCAAATAAAATAGAATATTCAAAATTATTATTCTAATATCTTATTTGAATTCAAAATTAGTTATAGTATATACATACATACACACACATAGACATACAAAAAAAAAACAAAACACACAAATACTTATAATTTAAAGTAAGAAAAAAGAATATATGTTATTAAATTAATAACTAAAATAAATAACTAAACTTGAAAAAGCAAATCAAAATAAAAGAAAATACACAGATATATTGATCAAATATTATATATATAAAATGTTTAAATTATTTATTTTCTATAGATAATAGTTTAAATTTAATTATTTTAGAAATACAAACAATATATTGTTTAGAAGCCCAATTTATAATAATAATAATAATAATAATAATAATAATAATAATAATAATAATAATAAACAAATATATTCAATTCTCGAACAACTTTACATTGCTCATCTTTATAACACCAGTAATTCGTCCTCCCTGTTTTACATAATTAGAGACAATTTAAGTCAATTCAATTCATTAATCGAATATTAGTAGACAACTCGAACCTATCTATCTATCTATCTATCTATCTATATATATATATATATATATATATATATATATATATATATATATATATATATATATATATATATATATAGGATTAGGTTCAAATAGAACCCACGTCAATATATGCGAACCTAGGGACCAATCTAGGCCGTAGATCTAATAATATGTGTGGACCAAATTTTTTCTATTTTTTAAATTCATTAATTATATATATGGAAGGAAAAGGGCTTTTGGGTAATTTTGCAAATACTCTCAATCATATTAAATGTCAAACCATTCATGCCATCAAACTCGTCCCTCGTATCTTCCTAAATCACCAACCCTAGAAAACTACAGACTCGGCCGCGGCGCAGTCCACCCCTCCCCCGCACACTCCTCGATTCCTCCGATTGCGGCCACCTTTCTCATCTCCCTCGCCCGCTCATCCTATCCGGTGCATCCACCACCATGTCCAATTTCCGTTACGTCACCCACAACCCGCCGCAATCGGCTGCGATGCCTTCGCTCGGCTGCGGAGCCTTCGCGAAGGTGTACCACGGCCGCGACATCCGCACCGGCCAGAGCGTGGCGGTCAAGGCCATCAATTGATCTCCGCCGGGCTAAGCGTGGCGACGGGTCAGATCCGACCCGACGGTTTGCTCCACACGCTGTGCGGCACACCTGCCTACGTGGCACCGGAAATCCTCGCGAAGAAAGGGTACAACGGAGCCTAAGATTTTTGGTAGTTGGGGCTGACAGTTGGGCCGCTGGGGTTCGGGTCGTGGCGGTTTGGGCCGCTGGACTAGGGTGAGGCCACCGCTAGCCGCCACTGGCAACAGGACCTGCCCGTTCAACGTCGTCCAGGAACAGTTGGAAGTGAAAAACGATTTGGGTTCTGGAACATGATGAATCGAGCGGTCGATATATGATCGCGACGAGTGGAGTCGAAGGGAACCCTGGAGAACAATGAGATTCAATTGCCCATATCCAGTCAGACATGGAAAAAAGTTGGATGGCAATGGAAAAAATAATTGCTGTGATTAAATTGGGGCTTGACTGGACTTATCATAAAAGCAAACAAACAGGATTAGATATTTCCAAAATCAAATTCAGACACTAGCTTTGGGCCCTCAAGTACTGTACGGATGGGCTACCCACTTTTTCTCGGAGTAATTAAAGCCATTTCTACGATGGGTTCAAGATTGAAAAATATGAAGGTGATTACAAGCTAGTTTTTTGTCCGGCGGTTTTGTAATTTCTGCAAAGTTATATGCAGAGATGTTGGGGTTTTTTGTGCAAGATGGGGTTTGGGGAAGGGATCCATTTTGGTTTGATGGTGATGGTTTGAGGTGGCTGCGGTAGTCGGGGTCGATATGGCAGTGGTGGTTGTTTGGGTTTGGGGCAGGGATCTATTTGGGGGCTGTGGTGTTGGTTCGTTTTGGGGTTCGGCATAGAATCGTCGGAATTCATTTAGGTGTCGGTGATTTGTGATGTTGTTAGGGTCATATGGTTGTAATCGGCTGCAGGGATGGTTGAAAAATAAAAAGCAGTGGTCGTGCAGGTCAAAAGCACTGTAACTATATAAAAAACACCGGATTTCGGACGGTTTAAACCATAGAATTCTCGCCAATCGAAAAAAGCAGTGATAGTGTAGTAAAAAAGCGCTGTAATAATATAAAAAAAGAATAAAAGAACTAAAATATAGTAAAAATCCAAAATTCTTACTCGTATTTTAACAGTGTTCTTTATACAATAATGTAGTGCTAAAATTAATCACATGCGATGCTTTTAATATTCAGGTTTTAAATTTAATTACATTTATTTTAAAACGAAATTTGTGATACTTTTTTGTACACAGTCGCAGTGCTTTTTTTTACCCGTGTGCTTTCTAGAGAGCAATGCAGTGCTCTTTTCGAAATGCTGATATTTGTCCAAAATACCCTTTTAATTAAATTAATTCAATATTTTCCATAATTACCTTGCTGGCGTGTCATGTTCTCAACCATCGAGATTATCCAATCTAATGGTCAGGATTGGTCCCTAGGTTCGCATATATTGAAATGGTTCCATTTGAACCCAACCCTATATATATATAATGATAAAGACTAGTAGGCTAACTGAACCTATATATCTATATATAATAATAAAATTATTGAGAACCAATAATTACATCCGAATCATGAAAAATGATCTCCACGGAAGTCTTTTGTTTCTTATCATCAAATCCTGACCGAGCAAAAAATCGAACAACTCTAAGCTTAAGTTCTTTTTTATCCGTTCGGAAGATGTCTTTTGATGAGTCCAAATAAAGGAGGTATCGTTCTAAAAACTCTTGCTACCCAAGTTTGAAATAGAGAAAAAGCACAGACACATTCGGGTGGGGAATTGAAATTGATTTGCAAAGAATAAGAACCTATATTTATAGAGAGAATTAGTTGAAACTCTAGAAATTCAAGTTTTAAAATTCTGATAACCCAAACACATATGATTTCGTATCCACTCATTACAGATATTGTATCCGATTTTAATTTTTTGTCCATTTTTTTATTTATCGATTATGGAACGAAAAAAATAGATCTATTCCATGAATTAAATGTCTTTAATTATGTAAATAAATCGTATAAAATCTGATTTTTTTTAAAATATGATTCTGACTTGAAATATTAGAACTATTCAATATTAAATAAAAATCTGATGTACCGTATTTTCTTTGTTTAGGATTCTATTTTTTGTACATTTTTTATTGGTTGATTTTAGGGTGAAAAAATCAATCTGCTGCATTTTTCATAAATTAAATATAATTAATTAGGCAAACAAATCGTATGAAATCTGATTTTTTAAAAAATATGACTCGAACTTGAAATCTCATAATTATTCAATATTGAATAAAAATCCGATGTACTGTATTTTCTTTGTTTTGAATTCTATTTTTCGTAGATTTTTTATTGGTTGATTTTATTTTCAAAAAATTGATCTGCTTCATTTTGCATAAATTTAATATCTTTAATTAGGCAAACAAATCGTATGAAATCAAAAATCTGATTTATTGTATTCCTTAAGATTCTAGTTCTGCAAGTAAATAAGATTAAATCAACTACTGATTTTATAACAAAATTATTGTAGAAGATACCAGATTTCTTAGAGTTTAATTATGCAAGATTAATATTTATTCAATTTAACATGCTTTAATGTTTTTATTATTTTTTGTCAAATTAGTTATATTTGGGGCCCTGTAACTTATGTAAGTTTGATGTCTTGCTTTATTTTTTTGGATCCTGGTTTTTTCTTAGGGCCTCTAATTTAATTTATTTTCATGCTTTATTTTTCTTTATTCGGGGCATGTAATTAAATTTACTTTTATAGTTTCCTTTACTATGCTTGCTTTATCTATTATTTCAATTCAAAATACCAAAAAATACAGTTTATCTTTAATCAAAATCTGAATATTTGGCTATTATATAAACTAATTTTAGCATTGTAATCACTAATTAGATGATAGAAAAACTGATTTTAAAACCTAATATATATATATATATATATATATATATATATATATATATATATATATAATTTTAAAATTGTGAGTTTTGCGCAATTAAAAATTCAATTTATGTGACCCACAAATTTGAAATTCGGAGACTTCAAAAAATTGAATTGATTTTCAAAAATCTGAATTCAGAGTTTTAAAAATATTCAAAAAATCTTGTTCACAAATTCGACAATATAAGAATCATATTCTAATTTTTAGCTATAATACCTGCATCGGTCGGTGTTGGTGTGGTGGTGTCTGTGGTCGGCGCTGAATGATCAGTACCTATGCCCACGTAATCGTCATCAAAATCAGTTAAATGATTAGCCGACCTCAAATCTGATCGACCTAGGATAGATACGCGCCCACGACCTCTCATCATCTGATAAAAGTATATATAATATGAGCATTTTACAAATTACCATTATATATTATATATCAACTATTTTAATAAATCCAAGCATAAATAAATTAGTTTAAAAAAAGAGTGTTTTAAAATATGAATAATTTACATATATTTCAACCAAACTAATCATCTGAACCGACACTTTCACTATTAAAGTTATCACCAAACTCATCTTCGTTTGTGTCTTGATCTGTATCTTGATCGGTGAGTAACTCTTCTTCTGCATCATCATCTATATCGTCATCAAGTTCATCAACGTCATTATCATTAGGGTCGTGACATCGTCCGGTTGAATGGGATTACGTGTATCTACAACTTCCTCTTAAAATGATTGCTCTGGTAGAGGTTCAATAAACTCAACATTTGATCTCGCCTTGATTTTACACGTTGTCCACCATTCCAACTTGTCTCGTTTCAAACTTGGGTACGCACAATAGTATACTTGTACAGCTTGGGCAGCAAGTACAAAAGTTTGATATCGATTGGACCTACGCTTATGATTGATATCGACAAGCTTATAATGTGAATGAACTTTTGTGCCTGTAGAAGTTGGATCAAACCAATCACACTTGAACAATAGTGTGTTTTTCTCCATTCGGCCTCATTCAACTCTTCCCTTGACTTAGATGTGTCCTTGGTTTTCCCTTTAACATTCATCATCATGTTGAAAATATTGTCAAACACATTTTTCTCTATGTGCTTAACAACTAAATTGTGGCGAATTAGATTTGTCCTCCCATATGACAAATCCCAAAAGATGCTTCGTTTTCTCCAACCAGACGTTTTGGAAGTTGTGCATTAACGAGTACAGCATCTAGTTTAGTGACTTTCAGAATCTCTCTATCCCTGCCAAAACTTTTGTCCCTGAGCGGACGTTCGGCGGTGGAGTCTCAACAGATCTTCTTTTTCGAAAGCACCGTTTATCGTTTCGAAAACGGTGATCGCATTCAAGGAATTTCTGGTGATTGTCGAACCACGATTGCTTCCCGCTACATTTAAGAGTGAAGGCATCTGACCGTTCCATACACTAAGGATAAGCTGTTCGACTGGCCGAACTCCATCCGTACAACATAGAATACGCAGAAAAATCGCTAGTTGTCCAAATAAGGGATTCTCGCAATTGGAAGTTTGTTTTTTAGATATATTGTATGAGGGAGCCCTAACCGTCCACAACTGATTCAGTTCGGCGATATAGGTTTGCAGAAACACATCGAGTTTGCCTTTCGAATTCTTTGGCCCTGGTAGAAGAATAATGAGGAACATGAACTGCTCTTTCATGCACATTCACAACGGCAAGTTGTAGGGTGTAACTATGACAGGCCACGATGAATATTATGCGCCAAAACTTCAATATCGTTGAAAACCACCTGTACAAAGACCCAATCTCACGTTTCGAGTTTCAGCCGTAAAATATGGAGGAGTTTGGTTGAAATGTTTCCAAGCTTCTGATTCGGATGGGTGGCGCATAATATCATCTTCAACCACGTGTTTAACATGCCACCTCATATCTTTTAATGTACCATTCGTACAACCTCTGCAGATGAGGATTTATTGGAAAATAGTACATCTTCTTGTATGCGACGCGAGTCTTCTGTCGTTTTGTTTTGCCTTAAGAAACGGGTTTAAACCGAGGTTCATTGCAAAATTCGTAGATTTTCAAATCAGAATCATCTCTCCAGTAGATCATACAATTATTCTTGCAATAATCTATCTTCTCGACCGGTAAGCCCTTACCCTTTAGCATCTTCTTAATGTTGTAGAAGTTATCGGGTACGAGATTGTCTTTTGGTACAATCTCTTTGATTAATTCACTCAATTGATCATAACATTTCTGAGACATGTGATTCTCTGACTTCAAATTCATGAGACGGGAAACTAATGACAACTGAGTATGTCCGTCGTACCCCGAATATAATGGCTGATTTCCAGCTTTCAACATGTCGTAATTTCTTGAGTCTCAGGGTTCGGTGACTCTTTCATATCAGCAAACACATCAAAATCGGGATCGGCTGCATCTTGAACTATATTAATGTACGCTTTTGATGATTCTTCAGAAGCGATGAAGAGGGTCCTCCAACATTAAAATCGTGATGGCGTCCAGAGATGGTGGGCTGGCTTTCTCCGTGGTAAATCCATATATAGTAATTCAGCTTCTGTGTCTAACTAAGTGGTACTTAATTGATATCGAGAAACCTATTATTCCTACATCTACTGTGATTACAAGGACACTTCAACCTCTCCCCGTCCTATTGGGTGGTGCGCTTGAGAAAATTCAATAAACTCTCGACTCCATCAACGAATTGTTAGGATTAAAAGTTGTTGACGATTCGTTTGTACACCAACAACGATCGGAACTCATCCTATCATTATACAATTATTATATTGATTTATTATAAAATGGGCAGCATGAGGCGTCTAGAAAATGATTGAATTTTTTGTAAGGGCCCTATCCAATTTGAAAATGTGGTTTTCCAGTAATACAATGTCTTAGTATATGAATTTTTGTTGACTAAAAATCTCGGCAACATCTCCCTTTAATTCTCTATGTACACATATATTGCAGTGCACCCGAGAACAAAAGAGAGCAACTGAATCAAAATTATAATCAACAAAGAAAACATATAGATAAGATAAGTCATATTACAATCACGCTCTCAAACTGTCCAAATAAGTGGACAATACGAGATTTAGTATCAAATTCTCTATTTGATACTAAATCCTAAACGAGTTTAAGGTATATTTTCTGAGTGTAGATAGAAAGATTATATTGTGGATCGAAATTATTTTAAACCTCGTTGTTGGAGAGACGAAACCTCCCCGACCGGCGCTATAAGCCACGTCATCACAAACGTATACATTCAACCAATAAATCACATCATGTAAACAAAATCTACAAAATTACATATATGTGAAACACAACATCCACATATCGATCACCACGGTATTTCAAAACCACCATCACCAAAAATTTAAAATATTTTAAAACCACCATCATTTTTTAAAATAAATTTGAAAACCGTTATTGGAGGGACAAAATCTACTGGCATGCGCCGTACACCACGTCATCACCGACGTTTTCCCAACAAATCACAATATCAATCAATCACAATTAAATCATGGCAACAAACTATAATAATTAACATAAATGATCGCCACGACATTTAAAAACCATGATCACATATACTTGAAAAGATAATTGCATAAACGAACCCTTAATAAACACTAACGAACCCTAATTGCATAATCGAACCCTTAATGAACACTAACGAACCCTGATTGCATAATCGAACCCTAATTGAACTAACGAATTCTAATTATATAATTATTTCTAAATTAAACCTTAATTATATAATTATTCTTAAATTAACCCTAATTGAATTATAATTACATAATTAACCCCTACTTTAATCCTAATAAGGTAATAACCTCTAATTGAATCATAATTATATAAGTAACCCCTACTTTAATCCTAGTTATGTAATTACCCCTAATTGAATCATAATTACGTAATTAACCTATACTTTAATCCTAATTAGGTAATTAATTCCTAATTAACCCAAATTTCAAAACCTAATCCCTAAATAAGCATTAAACCCTAACTTTGAACACTAATTATATAATAATTCAATAACAAATACACAAAACATATAAAAATATAAAAATAAAAGTGAAAAACCAACAAAAATGAAATTGGACTTACCTCGTTGAATCTGGCGACGCTCGGTGGCAGGCGGTGGTGGAGGTTGGTATGAGGTTGAAGACCGGAGGTGGCTGGTGAAGGCTGGAGCAGGCGCTGGTGGTGGTGGGTGCGGCGGCTGCGACGACAATGGAAGTGGTGGTGGCAAAGCAGTGGGTGTGATTCTTGGCGGCGACGGCGACAGCAACTTCTCTTTCTCTCTCTTTTTTTTTTGTTGCGTCAAACCAGAGTGAGTCAGCTGCTATTTAGGGCTTGGGACCAAGGGCATCGTGCCCATCGGAAATTCGTCGAAAATTCCAAGGGGTATAAGTTCCCCTCGATTTTTTTAAATTAAAAAAATGCGTATTTTTTTAATTATGGCGGCAAACATTGGCGTCGTGTTTTTGAAGAGTTAACGAAGGGAGTAGTACCGAAGGTAAAATCCCTTGGTGAAAAATATTCGGTATCTAGGTGTTCCCTTCGGTGAAATGTTATTTTTTTTTTAGTGAAAATGAATGAGAGAGAAAGATCAAGTACATGTGGAAGGTCGAGATTTAACTTATGGAATATGAAAAATTTAAAGAAATCTGTTGAAGATTCGAGAAGTTTTAATACAGAAAGTTCGAGTTGTTACACGAAGTCATATAGTTCGAACCCCATACAAGAAAACAAGAAGAAAAAAAAAGAAACAAAATTCGATTAGAATTCAACACACAAAGAAAGTTCGGTTAATTTTAAATCAATACAGTTAAATTGTCTTTTTAACAAGTAAATTAAACTTAAACAAAGTAATTTACAGGCTTTAGTAATATATTTTCTAAGATATGCTTCTTTTTTCCCTTTATTTCTTTCAAAACTGTTCTCCTAATTAACCATATTCCATGGAGACAAAAACAACAACTTCCTACTACAAGAAAGAAATCAATTCGTCTATAGAAAGATTATCGGCAAGTGAAAAAAACGGAAAATTCAGTTCCTCAAAAGATGCTAGCTTCTAACACTTTGTGGCCAATATGATTCTCAAGAAAACTGTGGAGCTTGGTTAAAAAAAAAGCACTCGTGAAGCTGCAGGTAATTATATTAGGTAGATAGTTTCTAATTAACTTTTTGCTTATATATATGTATAGTCAAGTCTCTGAGTATAAGGTAGTGTGAATGAAGTGCCTAAGCATGCGTGTTAGTTGGAGTCCATTTTCTGTGTGAATTAATTATGGCGATCGATATAATTAGTCACTAATATCGCTCCTAGCTAGCTATGTGGAATAAGTAATTAATTAGTAACTGTTCCCAAAGACAGTTTAACCCCAACTCTTGACTTCAAAATAAAAAAGGAAACATGTTGGTTCAGGAGTGGAATGAATATTGCTATATATATATATATATATATATATATATATATATGCAGGGCTTGTTTTAGATTTTTATTCTTCTCACTTTAAGGAAGCAAGGATCACAGATAATTGTCTTTTTCTTTTTTAACTATAAGTGCTGAGTAAGTTGCTGTGAGTATTATCTAAAAAGGGTTATTTGAATATGTTTTGGTATCCATCTTATTAATATTATTACCATTATTAGCCTGAATTCGTAGTTATCCTTTTCTCGTTCTCTATTTTTTTTTTCTTTCTATATTTTCATCGAGTCTTAAAAAGCATATAGCACGAGTGTGCACATAATTAATTAATTCATTTTTAGGTAAATAGAGTTTATGAAGGAGAGAAGAAAAGTCAATAGCATGTGAAAACTTCAAAAAATTCTCCCTCCACTCCACAAAGCTAAGCTTGTCAAAGAAAATTCAACACAATCAAGTATAACACACAACTTTAACATTGATTAATGAGGTTTGAGCGTCATTTGGAGAAAGAAAACAAAAAATGCCGCCCTGCCACTCTCTCATACACACACAACCACCCTACTTTTTATTTTTCTTTTGAAATTAATAAATAAAATTACCATTTTGGCAATGGAAATGAAAAGGTTAAATAGAGTAGAGGTGATACCAAATGATATGGCAACAACTTGATTAGCTTTAAAAAGGGGTCCGTCCCCATATGTCTTGAAGCTGGGTAACATAACAGCTTCCACAACACGACACAGAAGCCCGATCATCACGCCCAACTACCTACCTACCTACCAATCTCTTCTTCTTCTTCTTCTTATCAATTACTACTACCCAAAAACAATGTAACATATGTTTGTATATTTACTGTGTGAGGAGATCAACATGCTAGTAGTAAGTATGCTACAAGACAAGATCAATCATAGCACTTGAACCCCAAGGCATCTGCAAGCATTACTTCTTCTTCTTTCTTTTTTTTAAATAAATAAAAATAAATTCAATGTGTATCTAATGTTATTTACATATATGTCCATTAGTTTTACATGTATAGCAAGACTGGAAGTGAGTTTTGGGATATGATTGAGCTGAAAATAATGAAATCCTAATTAATGATGATGGACTACCTAATCATCTCTCTTTCTGTCTTTGTATGTTTTGTTTCCTTAAAATTGAAGCCTCCTCTCCTCTTTCACACTTTTGCCTGTGGCTTGTTATGTTAGTTTCTAATTTAGCATTTACTTTAAAACAAAAAAGGGATCTGCAATCACTAACAATACACTTGTGCCTCATATATTAATACAGTTTACACTTGACCACTCCATTTTCAAAATCCTGCAGTGCTGGATTAAGACAAGAAACCAAAAATATAGAATTAAAACTTTAAATAATAACTTAAAGAAAAATAAAGCCCTCCCTGAAATATAGCATTTCTATCCCTCCTTCCGGCAGTAAATCATCATCCTAATCATTCTTCCCATTAAAAAAAAGATATCAACTCTGGGACTAGACAAGTACATACATACATACAATACATGTCCCCTTCATCAAACCAATCAGATGGAACAACGCAACATGGCCTTGAGGCCCGAAGACATGGCACTACTAGTCAAGCTCGAAGAAGAGAATGATATGAAGAAGAAACAGAAGAGGCAACAGGTAGCAGCACCCAAGAGGAGTTCAAACAAAGACAGGCACAAGAAAGTGGAAGGCCGAGGCAGAAGGATTAGAATCCCAGCTCTGTCAGCCGCCAGGATCTTCCAGCTCACCCGAGAGTTAGGCCTCAAAACCGACGGCGAAACCATCCAGTGGCTGCTGCAGCAGGCCGAGCCGTCCATCGTTGCTGCCACCGGGACAGGAACCATCCCGGCCTCAGCCATGGCGGCTGCAAGGGCCTCTGTTTCAGAACAGGGGAGCTCTGTTTCGTCCGGTTTAATCACCACCACCACTACTACTGCTACTATGATTGCTCAGGAGGAGGATATGCGAATTATGCATATGCTTGGTGGCAGTGGTAGATCAATGGATGTTTGGCCTTCTTTTGCTGCTGCTTTTGGATCTTCCGATTTTCCGGTGAGTCGTCATCATCATCATCACATGCCTCCGCCCGGTCTTGAGCTCGGTCTTGCTCAGGATGGACAACAACTAAATATTTCTCAAGCATTCGTTCACTTTTATCAGCAGACTCAGATGATCGCAGATTACAACAAGCAAAATTCACAACAGCAGCACTGAGTGAGTGATAAGGTTCAAGAAATGTTTTTTTTTTCTTTTTCTTTTTTGGCTAGATTGATTGATTGATTACAAGGGAGGGTTGGGTTGAAGTTTGCTTAAGGTTTTGTGTGTTTTACTTATAATATTTGTTGTTCGTATACAAAAAATACGGTATACACAATGGTGGAGTGGAGGCTTCAATTGGTTAATAATTGGCTTCAAGATTGTTTTGCTACACTACACAGGCTCTGTTAAACGCCCGCAGATTAGGTAATTAAATGCGAGATTTCATTATTATGTTTTATGTTTCGTAAACTTGCTTTGTTTGTTTCTTGTGTTGCAGTAACAACAGCAGGGTGGATTGAATAGTGAAGGTTTTTGGTAATTGTACTTTTGTAGTATCCAATTTTGAGGTGTTTTGTTAGTTTCTTAGCACGTAGTTTGGGTTGTATTTAAAATACATACAGATGAATTTGAGTGATTTTTTTTTCGGTTGCCTGGTTTTTGAAAAGAGAAAATGATGCATTTTTATTTATATGTATTAATGGTTGGACTAGGGATAGTGCAACCATCCCTAGTCGATGAGCCAAAAATATCTCATTCATTGGGCTGCAGAGCTGGGCCTTGGCCCCAAACCATGACACTACTAGTGTTGCCCAAACATTTTTAATCAGCAGATTCTTGAATTCTGTAAATATTGCTACTATACTCAAAATAGAAATCCCAACATGCTAGTGTCACTTTCAATGGAAATCAGCTCATAATATTTCCATGCTCTCACGAGTATAATTAATTTTTATGTAATCCCTTAATAGTTCCTAATAATCTCATACATATGGGTTGGATTAATTCCTTTGTTTAATGAACAAATTGCAAATCACACTACAAAAATTAGTGATTTAACGAGAGAAACATTCTCTCGGTAAATACAGAGGGAATTAACGAGAGATTCCAACACTTTTCCCTTGGTAATAGGTCCCTCGCCGAATCCCTCAATATATCGGGCCCAGTTTTGTTACTATTATTACCGAGTAAAATACCGAGGAATACGATAGAAATTATTACCAAGATACTCCGTCCCTCGATACACTAAATATTTATATTTAAAAAAATTGAAAAAATGAAAAAAAAAAAAAATACACTCAGGGCTTCCCTCGTAGAATTCTCTCCGCTTTTATTGTTAGAAAAACCCAAATTAAAATAGGCAATATTTTCATGCTACATTACCGAGGCATCCCTCTTTCAAATTATCAATAGAATATGATTTCATATTCACTCAAAATTTGACCTTTAAAAAAAACAAAATTAATATAATAATCAGATTAACGTGAGACAAACAATCACTCAATATTTCTAGAGATTCTAAAATATGAAAAGAAATCGAATAATAATCTTTTGTTGGCAATGTAGTATTTTGTGATAATTACATATATATATTAATTATTCAATACATGCAGTTGAATTCGATTCGGACGTGGTCATACATAATACATGATGCAATTAAAGTTTGATACTCCCTCAATTTCACAATATAAGTCGTTTTGGAAAAAAGCACACTTATTAAGAAATCTAAATAAATGAGTAAATAATTAATTTTTTGTTATAGTAAACTACCCAACTTCCTTTTATCTTACTCTCTCTACTCAAATATCTCAATTTCCAATTCACTTTTTACCTTTTTCTTTCTCTCTCTCCTCCAATATCTCAATTTCCAATTCACTTTTTACCTTTTTGCTTCTCTCTCTTCTCCTAAATTTGTGTGAAAAAAGCAAAACGACTTATATTGTGAAATAAGAATTTTACTCTAAAACGACTTATATTTTGAAACAGATGGAGTATTAATTATTACCTAAAAAATAATTACTTTAATTATCTATATATAGTGGAATATAATGTTGTATTAAAAAAAAAATCAATTGTCTTAAATTAAAATTAAAAAAAAATACAATCCGAGTAAAGGTGTTGAACCGGTTACGGTTAGCCGGTTAACCGCCGGTTACTAACTGGTTGACCGGTTAAGGTTAACCGTTGACTGACAGTCACGGTTAAAACCGTAACCATCAACCGGTGGCTGGCGGTTAGGTTACGGTTAACCTGATCGGCTAATGTTAACAGCCGGTTAACCGTCTTTAAAAAAAATGATCGGCTGCTATGGAGATGATAAGCTGCTTTTCTGTCGATCGACTGCCCTTCGTAAAACCTACAGTCTCTGTCCTTCAGTCGATCGACCGCTTTCCTTTTAAAAAATAAAAATAAAAATCGGCGGTTAACCGCCGGTTTTCCGGTTAACCGATTTAATCGTAACCTTAACCGGTTCTTCGCCGGTTAGGTTACGATTAGTGTTGAATCGGTTAATTTAACCGTCGGTTAATAAACCGACCGGTTATTAACCGGTTCAACACGTATAAATCCGAGTGACATTGAATCCCTCAATAATATCAAAGGAACCTCGGGAACGAGAATATGTATACAAATTAGGGCACCAACTTCCTTATTTCTTTTTTATTCTGCAGAACAGTGATTTAACGGCGGTTCTTTTGCACTTTTAACGGCGGTTTTTGAACCGCCGTTATATCGACCGCC
>BMAC01000167.1:1591250-1623688 GCA_014905375.1 Phtheirospermum japonicum
CTCTAAAAGTAAATGTTACTAATGACGGTAATCTTGAAAGCATTCATGACATACTTCGAAATTCAAAATTTAGATAATTCTTTTAGATATGCATTTGCGTTTTACATACCAATCACTTTAAATTCATTTGAATATTCATATTTGGTTTCGTATACTTATACTATTATTTGATCACTATACAGAGGTAACAATGTAAAGAATTCTCTTCATACCAAATTTGTAGCATACCTACAATCCATGCTGGATAGGAAAATAATTCATTTACAATGATCAAACAAATACTTTTGGAGATGATGGTATTGCAAAAGTTTAGAATTACCAAACAAATATTTTCCCAAATAAGTCAGTTTTCAGCCATGGTTAGTTGTACGTTGTTATATCAAGTGCGAATAATTGTAAGGGTTTAAATATATTGATCGACGATGATTAGAATAAACGTAGTAATAATATTATAAATGTTGTGTATAAGGAAAATTTCCATAATTTGTAAAGTACATTTCGTCTAATAACAATCATTCTATGAACAGGTTATATTGTTTTTCAATATTGTTCAATTTTTAAATAATATTTAGATGTATTATATATAGGGAGTGGTTTCGGTAAAAACCATTTATGGTGTGAGAACTAGGGATGGTTCTCACCGAAATGCATACATACATACATACATACATACATACATACAACTTAAGTATACATATATATAATTACTTATTTAAATATTTTAATATATTTTCTGCCAAAATTGATAAAGTCATGGATGTTATACAATTAACCAAGGGTGGTGTATTTCTCATCTATGGATACAGAGGACGCTTTCTACAAATCTAATAGTGGAATTGTTAATGTAATATCTAACGACATAACTTCTCTTATTTCGTAAGGAAGAATTAGGCATTCTAGATTTAGTGTTCTTTTTAATATCCAACAAGATCTCGATGTTTCCTGGTACTCCACTTGCAAAATTAATGGTGGATGCACATCTCATTATTTGGGATTAACTCCAATGATGCATAGCAATTATTCTGATACTCTGGACAAAACATTGAAAGACGTGATGAGATCGTAAAATAATTATAATACGCAACTTTTATTTGGTAACAAAATAATAATTCTGTGAAAATTTTCATCAAGTTTTGCCGGTTGTTCCAAATGGCGCTGGAACAGACGTATTTCACATGATGATCAGATCTTCACATTTATGGACGCATTACATGATTTTGAAGTTGACCAATAATGTGGTGCTGCAAAATTACAATTCATATCCCGATTGTGTCAAATTAAAAAAAATTATTAATTCGATAAATAGTATACGGGATGAAATAATTGGAGGACCAAACGATGGTATCGCTCAAACTGAAATCCAGTTTATCTATCATTGAAAGATGATGGTTACCATGTTCTGTCAATTGTGGCCAACACATATCCACAATTTGAAAAAACTACTGAATGTTTCGCTTATTTGGAGGGTCGTGCTATTCAATCCCTAACACTTGATGTCGTCGATTTTATTAATAAATATAGGATGTCATAAAATGATGGAGAATTAAAGTTTCGATTCAAACATTGACATATTGTAGGACATCCACTCACCAAAGTTTCTAAACACCATTAAGTGTTATGGATTGCCGAACCATGAGTTAAAACTAAAAATTAGAATTTCACTCATGTTGTTGAGAAATATTGATTCATTTCCTTGTGTTGTGTAATGTTGGTTGTTACAAACTTGACGATCATATTGTATAGGCTAATATTTCTCAAGGAAGTAATGTAGGTGAATTGTTGTTCATCCCTAAAATGATTGTCACACCATCTAATTCGAGCTTGCCTTTCAAATTCCAATGGCGACAATTTCCTCTGATTGTGTCATATACTATGATGATCAACAAAATTCAAAAACAATCTCTCTCTCACGTTGGACTTTTCCTGAAAAATTCAGTTTTCAGTCATGATCAGTTGTACGTGGAAAAATGAGGCACGACGTGATTGACCGATACGAACACATCACAAAATAATAGGCTATGAGTTGAGGCTTATTAGATTCGTGCCTTTTTGGGCTGACACGATAAGACACGTTAAGTAATGAGTTGATAACGCGCTAGCCGATAATATTTTAATTTCCCCCTTTTATATTCATTTACTCATTGTTAGTATCTGTGATCTTTAATTTATCATTAGTACATTTGTCATATTATAATTTTAAATGTATTTGACAATTTGTATTGATAATTTTATAGATATGTATTATATCTATTAAGAAAATTATGTATTTTATTAATTAACGAGCCTAATGTGCTTAACGGGTAAGATTAGATAAATTCAGTATTTTTGTTTATCGTGCCTATAGTACCGTGTCATACTTTTCGTGTTTTTAGCGTGTCGTGATTCGGGTTTAGATTATAGGCCCGTCAAGCTTATCATGTAGTGTTCGTGCCTATGATTATCGTGTCGTGTCTTATTGTGCTGGCCCGATAAGAACCCGACACGATTGATTTGTCAGCCTTGATATCAAGGGTGACCAATTGTAAGGGTTTAAAAATAATGATCGACGATGATGAGAATAAATATTGTAACAAAATTACAAAAGTTGTGTATAAGAAAATTTTTCAGAATTTATAAACTACACTTCGTATAATAATAATTCTTTTATGAACTAGGTTATATTATTTTCCATTGTTGCGGAGTAAAAAAGTTATATTCACATGATAGCTGACCTACAATCCATGTTGGATAGTGCAAATAATTAAAAAAATATATGTAAGAGAAAAAAACAGTCACGTAGAATTATTTTTCTTTTTTTAATTATATAGGAATTTACGTAATAGAATTAGGATAAATACTCTAATTAATATTAAAAATAACAAGATCATTTAAATATATCTATCTATCTAATAATTAGAAGAAAAAAACATGTAAGATAGAAAAAAAGTCATGTAAAATTATTTTTCTATTTTTAATTATATAGAAATTTACTTAATAAAATTACGATAAATACCCTAATTAATATTAAAAAATAACATGATCATTTAAATCTATCTATCTATCTATCTAATCACTTTTATGTTATTTTGGTTTTTATAGTGAGGTTTTTGTTATTTTATTTTACGCTTTTGTTTTAATTGTGAGTCCAATAATATTAAATTTGTCATTTTTTCTCAAAAGTAATTTAACCACTTTTTTAATTAGATTATATAAAGATTACAACATAATTTAGTATTTATTTTATTATCTATCAAGGTTTTATCTATCAAATATTATTATGATTCAATGCCTTTTTATTTGAATTGATCTCATAAATAATATTTAATATTAATGATGATTTAGTTTTTTTTTTTAATTATGTAGGAATTTTCTTAACATAATTAGAAAGGATACCCTAATTAATATTTAATAAAATTAATAAGATCATTTGAATATATATATATATATATATATATATATATATATATATATATATATATATATATATATATAGATTAGGTTTATGTGAGAATCAATTCCCTAGATCTTTCCCTTTTTTTTTTACTTTTGCATCATTTAAATTAACATCACATATAATGTAAAATAACGGTTCTTAAAGTTCTCACCTAGGGATATATATATATATCTAATACTATATATATATATATATATATATATATATATATATATATATATAATTATTTATTTAAATATTTTAATACACTCAAGCCAATTATTTTTATTTTAGATAAAATAAAATAAAAGATTATCGTGCAACGCACGGGCATAATACTAATTAAATTGTAAAGCGTAAAATCATATATAGTAAAAAATGTAAAAATTATATTCCTTAAAAAAAATTAGAAAATCTCTTGTTTAGCTTTTCATTAGAGTGGAGGGAAAGCCATGTGATGAGGGATGGTTCACAAAGTAACTAATAATTCCGATGTTCACTAACGTGTGCACCTTATGGATAAATATATCGATTGAAGTATTAGGTATATAAAATAAAAAAGAAATATATATTATATACATATACAATATATATATAAAAATAGATACAATATAAAACAATTAAAAATATATCATTGTGCGCTATATAATTTGCGAATTAATTTCGAATGAAACAATAATAAAACATAAAATTAGAATCTCTCCACTTTTTGAAAAATCCATTGCTCTTTTGACAATGTAGTAGTAATTAGGAGTATCCTTTAAAATATGAAACTATCAAGAATTGGAAAGTGAGAGGTTCAGAAAATCTTGGAGGATTTTGGTAGCCAAAAGCGAAGCATGCACGCCTGCCTACATTCAGCCTACTAAATAACCTCTAAATTCCTTTATAGATACATAGATATAATATGCATATGCATTCACCTCCCTTTTGACTCGCTACCTCTTGTTAGGAAGATGGCATTATTATTAGGGATAGATATACATTCAGCTCCCTTCTGACTCGCATTATTATTTTTATTATTATTATATGCGGAATAAAAAAGAAAAAGAAGATGAAATGTAGATATAGAATGGGAGAGAGCAAGTTGGGACCACATACAAACCTCAAATCCTCATCACTCATCTCACTTTCTCTATCTGTATATGTATATATCCCCTCTTTGTAATTCACTCTTTTAATTGAATGAATTAATATTCATTTAGTGGTAATTGAAAACCTATTTGTACTGCACCAGAGCCAGAGCCAGAGCAGAGCCTCCTATGTTATTTATTTTAATTTAATTTAATTTAATTTAAGCAGCTCACCTACAAACAGAACAGAACAGACCCTCTTTGTCTCCTCCTCACAAATTCAGTCACACTCGCGGCCAACCCTTTCTTTCCTTTTCAATTCTCAATCCTTTCTTCTTCTTCTTCTCCTCTGTTTCTGCCAAAAAGAAAAAAAAAAAAAGAAAAAGAAAAAAAGGATGAATTACTGCTCTTCATCTATCGCTGTTGATCATGAGTTCGAGAAGCTTCTTCTTAGAATGAACCCTCCTAGGTGAGATTCCATAATTACCCAAATCTCAATTACTAGCTACTATTGTGTTCGTTTTCATTAATTCATGTAATATTTATATATTTGGTGCAGGGTCACCATTGACAATGCATCTGACAAGAAGGCCACCTTGGTCAAGGTAGTAGGCATCTAAATTTCATCTTCCTAATTAATTAATTATAAAATTAAATAATTTGTTGTTGCAGGTTGACAGTGCAAATAAGAGGGGAAGCCTATTGGAAGTGGTCCAAGTTCTAACTGATCTCAATTTGATTATCCGGAGAGCCTACATTTCTTCTGACGGCGGCTGGTTTATGGATGGTCACTCCAATTCACCCCCCCTTTTCCTATATTATATTATATTCCACTTTTTTTTTAATTATATTTTATTTAATTTAATGGTCTCTCTCTCTCTCCCTGCAGTTTTTCATGTTACCGATGAATACGGAAATAAGGTCCATGATGGAAACATTTCTGAGCGTATTCAGCAGGTGCGCCACTCATTTCAGATTCACTTTTACACCAATAAGTGCCTGATTCTGGATATTACACTACAAAATAAATTACACTCTTATAACTTAAACTTATAGTAGTATCAAGGGAAATGCATATAAGTTTTGCCTTTAATTTCTCATCCAAAAAAAGTTTTTTTTTTTTAATTGTATTGCAGTCGTTGGGTCAAACCAGAGGATGCGGCAGCTTTGACTCGTCACCGTCGTTGTCGGTGGGTGTGCAGTCCGCGGCAGAGCACACGACCATAGAGTTATCGGGCAGAGACCGGCCTGGTTTGCTCTCGGAGGTGTTTGCCGTCCTGGCTGACCTCAAGTGCAATGTAGTTGCCGCCGAAGTCTGGACCCACAACTCGCGCATGGCTTCGGTTCTTTACATCACCGACGAAGCCAACGGATCTGCAATAGACGACGATCCCGATCGCCTCGCCAACATCAAACAGCTCCTCCTTTACGTCTTGAATGATCGTATGCAAACCGCCAACACCGCCGTTTCGGTAACTGGGTCCACTCATACCGAGAGGCGGCTGCATCAGATCATGTACGCGGATCGTGATTACGACAACCAGTCAGCGGCCCGTGAACGGACCAAATCGCCCCTCGTCACCGTGGAGAACTGCGTTGAGAAAGGATACACCGTGGTGAGCTTGAGCTGTCCCGACAGGCCGAAGCTGCTGTTTGATACGGTGTGTACCTTGACGGATATGCAGTATGTGGTGTTTCATGGCACCATCGTCTCCCAAGGACCCGAGGCTCTACAGGTAATCAATCAATCAATCTTCTTAATTAACACCACACCACACCACACAATTATAATGCATTTATTTAATCGAACAGATAATAGTAATAATTTTGTTCCTACAACGTTTTAGGAATATTACATAAGGCATATGGATGGGTGCCCGGTTAGTTCAGAAGCAGAGAGACAACGCGTCATTCATTGCCTCGAAGCAGCGATTAAGAGGAGAGCGTCCGAGGTGGGTTGGTTATTCTCTTGCCTAGCTAATTCAAGAAAAATATAATCTTTACTTATTTATTATTATTAATATGCATTTTTATTTTTTTTGCAGGGAATAAGATTGGAGTTATGCAGCGAGGACAGGGTTGGGCTTCTGTCTGATGTTACTCGCATATTCAGAGAGAACGGCCTGTCGGTTACGCGGGCCGAGGTCACGACAAGAGGGGCACAGGCCGTAAACGTGTTTTATGTAACGGATGCGTCGGGTCGTCCGGTTAGAAGTGAGACGATCGAGGCAGTACGCAAAGAAATGGGGTTGACGATACTTCGTGTAAAGGATGATGACACGTACTCTGCTTCTTCTTCTTCACTGCCTCGGCAGAGTGGAAGATTCTCTTTGGGTAATCTCTTCCGGTCGAGATCCGAAAAGATTCTTTACAATTTAGGCCTCATTAACTCGTGCTCCTGACGACTTCTATCTATTTCTAGCTAATGATCGTCACAAATATATCTTAATTAGAGCATTAGTTGATCACCGAAATTGGTTTAGAGACCGGCCCGTACGAGATTGCCGCCCAATTATTAGGAACAAGTTGTAAATATCATTCATTCATTTTGCTGCAAATTCTATTAACAGCTTGTTGCTTTTATTATTGAATGAGCTTCAGAATGACTGTGTGCGTGCACCTTGAATGATAGTCTCATATATATACACATCTCAAAATCAAATTAAGGGATGGGACTCAAAAAGCTTTTAGTTTATTTATTTGTAAGGCGACTTGAAAAGATTTGTACCATAACTAGTTTTTGTGATATGAGAATTACAAGTGGCCATTTAGAGATCTAGTCAACCTCGATTCAGAATGTCACTTGCGCTTTTATTATTTTTCTTTGTAAGACTGAATATTGAAGAAATAACAAATACCCAAATTATGCGATTAATAATAATGCTCAACAGAACATGATATGGAACGCGCCATGAGATGAGCGTACGAAAAGCCATTCAGTCAGGGGTGGCCCGGCCCGGCACAAAATGAAATGATCCGTCATTTTCATAGCTATGTTTTTTTGTTTTTTTACCACAACATGTCTGCACCAGAACCAAACGCCAGTATGGCCTCTGACAGCCTCAACTGGGCTGGGCTGGGCTGGCGCCAATATGTGTATTTTGGACAGAGCCCAACTTGGATGATGTGATTTTGAGTCGTTTTATTTTATTTTGTTTTCTTTTTTTATTTAACGTTTGTGGTCACGTGGCCAAAATCCCCTCGAACCACGGATGAAATGCTTTTACTAGTTTAATCAAACCATATGATATTGAACGTTGTTCTAATCATATTCTTTCATTCACCCACTTTATTGTGCAAGTTTCATACATTAATATTGATTCATGCTATCTGCCTAAACGTTATCAATCGTTTCATGATGATGAGATTTAGGAAGACCCCTAACCCGTATCCTCACACGATAGTTGTAACTACTTTTATAAAATATTATCCAATTTTTAAGTTTATGCAGTTATATATACTCATTGCAAGCGTCATATTAAGCTGTATAAATAAAACGTTTTTTGTGTGTCCCATAATGGAGCAAGTTTAATATATATCACACTACATTTTCCTTAATTACTTGAATGCTGATTTTTTTTCACGGTACATTAATGCATGAGCCATTAAATCTTTGTGCAATTCTTAATATTGTGTTTTTCACTTAATTATATTTGCACAATGCATTGTTTAACCATCGTATAATAGTAATCATTTCCAAAGAGGAAATGTTTGTTTAATCTTAATCTGCTGAATTAATTTATTTTTTCTCTTCCAATAAAACAAATAAAAATAAAAAGTTCATCGAAATAAAATAAAAAAAAATAAGACACAAAAAAGGATTGGAAATGGAAAAAAAAAAAAGATTGGAAATGGAAAAAGAAAATAAGACACAAAAATCATTTCCAAAGAGGAAATGTTCGAAAGAAAATAAGACACAAAAAAGGATTGGAAATGGAAAAAGAAAATAAGACACAAAAAGGTCATTTCCAAGGAGGAAATGTTTGTTTAATCTTAAGGTATGTTTGGCGGACAAATCTAATAAGTTAGTTGATAGCTGAAAAGTTAGTTGATGACTGATAAGTTATTTGAGAGCTGATAGCTAGTAGCTGATGACTGATAGCTGAAAAGCTAGCTGATCTAAATAAAAATGTTTGGCAAATTTAACTGATAAGCTGGCTCAAGAATACAAAATTACACAAAAGTACATGTTTAAAGTAATAGTATTAATGCTATTTCTTATTTATTTTTATATAATATTAGGATTGTAAATTTAATTATTATTGTTTCTATTACAAATTTCGTTATATATATATATATATATATATATATATATATATATATATATATATATATATTTGCACAATACTTTTTTTAAGAAATTGGGGAGATGATTTTTTTCCTTTATATGCCAATTTATAGTCGAGCTAATAATAATAATAATAATAATAATAATAATAATAATTGCACAATACTAAAATAATTATAGATATTTATCTAATTAATAATAATAATAATAATATAATAATAATAATAATAATAATTTCACAATACTAAAATAATTCTTAGATATTTATCTAACAATTAATAAAGTGGTGAAATTAAATAAAAAAATAACACCTAACGAAATAATAGTGTAGTTATCTGAAAAAATAAAAGGGCTAAAATAGGAATAATATCAAAAAGCTCCATGAGCTTATTTGAAACGCTTGTAATAATAGCATATGAGATAAGCTCAGACTTTTCAAATAAGCTCATGCAACCAAACAAGACTTATTAAAATACAGAGAGCTTATAAGTCCTCTAAATAAGACATAAGTCAGCTTATTATGCTTACCAAACATACACTAAATCTGCTGAATTAATTTATTTTTTCTCTTCCAATAAAACAAATAAAAATAAAAAGTTCATCGAAAGGAAATAAAAGAAAATAAGACACAAAAAAGGACTGGAAATGGAAAAAGAAAAAAAAAAGATTGGAAATGGAAAAAGAAAATAATTCACAAAAATCATTTCCAAAGAGGAAATGTTCGAAAGAAAATAAGACAAAAAAAGGATTGGAAATGGAAAAAGAAAATAAGACACAAAAAGGTCCTACCGGGAGTCGAACCCAGGTCGCTGGATTCAAAGTCCAGAGTGCTAACCACTACACCATAGAACCGTGGTTGAGGATAAAGTTGAAAAGTATTTACTTCAATATTTCGTGAACTACAAAATCACTTCACTACTTTACCAAATACCCCTTGAGGGACAGTCCATAGAATCGAATGGAACCTACGGATAATGAAAACAACGCTGTATAACAAAAATCTATCTATCTATCTATCTATCTATATATATATAAACTAGAGTTTCTAAAAATATTTTTTAAAATTTCTTTCGCCCATTTTACTTATTATATGTAATACACACATTTATTATTTATATAATTATTTATGTAAATATTCTTTTAGAAATTATAATTTATGTAAAGAAAATATTAAATATATAGAAGAATTATGTATAATAATAAATAAAATTTGAGAAAAACAAAAATAATATAATCTGTTTGAAGAAAAAATAAAATATAAATAAATATTTAAAATAAATATATAAATATATATAAATAATTAGTTAATAAATTTGAAAAATCCAAGAAAGCAAAAGTAATACATAAGTATTTTTTTCAAATGCTTTTTAAATGAAATTGAGAATATGAATAAAATAATATAGATAAAAATATAAGAACTTATAATTAAATTATTAATATTTATTTCATAAATATGAAACAAAACCGAATACTCAACAATCAATAAAATTAAAGAGAAAAATCATAAAACAAGTTAAATTAACTCAAAAAAATCATAATTAGATTCTATAAAATTATTAAATAAAAATAAAAATAAAATTGAGAATCAATAAAAATATAAAATAAAATATAAAATAATAATAGCAACTACAAAAATATTATGTGTGTGTGTGTGTATAAGAAATCTGAAAAGTAAAATAAAATATAAATATATAAATCTAAATGATTAGTTTATAAATTTGCAAGACCTGAAAAAACTAAATCAAAATATAAATATTTCAAATGATATCAAATAAATTTGATTTTATTATAAATAAGATATAATAGCTTATAATTAAATTACAAATAGTTGTTTAATAAATACAAAAATTTTTAAAACAAATCGAAAAGTTGCTAATATTATAAAATTAAATATGATTTCATAGTTACAAAAAAAGTACCATTAAATTATAAAAAATTATTAACTAATTATAAAACAAAAAAAATCAAAAATTACAAGAAATATAATATAATATAAATAAAATTGGGAAAAATATAAATTGAATAACAAAATATAAAAATTTATAATTTGATTTTAAAAAATTATTTAATAATTTTGTTAACTTAAAAAAAAGATAGTATGAGTACAACTAGAAAATTGATGCAACGAAAACAAAACAAAAAAAAATTATAATCAGTAACAAGAACTTGTCTTTTCTTCCATGATTTTATTTGTTGATCAGACTAGGTGATACGAGGACAAACCTAAAAGCATCATATTTCCAATTTTCTATATTTGACTCGAGTAAAACTCGAATGACAAAAACTTTGACCCTAAACGTGTCACAAACTTGACAATAACCCTTTTTTTCTTTTATTTTGTTTTTCTAAAAAAAATTAAAAAATTATATTATGAACATAAGTGAAAGGTAAATAACATTATACAATTATTTGATTAAATTTTAAATCAAAATTATATGTGGGCAGAAAAAAAATTGATTATATAATCGCATAATATAAAGAAATCAATACATTATTTTAAAATTCTTAACTAAAAAGTTATTTATGAACGTTTGTATATTAATAATTTGTGACTAATTATTATGACTTTACGCATTTAACGTTAGAAATCCGCACATAATTGATTTGTTACTCTTGGTTATATAATTACTTTCGTATAAACTGAAATCTATATATAAATTTTAATTTATTATCGGATTCATCAACTGAATCGATGACTTGGTGGTTAATTACTCAATGGCTATCTCGAGTCAGTTACCGGGATGATTAAAAAAAAATATAGTAAAATAGAATACAAAAGTCCTCAATGAAAATTTTAATACGATGCCTCATTTATTTGTTATTATTTTTTTATTTTTGTAGTATTTTTATATTCTATACATATATATATATYTTTTTATTTTCTAGATTTAGGAGATGATCTTTTATAATATAACATTAATTAAGTATATTACTTTCTGTTTTAAAATATTTTAAGATTTATTTTATTATAGTTTGTAACTTCTTGATCTTTCTTATTGTTTTATTATCAACTTTCAATAGATAAAAAACTACTTAAAATTAACTTTTATATATTTATTTAATTTACTTTATCACTATCGCCATTTTATTCTTTCAATGTCTTAAAAAAATACTTAGAAATTAATGATAATTTTATTATATATTTATCTGATTTCAAAATAATTTCACATTTATATTATTATATTATATTAAAATATATATATATATATATATATATATATATATATATTTATTTTTATTTTATTTTGTAAATTATTAAGAACCATTTATAAATAAAACATGTATATGTTATATTTATTTAACTAAATTCATATTTTTCTGATTATTTTATTATTTATGGCATTTTAGTGTGTGTTGTTACTTTTAGTATTCAGTAAATGATTATTCAGGATTTAAATTATTTTTAATTTATTCTATAGAGTTGGTGTGAAATAATATTTATTTTATATTATTTAAACTATTAGTATCTTCATAATTTTTTTTAAAATTATTTGATAAGTATTTTTATGTAAAATATACTTGTTATGTATATTTAACATATTTCATATCCTTTTATAATTTATTTTATTATTTTATAACATTTCTTTATTTTTTATTATTATTAAATAATCATTTAGAATTCATAATATTTTAATCCAGTTTTAAAATAGTTTAGGATTTATTTTATATTATTTATAATATATATAATCTTTTTGAATTTTTTAATTATTATTTAATTAATATATATTTATAATCTAAATATATTTTTTTTGCATTTATTTAGTTGATTTTATATTTTTTTTTCAAATTTATATTATATTTTGTTGGTTAAAGGTTTATTTAATAATTGTATAATTGTGTTGATATAAATTATATCTAAGATAAAACCTACAATAAAGTACGACTAAAGTACAACTAGATTATTCATAATATATAAATGTGGAGTTATTTACCTTTAATTTATTTTAGGGCGCGAATATAGGCACCCCATCTATTAATGAGTTCACCCCACTAAGAAAAAATCAACAAAAGGTAAATTGAGATAAAAAGGTAGTTTTTTTTTTTCAAATAAGCTGAGTATTTTTGTATAAATTAGGCGTTTTTGGGAAGGAGTGGGTTTTATTTTTTATTTTTTGACGTGAGAGCTTTATTATCTTTTTAAATAATATATTTTTTATTAAAAAAATTATCGAACAAATAATAATTAGATATTTATACAATATTAGAAATAAGAAATATATACAAACTTATATATATATATATATATATATATATATATATATATATATATATATATATATATATATATATATATATATATATATATATATATGATTATAAATTATAAATAATAATATTTTTTAAAAATACTACACCCGCAAACACATCATCTTCTCTAACCCTTCACCTAGAGGTGGCAAATCGGGTTACCGTGCCGTGTTCGTGTCGCACTATCGTGTTTTTTTATTTTCTTTCTTATTTGATCATAAATGTAACAATCAATGTAAATCTAACTTAATTTAGTATTTCGTGCTTTTCGTGTCGTGTTTCGTGTCGTGTCGTGCCTTATCGTGTCTTTATCTCTGTAATCGTGTTTCTTATCGTGTTGTGCTATCGTGCACCACCACTCCAACTCTGTAATTATCATCGCCCATCACACCGTCGTCGCCACCGTCGAACAGGAATAAGAAAAAACGTGATGGGTGAAAGGTAAGTGATTGATTTGGGTGACAAAGGGTAAGAAACAGATGCAAAATAGGGGTGTTCGTCTCTGGTTTCTCGAGTATAGGTCATGTTTTTGAACTTTTTGATCGAACAATACAACGTTGTTCGAAAAAGAAATTGAACAAGCCTTAAAGGGGGCGTTCAAATCAAATTTTCGAACATGTGTTTTGTGTACGAATCAATTTTTTGTAGTTGTATTTTGTGTTCGAATCGATTTTTTAAACCTATATTTTGTGTTCGAAAGTGTGGTTGAACGACTTTTTTCAAGGCATATTTTTCTTTTTCTTTCTTCAATGGCACGACGGCGGCAACGTATTTCTGTGTGCATGTTTTATTTATATTCTTCAATAGACGGCGGCCATGGCAGTGGCGGCAGTGATGGGCGATGGCTGGAGTGGTGGTGGAGAGTTGAAGGAGGTGAAGTATTTGGGGTTGTAGAGTTTAAGGATAAAATTGACATTTTTGTGATAATATTTTTTGTGGGGTGAACTACAGATAAAATGAGGTGCGTATATCCACGCCCTTTTTTTAAAAATCTGCTCGTGTTGACCAAATCGTGACTTAAGTATTTTAAGTTATTATATTATATTAATAAATTAATAATATTATATTTACATCGAATGAATTTACACCATCCATTCAATTCGTTACTAGTAAAAATAATTAGCCAAGTAAGTTAGAGAAAAAAAGAATAGTAAATAAGTGATTGCTTATCTTCTAACGTTTCCCACGTGGTGATGGAGCCCATGGCAAGTAAGTCAATCCTTGACCAGGTCCTTCAGTGAAAATGGGAACGCACACAATTTGATTTGGTCATCAGTTACTCTGATAAGCTTCATGCTAATGTACTTAACATAGAATTCCTTCAAATGCTTGCTTGGATCTTCTTTGATTTTACCGGTTGCTACGACCATGGTGGAAAGAATATTTCCAATGATGAATATTATTAAAACTACTCTCCGAAACCAAATGGGCGATAAATGTTTAAGTGGTTGGTTGGTTACTTACATTGAAAATTATGTATTCGAAACTATTGAGGATGAAGCTATTTTAGAACATTTTCAAGCTATGATGTCTCGGAAGGTAGCATTGTAATTTGAAAATATTATTATGATTAGTTAATTATGATTATTTCAAGCTTTTTCTAACTTACATCTCTAGTAAAGGTAATTCCTGGATCCGCCCCTGTCCCCGTGGTTGTGAGACCTTATTACGGGGTCGTGTTGGCTCAAACCACCAATATTTGGCCACCCGCGCAACCTCCTCCACGCCTAGAAATCCTCTGAAACCCTACATCGGCCTCTACCAACTCTGTGTAGAAATGGGCCACTACACGAAACTTCGCACTGTATTTTGTCACACACCCTAAGATGCATCATTTGCCCTCATCCGCCAACACATCATTCAACTTATGTTCCCCCCGCAGCTCACACCGCCAGTTATCCAGCTACGTCATCTACCTCTGACTAGATCCTGAACACTGACGCGTCTTACCACTTCACCAATTATCTTGAAAATATCTCTTTTCACTTACCTTACGAGGGCTCTGATAATGTTTTGATTGGTAACGCATCTTACCTTACTTTTGTTGCACCTACCTCAAGCCTTCCTGATTCGGTCATTCAGTTACAAAGCCAGTTAGTTAGCATCAAACTCAATGATAATAACTATCTTTCTGGAGACAACAGGTCTTGACAACCGTTAGAATCTATGGATTATCAAGTTTCCTCGATGGTACTCCAAAGGTTCCAGATCAGTTCATTCAAAATGATTCAGGTGATGAAAGCATCATAAATCTAGCTTATTCTAACTAGATTCGTTAGGATCAACTGCTAGCCTTTTTGTTATTATCTTCTATTTTTGAAAGCGTGTTGGTCACAACAGTTGGACTTAGCACATCTAGTAAAATATAGGAAGCCCTGCTGATCAGTTTTGCCAATGAAAGCAATGTTAAATGTATGCAATACAAGATGCAGCTGCAAGCAATGAAGAAGAGATCATTGGCCATGAGATATTACATAAACAAGATCAAGTCTTGTTGTGATATGATTGTAGCCACTGGAGTCTGAACAAAATCAAATCTTGCATCTCCTATCTGGACTTGGATTAGAGTACAATCCTGTTGTGGTGTCTATTACCTCAAGATCCAGTCCTTGCGGCTTAGAGTGGCTCATTCAGTTCTCTTGAGCTTTGAAAACAGGTTGGAAACAACAGAGGTAGCCGATCATGATTCATCATTTTCTGCAAATTTGCTCACTCAAGGAAATAATTCAAGAGTTCCTTCATCCCCAAGAGGTAGGGGTATCATGAGGGGAGGAGCTACTAAAGGTGCTAGAAGGGGTAGATATGGCAACTACAGAGGTAGAGGAGGCATATATAGATACAGAGGAGATAAGCTAAGATGCCAAATCTATCATTACACTAACCACACTGCAGATAAATGTTACTGCAGGATGGATATGAATTTCACTAAAACCAACAACAACAGGACCTATCCTCAATCTTCAAGCAACTCTTATAAGACTAATGCCTCCATTAATATTGTCAACCTAGGCCTTCAAGATTCCATTTCAAAAGGCAGTTGGTATCCTGACTCGGGGACTACTAATCATATCACTTATGACATGATCAACCTCAATCTAGCTGCTGAATATCAAGGCAATGAGACAGTGCAAGTGGCAAATAGTCTAGGTATGGATATTTCTCATATTAGTAATTCTATAGTTACTGACCAATACAGCCCCTCTCCCCACTCTTTCCAACCCAGAGAACTGTTGCATATACCTCATGTTAAGAAAAATCTCATTAGTGTATCCAAATTTACTAAAGATAACCATGTCTTTTTTGAGTTTCATCCTAATTTTTGTGTTGTGAAGGCACTCTCAACAGGGCAGCCACTTCTCAAATGAGTGCTTAAAGGAGGTCTCTGTCAATTCAACCTCATTAACCTTCAAGGTCACACCTCACCTGTTCAACAACCTCAGAGTCCTACTATTTTTTATGTGTCTACTAGTAATAATGCCTTAGATTTGAAAACCTAGCACTTTAGGCTAGGTCATCCTGCTATGGATATTGTATTAAAGGCTCTTAACAGTTGTAATGTTCCCTTTTTCTAATAATAAAGACACATCTTTATGTTTTGCTTGTTTGGAATTAAAGTCTCATAAACTACCTTTTCTGACTCATTTACTGATCACTATGGTATTTTTGATCTCATTTACACTGATCTATGGGGACCATCTCCTATCAGATCATTTCATAAACACAATTACTATGTTAGCTTCATTGATCAGAAAACCAGATACACTTGGTTCTATCTATTCAAGGCAAAATCAGATTACGATACAAGCATTCATTCATTTTCATTCTCTCATAGCTACTCAATTTCAAAGTTCTGTAAAGATTGTCCGAAGTGATGGAGTTGGTGAGTTCAAGTCACTTACTCCTTGTTTTTTCAAACACGGTATAATACGTAGACTATCTTGTCCTTACACACCTCAGCAAAATGGACTTGTGGAAAGGAAACACAGACATATATTTGAGGTTGGCTTATCCATGTTAGCTCACTCTCAAGTCTCATTCAGACACTGGGATGATACATTTACTAGTGTTGTTTACCTCATAAATAGAACTCCTTCTAAATTACTCAAATACAAAACCCCTTTCCAGTCATTGTTCAGTCATAAACCTGACTATTCAACCCTCAAGATCTTCGTGGGCCTATGTTATCCTCACCTCAGGCCATACAACAAGCACAAATTGCAATTCATAAGTTCCAAGAGCACTTTTCTTGGCTACAACCCCTCTCACAAAGGATATAAAGTATTGCTACCTGACAATAGGATCATCATTACGAAACAGGTGGTATTCGATGAATCAAACTACCATTGTCATCAGAATTAACATTCTACATCTCCCCACATCAATGAACAGATACCTCAAGCACCACTCTTAACAATTCCTATCTCTCAGACCAACAATCACACCTCAAGCTCATCTACCTCATCCACTAATTCACCCCCTACTCAAGCAAACTCTCCTCGATTTCATCATCCAACCTTACCATCATCCTCCTGCTCATCACATTCATCATCCACTCCTCATCTCACACATCAGGCTCCACTCCAATCAGCTCTCCAAACACATCAGTCATTCCCATTGGTCAAATAATTATTGACTTACCAATTAAAAATAGTGCTTTACATATATCAAATGCTATTAACAATGATCTGCAGGAAGGAGACAAGGATCAGAACATTCATCCAATGACAACAAGGCTCAAGGAAGGTATCAGGAAACCAAAATCATACTTGGTCCAGGTAGACCCCTTTACTGAGCCTAAATCACACTCACAGGCAATGAAGTTTCCCCATTGGCAACAGGCAATGCAAAGATAATTTGAAGCCTTGGTCAAAAACAACACATGGACAGTCGCTTCCCTTCCCCCTCACAAAAACTTAATCAGCTGCAAATGGGTTTTTAAGGCTAAGAAGGATGCAAATGGATCCTTAACCAGGTGTAAAGCAAGGTTAGTTGTCAAAGGATGCACACAAGAGGTTGGTTTTGATTACACCAAAATATTTAGTCATGTGATCAAACCATCAAATCAGAACAACTCTCTCCATTGTTGTCTCTGAATCTTGGACAATTAGACAAATTAATGTTAATAATACTTTTTTGAATGGTGATATTGGCACAGAAAACTACATGCAATTCCGTCCTGGCTTTGAGAACTATGTCTCTCCTGGAATGGTCTACAGATTGAGAAAGTCCTTATATGGCTTAAAACAATCATCAAGAGCTTGGTCCAATAAACTTTTTAGTGTGATTTTGCATCTTGGTTTCAAAATATCTCAGGCTGGTCCTTCTCTCTATTATAGAGTCTCCAACAATACCATCATTTTGATCCTAGCTTATGTTGATGACCTCCTGGTAACGGGTAACAACCCTGATCAAATAAGCTCACTAATCACCAAAATTATCCAGTTTTTTTCTCTTAAGGACCTTGGCCATCTCAGTTATTTCCTTGGTATTAAATTCATTCCCTATACACAATACCTATTCCTATCTCAGCAAAAGTACATAGTGAACCTAATAGCCAAAGTTGGAATGACAGGTTGTAAAAGTTTATCTACACCAATGATATCTAAACCTCTATTATCCAAATATGATGGTCAACCAACGTCCAATCCTAAGCTTTACAGACAAATAGTGGGGGCTCTACAATATGCCATTGTGACAAGGTTAGACATTTGCTTTAGTGTAAACAAGGTTAGCCAGTTTATGCAGGCACCATTTAACATACATTGGAAAGCTGTTAAGAGGATAATCAGGTATCTTACAGGAACTATTGATCATGGCCTCAGTTATTCACCTAGCCAATCTCTTTACCTCAATGCCTTTGCTGACTCTGATTATGCATCAGACATTGATGATAGAAAATCAACATCTGAACTTTGTGTTTTTCTTGGTAATAATCTAATCAGTTGGAGCTCCAAGAAGCAAGGCAAAGTCTCTAGGTCCAGTACAGAAGCAGAGTGCAGAAGCCTATCCAATGCAACTTGTGATATAATATGGTTACAGGCCTCTTGCAAGAAATTCACCTTTTTCAACCTCACATTCCCACTGTTTGGATAGACAATCAAGGTGTTATTGCTCTTGCTTACAATCCAATTCATCATCAAAGAACAAATCATCTTGAGTTCGTTGTCCACTTCATCAGGGAGAAGGTTGGAAGCGGACAAATAAAGATTTACCGTGTTCCTTCGAATGACCAAACAGTAGACATTCTCACCAAGCCTTTAAGTGGACAATTGTTCTAGAGATTCGGAGATAAACTATCTGTTATTTCTAGATCCTCTCTTCAATTGAGGGGACATGTTAGCATACACTGTCATTATCATGCCATGCATAGCATGCATGGCCATGATCCAAAAACAGACAAAGAAGTTGTTGAAGAAGAAGACAAAACCAGCTGCCCGTTACAAGCCTCTAGCTAGGGTTAATTTTGTCGCTTTGTATGAGCCAGTATTCTTGCCACACGTAAATTTATTTAGAGTATTACTATATCTATCAGGGGCGAATCTACATGGGTTCAAGGGGGTACAGCTGTACCCCCAAAATAAACTAATTTATACATATAGGTCTTTATAATTTCAAGGATTTGATAGTGGTGAGTTGGTTAATGATCTTGGTTTTAAACAAACCATGAGGGTTCAAACTCTAGGTACATATTTTTTTAGGCAAATAAAACACTTATTTTTTGTTGATTGTTTATACACTTTTTCTTCTTTTTCTGGTTTTTTTCTTTGCAAATCAAATAAGAGTTTTACTCCTACATACATATATTTTTTTTAATTAATTTATTTTACAAATTTTTGTTTTGTTGATTTTCTTTCTTGGCCAATAGAACATAATTTAATTTTCAATTTTTCGAAGTTGAACCCTATATTTTCATAATTTTTGTTATACGAGAATAATAAACTCTTTGCTATAAAAAGATTTTAGAAAAAAAAAAATAAGCCCCAAAAAAGTGTATCACTATTTTTTATTTGTATATTTTGTATATTGTGTTGTATATTTCGTACCCCAAATTCAAAATCTTGCATACACCACTGATATATATAAATAGGGTCATTATGTATCATAACCGCAATGCTTATGTTTGTAATCCTACTTTTTCATTAATGGAAACCTGCCTTTTACTTTTAAGTTTACAGGTTCTTATGCATCGCATATACGGATTGTTTCACAAGATAGAATAGTAAAATGAGTAAACACAGAAAATTTGAGAGGTCCATACGAATCCTAATCATTGCAATCAGGACGTTTATAATAGAGCGGATACCTTATGTTTTTTTTTTAATGATTATATATATACCTCTTAATTAGAACTACTTATTACTCTACTAATTAATGCATACCAAAATGATGTCAATAGGTGATATCTCACGTACTTATTGGCTTGGCGCCAGTACGATATAAGCCATTTAGGAAGTGGGTGCCAATTATCCTAAACTGATGGCATAGAATATTGACAAAATCAATTAATTCTCTCGTTTTAATATGTATTACGTACAAAAATAAAATCAGGATGGGTGAGGTGTTATTGTGTTAATGCACGTAAGCTAGCATCTTATGATGATTTGGTTAAAAAGACAGAGTGTGCTTGCACGTAATTAGTGACTTCCACTCATCCGAATTTCCATTAATTAGCTTCGGTTAATTTCCTCACCGTTAACACTTCCCCTTAATTAATCTTCTTATTTATAATGACCACAAATTGGGCAAATTATTCCAATTGGTGTAGCATGCAGGATGCATCCGATTGATTCTCGCTATATGTTGTGCAATTTATGTTTTATGTGATAGAATAATAATATTATGTGCTATAAATATGATTGTATTATATTAATTTTATATTTGAAAAATTGAAAATTGTGTTATAATTATTTTCAACTGGACTCACCTAAAAATTTTGTGAATAGTTCGACGGACACTTTGATAGACACCCATTTATACTTTCTTATCCACCAAATTTTAACGACCATTTAAACAGGAATAACTATGTCGCCAACAATTATAATTATTACATATAATACTCATATTCATATTACAAAATATGCAAAATATAATTACATACGTGATGCACCAAAACTTGGTGCACTGTACACATCACTCACAATTGTCCGTGTATCTCGTGTACTAAGAATTGTTTGTACATCACCAGTTGACTTATTTATTAATCATTCCTCCAACTGCTAGCTCATACTTTTTACTTTTGCATATACGTACCGGAATAAAACCTCTCGTAATAGCTAATTTTTCTCTTTCTTTCTTTTCCCCCTAATTACTCTTAATAAATGCCTTAAAATAAAATTACTATTACAACTAAAGTTGTTAAAGAATATATCACTAGTGCAGAAACAACTTTTAAGAACGCCTATTTTTGCAGATTAAGAACGCCCCACTGAGGCGTTCTGTATGGAGCTGTTCTTAAAAGTCAACTTTCAAGAACGGTTTTTCAGAGACCTTAAAAAAATTTCAGCCGTTCTAGAAACATATGAGAACGTCATTTTTAACGATGTTCTGGATATCTAAACATATGAGAACGTCTTTTTAACGACGTTCTTGATATCCAGTATACTAGAACGTCTTTGAAAACGACGTTCTCGTATGTGACACTTTTATTACAAAAATGCCACCGCCTGACATTTAAGAACGCCGCCTCCTGAGGCGTTCTTAAATCCCTATTTTTGAATTCTGTTTTTGTACTAGTGTATGATATAGTTAATTAGTATAGGTAACTCGTGCTCTTAGTAGAATACAAATATATAAAAAAAATGTATTAGTGGAACCGATGGAGTAATAATTATATCTATTTCTCGTGCGGGCATACACAAGCTCCTTATATACTTACGTAATGGTTAGTCTCATATATATTTTTGGTTAATTATGTGGAGAAATGGTTAGCGTTGGTTATGAAGCCACATGTTAAAGAAGCCATATTCATATACGTATGATAAAGAGTTCCACCAGCCTCATCATCATTTAATCACCAACATATATTTATGTTATGTGCAATCATTTACTGATGATAAGATGGCTGCACGCACTTCATCCATACACATATTAACCGTACAATCCAATCATTAATTTGTTTCTAATCAAATAATCGCTTCGCCAGCACAAATTATTTGCTAATTGACACACAAAATATTGCAACCCTCATATTTTCAATCTAATCACCCTATCCGATGCAGTCCCTAATTATTTTATGCATGTATGTGAATTTACTTATATCACTTGTCCACAATGTAATATAAAACAGAAAACCATGATTGTTAGTTAACACTATTTGACAGACGTAAATATTTTTCTTTCTTTCTTTCTTTCCTCTTTGAAAAACCGGTTCATGTTGATGAATTCAGTGCATTATCAAGAATTTTGTTTTGCATGGTGCAAAAACAAAATTAAATTCTTCCCCGTTCAAAAAGTTAAATTATAAAATGATTTTGATTGTGAAAAAAAAAATCTTAGTGTGGGGCGGTCGACCCCTCACATCCTTGGTAGCTCCACCTGTACATAAAGTCAATCATATTAATAATATATCTTATTAGAGAGCGCCTTGATAATTCAAGTCACATGACCATAAAACAAATTAACAAATTGAAAATTTCCGGTCGTATGAGAGATCGTCATGAGTTTACTAAATAAGTTGGCATCAGGTCTCATGAGAGGTCGTCTGCAGCCATCACTTGCACCATACACTGCCTCAAATGATGTCAGCCACATCCAACCAAATATACCTTTTAGTTATCTATCAAATTGTACTGTAGCATTACTAACCACATATTTTAAGTAATCATTGTCAAATTGTACTGTAACAATTATGAACAACATTAGATTATATGAGCTGTTATAAATAACTATCTCCTTCTCGATTGTACTTAAAAATACAAAAAATTTAATATAAAAATGAGCTCGCTTTTACCTATAATGTGCTCATTGTTAATTACTTTTCAATCCTCTCGAATTTATTTACATTCTTCATATTGTCTAATAGAACAATTGACATCTGCTTGCAAAAATCAGACAATTAATGTGAATCTCATTAAATATTACTCATGATCACATTCACATTTAGAGTAAAAAAAATATTTTCATGTATATTTCAATTCAACTTAGTATAATTAGATTTATAGAGCACATATATATAGTTAAAATAGCATAAACGATATAAGCAATCGCTTCGGACCCCCCAAAACTTATCTGGAGAACTCAAATTTCTCTTTATATGTTCATTATTTTATAGGTCGAACTGAAATTTCGTTCAAGACCAAACATATATTCTTCCAGGTGCATAAACAAACAATAGGAGCAATTTAAAAGAAATAAATTTCTACAGTACCCCACTTTATCATATCCATACATTTTAAGCCATTAGATCATTTCACTACATAAAGACTGAAATGATTTAACGATTAAAAATACATAGGTATGCCCCCACTTTATCATACCCCGTGTATTTTTAGGTCCCACAACCTAACATAGTATATATATAATGTATAAATGAAAACAAAAAAAGCAATAACCGCATGACCATGACACCACGTATATCGTAACAGCTCGAACAGAAGCAGAAATGAGGAAATAGAAAAAAGAAAGAAGCTTTTTATATTATTGCAACCAAATTAATGATGGGGGCAATGAACCAACACTAGCTAGAAAACAATAACAGAAACATAGCGGTGTGGCTAAACGACAAATTTTAAGGTGATGATTCGAGGGTGCGTGTTTTCTGCTTCTATTTCCTTTTTTAATTTTACACAAAATGGATTAAGTTTCATGCCCTCTCACGTGAATTATACACACACCCACTACAAATTGCTTTACGACTAACCAAAAATCACCATTCAGCGTGACCAAAACACCTTTTTTCTCATAAGTTTTTCACACTAATCTCACCATCCAATACTAACGTGTATATAGTTTTCTTTTTCATTTTAAAAAATATGTATAAAAACTAAATGAATTATATGTCTTACAAATTAATTATGAGACGGGAGTGAGCCGTTTCGCTGAAAATCAATTAAAGCAGTACGTATATACAATCGGATTTGTATCCAATTAATTTTATTGGTGGTACTTATAATAATAATACCTAAATATATGATAAATCATGAAATTAGGGGGGTTTCTGAAGGCACGTGATTGCAAGGGCACGTGAGGGTGGTGTGTATATTTATTAATAATATTATTATTATTATTATTATTATTTTATATATATAGTTTGGTGAATGATTTTATCGTACGCCACCTACTAATGATTCCACTTGTCATGCAACAAAGATGAGTTCAATGGGCAACTCTTAACTACACCTCTATATAACCCCACTCATCTCACATTTCCATTCTGCAATATATTTATTATTTATATACCAAATTAATTGGCTGTCGATCGGGGTTTCTTTTGTAATTAAGAGAGAGACCCCATCTCTGGCTTCTTTTTCTTCTTTTAGCAAAGGCTCCGAGGCTCAATTTATCCATGGCTATCTTTGATATTCACCACCCATGGGCCTTTACTTTTGGTGTCTTGGGTAAAATTAATTATGCACTGCACTCTTTTTTTCCTTTTTATACCTTCCTTCTTTTTTCTTTGTTTCTCTTTTCAAAAAATAAAAGAAAATTAAAATTAATATAAGCCAATTTAATTCCCTATGTAACAATTGTTAACTAGGTGCGGAGAATGATTTGCATGATTCACCTTCTACACTGCGAATTTAATTTAATTTAATATAAAAGTCACGCAGGCGTTTTCGTGTTGAAATGGATAATGAAATGTGATTACCTTAAAAGCACTAGACAAATAATGAGCGATGAAACTAACCATCTTTCTGTCATTAGAATTATTATCATTATTATTGTTGTGGTTGTTTGATTGGATTAATTGCTCAAATCCTGATTAACAAAACATTTTTCTTATAGGTAACATTATATCAATCTTTGTGTACCTTGCTCCAATGTAAGTTGCTCATTTTGATTTTATTAATTAATTTGATTTTACCAATAATAATAGTAATAATAATAAGGTTGAATTAATTTAAGTGCGCTCGCGTGCATGGTGCAGGCCGACCTTTATAAGAATTTGCAAGGAGAAATCAACGATGGGATTCGATATACTGCCATATGCGGTAGCACTGTTCTCTGCCATGCTCTGGATGTATTACGCACTCCTCAAGACAAACGCCATTCTTCTCATCTCCATCAACTCTTTCGGATGCATTATAGAGACTATTTACATCGTCATCTACCTCTTTTATGCTTCAAAAAAAGCTAGGGTACGTACATAGTTATATATATTAAATAGTAACACATTTTCTTATATTGTTATATTATAAAGTTTTGTTTTTATTTTATTTGCAGAGTCATGCTGGGAAGCTTCTGAGCCTTATCAATGTGGGACTATTATCTATGATATTTGTGCTGTCGTTCTTCATATTCCATGGCGGTGCCCGAGTTGAGGTGGTTGGATGGATTTGTGTTGCTGTCTCCGTGAGTGTCTTTGCAGCACCCTTGAGCATTGTGGTGAGCTACCTATTTAATCAATTAATTGCGTGCACAAGAACTTGTTATTAATTATATAAAATTTGAATTTGTTTTTGAAACTTGTCAGTTTCAAGTTGTGCGGACACGTAGTGTTGAGTTCATGCCACTCCCATTGTCGTTTTTCCTGACACTAAGTGCAGTCATGTGGTTTGCCTATGGTTTGTTTCAGAGGGATTTATGTATTGCGGTGAGTAAAGTAACAAAACCAGTAATTAACAATTAATCATCATATATGAGATTAATTAATTGATTGATTGTGTACATTATTAGCTCCCGAATGTGCTTGGATTCTTCTTGGGGGTGTTGCAAATGTTGCTGTATGGGATATTCCGAAACATGAAGCCCAGTGAGGAGATTGATGAGGACAAGAAAATGGGTGAGCATGCAGTTATAAATATCACGGTGCTAGGGGCCCCTCAACTACATCATCATCCAACACTTGATTGTGGAGACAAAATTGAGGTGCTTAGTACTCAACAAGATTATCAAGTGGCTGCTGCTGTTCCACGGGAAAATAATAATTGTGTACCTTGTGCAATAGGTGTTGAACCAAGCCTTCAAAATTGTGTACCTTGTGCTGTGGGTGTTGAACCAAGCCTTGTAAACCTGCACCTGGAATCACCTGTACTTGTTGTTTGTGCGGCTTGAAATACTGTACTACTTTCTTTTCTTTTTCTTTTTTTTTTTTTTCAATTTTAGTTTTTTGTTTCCCCCTATTTATAGCTTTATTCATTTGATTCACATTTTCACTTTTATCAGACCCCAACACCCCCACCCCCTTCTCCCCTCCCTTCCGGTTGTAAAAGCCTTGTATGAATTAAAATTAGGGATATCTATATCCCCTTGTTTAATTAAATCTCGTGTATAATTAAGATAAATAAATTTTGACTTTTATTTACCTATTCTTCTTCTGCTTCTTGCGTGTGTTCGCGCACGTGGGTTTTATACCAAAATTTGTTGGCCATATTTTTTGCTAGAGGTAAAATAATAAAAAAAAAAAATTACTGGAAGTTGTTGCAATGTTAATTTGCTATATTATATTTTCATGGATGACAATAAAGATAAAAATATAGATTGCAGCACATTTTAATAGCTTGAACGTACTAGAATACAACATAATATATTTATTATGTAATATTCATTTTTATTGTAATAATTCTTATATTAATTTTATGTTGATTGGTTAGGTCGGTGTGGAACTCATGGTTAATTAATATAGTTAATTAATATTACGGACAATTTCGATATAGACCATTAGGAAAATATTTGTTCCCAACTAAACCATTGAAATTCTAAATTCCCATTTAATCCAAGATACTACATAAAAAATACTAAATTATACCTATTAACATCTTGTTTTCAAGTTTTTCCCAATTTAATCCAATAAATCCAAACTACTATATATATATTAATTTTATACTACCCACCGCCGGTCAAACTTGATACTACATCAATAAACTTCATGCTGAACTTCATACTACATAAATAAATTTCATACAATATTGTCAAATTCTGTACTACGTCAAAAAATATTATACCCACACAACTGTCATCGGTTGCAATCGATCAAATCCCATACTACTACATTATGGAATTGTATACTACAGAAACCTAATTTGTCTAAAACATCAATCTGAGACCTTAATCTAGTTCTCCTTCTCACTGACCCAACGCCACCTGACATAACAATCCGCGGTGAGGAAGGCGACGACCATCAGGTTCAAGCGCCGCCTTATTTTCCAAGATATGATTTTGGGTTGTCGAAAACCTAGGCAGCAGATGTCGGAGGTGTGGCGTTGTTGGGCTAGTGACGAAGACTTCGCTGACATCACGCGGTGGTTGGGCTAGCAATCATCACGCGGTGGATGGGTTAGTGATTCGACATGAATTTTTTTTAGCATTCGTCGTCGACAGTGGATGATTCGGTTGTCCCTATCACCAGAAGAAGGGCAAGCATTGATCGTGGATGTTGTGGGGTGTTGGGGTGACGGTTGGTTCAAGGTAAACGTGGAAGTGGGAATTTATGTTAAAATTGTAGGGTTTTGTGTTACTTTTGTGTGGTCGGTGGAATATATATATATATATATAGATAGATAGATAGATAGATAGATAGATTTTTTTATGTAGAGGGTTATTTTTGATAATTTAAATTATAATTTTGATTTAATGGGATCTATTTAACTTAAATGGGATGAAATTAAAGTTAGATGATTATTAGGAAATTAAGACTCATTTAAGTGTAGTATATGAGAATTATCCTTTAATATTATTAGGTGGTAAGCACCACATCGACATAACTAATTAAGTTGTGGCAAATCAGCTTTTGTCACCACCTATGGCACTCTAGGCACTATAAAATTTTTAATGGAAAGACATCAACTTTACAATTCTATCATATTATCTAGAGTTTTGGTTCATCCTCATTTTTCTTTTCTAAAAAGAAGCCATATCCACTTCCCTTTATTTATTTTTTTTTTTCCTGCCTTATGTTCCTCATTTTTCTCTTTTTCGTCATCAATATGGACTCCTCTTCACAATCATTCACTGCTCCGTCTTCATCATCTCATCTAGTCCTCAACATCACTACTATTAATCGCTTATCAAAATCACTTTAGAGATTAAGAAGGGCCACTATACTAGTTGGACATAATTGTTCAAAATTCATGCTAAAACTTTTCAAATTTTGGATCATATCATTCCTCCTCCAAAAGAAGCGAGTACATCATCATCCAAATCCATCCTGAAATCTGGCGTATAATATTATATTGATGTCGTGTCCCTTCAATGAATTTATGACACCATCTCTAAAGATTTGCTTCACACCATAATCGAACCCGACTCCAAGCGGCATTAGCATGGTCAAGTTTGAAGGATATTTCTCCGACAACAAAAATCCTAGATACTACAAAAAAAAGGCGAATGCAGACGGCTTCTGACAGAAAAAAAAAATTGTTGACGGATTGCTGACAGGCAAGGGTCGTCAGCAATGTGCCCGTCAGCAACCCATCATAAACCCGTCAGCATTTTAATTTTTTTTGCGACGAATTTGCTGACGGGTCAATGCCCGTAAAAAAAAAAGATGCTGACAGGTTTCAAGCTCGTCAACAATATATAGTTATATTATAAATATATATATATATATATATAATAATTTAAAGGTATAAAATAAATATAAAAATATAAATTTATAATATTATAATTATAATACATTTTAAAATAATATTATATATTTATAATAATTATATATCATTATTTATATTATATATATATATATATATATTATAATATAAATTTATAAATAATATAATTAAATATAAATATAATTTATAACTTAATTTACATATCTTATATATAATAAAAATATATATCTCACATTTAATTGACTTGTCGAGACAGTAACACCGCTCATCTATTTGCAAAAGGTCACGGGTTCCAATCACACCCATACTATATGTGGGATTTAAATTGACGTGGTCTGGACTGGGTTGGTTGGATTGTGGGTCGGGCTAGGGGCGGGTTTGGATGGGCCTTCTCTAATAAAATATTATTTTTTTATAATATTTCATAAATGTTGATGGGTTAGGCCCGTCAACAAATACTAACAGATATAGATTGATGTCCGGGGAATTTGTTGACGGGTCATACTCGTCAACTGTCACCAGCAAATGCTGACGGGTTCGATAATCCCATCAGCAATCAATTGTTGACGCCAAAAATACTGACGGGTAGTACCCATCATCAAATTCGTCAACAAATTGATTGATGATAGGTTTGTTGACGGATTCGCCCTTAAGCAGACTCCGATTTTTTTGTATTGCTTTTATAGTCCAATCCAAAAGAAAATCAATAACCTCCTCAAAACATATATTCTTTCCATAGAGGCTTTTAACATTTTTATAATTGATACTGATTTCATAGACAGCAAGTGATAGAGTGGAAAGTGTGCCTATTTTGTCCCCATGTTTTTACCTCCACTTCCTTTGTGTTACCGCAGGAAACAAACTCCAAAACCACTCAGGCACTTTAACCTTGTCTGTTTTAACTTATTACAGTACCATATCTCATAGTCCATACTAAAGCAGTAAGGACAAAGAAATTAGTTGGAGTAATAATTCTTTTGTGGTCATACATTTGTTTTTGTTGGAACTTTTTGGACGCGAAATGTTAAAGGGTAAGATGTGATCTGGATGGAATGATCGTCATAGTGTTATGAGGTCTGTTTGAAGACTCGAGGCATTATTTTAAGAGATATTTAAAGTCCCAAAAAATCAAATTAGTAAATGTGGCTGATAAAGCACAAGGACAGATTTGTAGCTAAATTGCGATTCTTTTAAATTACAGAAAATCACTATTTTTAAATATTAATTTAGTACTTAATATATTGAATAACAAAATAAATTATTTGAATAAACAAAAAATTATAGGTAAAATTGTTTTATTTGGTCAACTAAAAGTTGGCTCAAATCCAGAAAATTGTCCACAAATTGGGAAGTCATCCAATGCCATTAACCATTAGGAATGTTCATTATTACCGGTGTGACGTGATTATTTCTATTTTTATTATTTCTTTTAATTTTAAATATTAAAGGAATGCAAGAAATGTGTAATTATTAGGTATATTAATTAGTTGATTGGAATAACCGAATGAGTTTTTAATTTATCTTAATAGAATACGATTTTAGTAATTATTAAAACGCAAGTTTAAATAGTAAGAATTTTCGTCATATTAGCTCGACTATAAAAATAAATTATTCTTATAGTCAAAATTTTTATACATTTATTTCTACTTTTATTTATATACTATTTATACCACATATTTTGTTTATACTCAATCTAGGTCTAAGATTCTTTTCACGTGAGTTGTTATCGTTTGTTAGAGCGCAGAATACGCTTCCTTATTCTGACAACTTGATCTCAAATTTACAATAATCACACAATTTTGCCCATAAAAAGCTCGGGAGGATTTTGTCACAAAATTAATTAAATTCTTAAGATAAACATGTGACAATCTATGAAGTGACTCTTGCTAAGTCACAAAGTCGACTACGTAAGTGTTGAGCGATGAGGAATCAAAGACTCACCTACATTTCACTTTCTACAAGTCCAAAAAAGACAAATCTTTATTAAGAGTTTATAAAAGGGCATCATAGTCTCAGTAGTCGTCAATGGATAGGCAATAATAATAATCAACAAAAAAAAAAAATGGAAGTTGCACAACAAGTACTTGCTGTTGCTTTAGCCTCTGTGGTGTTAATATACACATGGAGAATACTGAACTGGGCTTATATGAGGCCCAAGAGACTGGAGAAAATCCTGAGACAGCAAGGCCTCAAAGGAAGTCCATACAAACTGGTTTATGGGGACTTGAAAGAGCTACGGGAGATGAATGAGGAAGCCAAGTCCAAGCCAATCAAACTTGACGATGATATCAAGCCAAGGGTCCACGCTTTTATCACCAAAACACTTGACAAATATGGTAATGTATTTTGTTTGCTAAGATATTGGATCTTGATTTTGCTGTCTTGTGGCATGAAAGAGGAATAATATTTTTTATTTGTTTTTTCAGGAAATGGGTCCTTTTTTTGGTTTGGGCCAAGACCTTCAATTATCCTCACAGACCCGGAACTTATTAAGGATGTTATGAACAAATATAATTTGTACGTGAAGCCAAAGAGCTCGAACCCGCTTGCCAGGCTGCTTTTACCAGGGCTTGTGAGCTATGAGGCAGATAAATGGACCAAACACAGAAAATTAATCAACCCTGCTTTCCATCTAGAGAAATTGAAGGTTTTTTTGTTTTGTTTTTTTTTGAATTCTTTCTCCATGGATCATGTTTATTATTTATTTATTTGTGTGCATGGGAAAATAGTCTCTCAATTGAAGGCTCTTTTGCAGCTCATGATACCAGCCTTTCATTTGAGCTGCGATGAGGTTTTGAACAAATGGGAAAATAGTGTCTCATCGGGAGGATCGTGCGAGGTTGATGTTTGGCCTTACCTACAAAACTTAACTAGCGACGCGATTTCAAGAACCGTGTTCGGTAGCAGCTACCAAGAAGGCAGAAGAATATTTGAGCTCCAGCGTGAACAATCCGAACACAGCATGAAGGCTTCACGGTCTATATATATTCCAGGATCGAGGTCATAATAAACTACTCCCTCCATTTCGGTCTTTCATTCTTTTTGTTGTTTAAGGTTAATGTACATAGATTGAGAATGTTATTTAAGTGATATAAATATCGATGCAAAACTACCATATTACCCTTTAATATAGAGCTGGAAGCATGTAATTAGTTACACCTCCAAAATCGAGATAGGGGCAAGGTTGGAAAAAAGAGTGTTTAATTCTCTTGATAATATAAAAGTGTAAGATGGAAATGCCTAATGTGTGTGTATTCTCCATTTGTAGATTTGTGCCAACTAAATGGAACAAGAGAATGCTAGAAATAGAAAAGGAAGTTCAATTCTTGGTCCGTGGTCTCATTAACAAAAGGGTTAAGGCAATGAAAGCAGGGGAAGTTAGTAACGAAGACTTACTGGGCATAATGTTGGAGTCCAATTTCCAAGAAATCGAGCAACATGGTAACAACAAAAGTTATGGAATGAGCATCGATGAAATAGTGGAAGAGTGCAAGTTGTTTTAYTTCGCAGGCCAGGAGACCACTTCGGTGCTGATCGTGTGGGCATTGGTTTTGTTGAGTCGATATCCGGAGTGGCAGATAAAAGCTAGGGAAGAGGTTTTGCAAGTCTTCGGGAATCGAACACCGGATTACGACGGGCTAAATAAAAGATGCTGACGAGTCTCTGCCCATCAGCAATAATAATAAAAAAAAAAAAAAAGATGCTGGCGGGTT
>BMAC01000167.1:1623719-1668550 GCA_014905375.1 Phtheirospermum japonicum
TTAAGCCCGTTAGCAATATATAGTTATATATATATATATAATAATTATTTAAAGGGATATAAAATAAATATAAATACGTAAATTTATATTATTATAACTAAAATTTAATAATATTATAACTATAATTAATTATAAAAAGTAGCAGGAGCATTACATAGCCCAAAGGGCATGACAACGAACTCATAATGACCATTATGAGTACTGAAAGCAGTTAGGTACCTATGCTCTTGCTTCATTAGAATCTGAAAGTAGCCACTCCTTAGGTCAGTCTTTGAGAAGTATCTGGTTCCGTGCAGATCATCTAGCAATTCATCAGTTACAGGGATAGGATAGTCATGTTTCACAGTGAGACCATTCAAGTACCTGTAGTCAACACACATTCTCCAAGTAGCATCCTTCTTCTTCACCAATCTCACAGGGGATGCAAAAGGGCTCTTGTTATCCTGTATAATCCCTGCTTCCAGCATCTCCTTAACCAGCTTCTCAATCTCTTACTTGTGGTGATGGGTAGTTCTATAGGGATACTGATGCTTGGGAAGACTGTCTGGTTTAAGGATTATCTGATGTTCAATGCCCCTGCATGGAGGTAATCCAATGGGCTCCTCAAATACATCTTGATACTTTCTTAATAAAACTGTTAACTCTGGATTTGACTTCTGATCTTGTTTTTCCATGGTCATCCAATAAATCTCCTCAATTTGAGCACATTGCTCCTCATGCACCATTTGATAGAGTGAGTGTCCTGATACTAACTTACATTCTGTTGTTGAGGTACTAGCCTGAATTCTGACCCTCTTGTTTCCCAATGTAACTGTGAATGCCATGTGAGTGTAATCCAACTCTATAGGTGTGCAAAATTTAAGCCAATTCCCTCCCAAAATCAAATCATACCCTTAATTCTGCAATAATCTCAGTGAATAGCTAAAAGAATGGCCCTCCATTTCCCACTTGAAATTATCTACCCCTTGTGCACTCACCATCTTTTGGCCATTTGCAACCTTGACTAATATAGGTTTGACTGTGCACAGTTTGCACCCTAACCTTTTAGCTGTCTTTTCTTGTATGAAACTCAGAGTACTACCTGAGTCAATTAGGATGTCAAGCCTGTGCTCACCTACCTGTCCTAGTACCCTCATTGTAGTGATACCCTCTCCCCCTGTAATGGCATTAATAGACATCTGCACCTCTTTTATCACTTCAAGATTGTTGGGTGGCTATGGTTCCAAGTTATTCAGGTAGGGGAATTCTTCTTCCTCTGTCATGATCATGTAACTGATCTTATTCTTGCATATGTGCCCTAGGGTAAACCTCTCATCACAATTATAATAAAGCCCCTTTTCCCTCCTAATTGCCATCTCTCCAAAAGTTAAAAGTTTGGTGGGGGGTTTCTGGATGTAGTTAGGAACTGTTTTTCCAACTGGGATGGTATCTGTATTCTTGGGAACTGTGTAACTGGAGTATCAGGTAACCCCTTTTAATTTCTTAGTGATGGCCTCCAATGTGATCAGTTGCTTCCTACCCAAGTCTATAGCCTGCTGTAGAGCAGTTGGTTCAAACATGGTGATAAAATCTTGTACCTCTTCTGACAACCCACTGACAAAGCTAGCTATAAAGTAATCCTCTGAGTACCCCTGATTTAAGAGCACCATACAAGTCTTCAGTTCTTCAAATATTTCTACATAATCTGTATATGAACCTGTGTGCTTGAGCTTGTTAAATTCATCAATTATTTTTGTCTCCTTAAGCTGTTCAAATCTGGCTGAATTGATATCTAAAAACTGAACCCATGATATGTCACCTTGGTTGTGGTTGAAATTTTGATACCACTGAGCTGCTTTGCCTTCAAAGTGCACGGCATCTAGGGTTACCCTCTGTGAATCAGACATCATTGGCACTAATTTGAAATACCCATTACACTTTAAAATCCATGATCTAGGTTGTGTTCCATCAAAATGGGGAAAGTCAATTTTAGGCATCTGACTTGTGGTGTGATTACCTGGGTGATCAATCAATGGTTTAGCTCTGGTTGTTGTGTTTGATCTATACCCCATGTCATTTGCAGGTGTGGAGAGTGGTTTTCCCAAAATAGATTCACCATCAACCTGACTTCTTGCTTTTTCTGGGTTTAAGAGCTGCATCTGGATAGTTGCTAGAGCAGTAGTAAGATGCTCCAACTTACTGGTAAGGTTCTGAGTTTGCTCCTGGATATCTGACCTTATGTGTGAAACCTGGGCTCTTGTTTCTGAGTTATTTTCTGATATTTGCTCCTGCAGTTTCAGCTCCGATGCTTCCCTTTTTTGGGATTCTGCTTGCAACGCCTGATCTAGCCGCTTTTGAGCTTCCTAGAGGTCCTTGAAGCTTGTGATTTCAGCCATGTCCGGGGATCGAAAGCTCTGGTGCCAATTGTTAGTACTTTTCTAATTTGATCAATTCTGGAATTTTATTATAATTTGTTGTAATTAGTTTGATAAAGTGTAAAGAAACTTGGAGAGAAAGTAGCTAAGAATTTCTGGAGAAAGGAATGAGAAAGATGAGAGAGAAACAAGAAAGATGTTGAATTGTTGTAACTGCTTGCCTCATACGTATTATTCCTTCACCATTTAACAACTTGTGGTTTGGGACCACTTAATTAAATTACTTAAACACCCTTCATTTGGGTTAAACTAGGTAAAGTATTAATAAACTCTCGACCCATTTGTATAACTTGGCCCAGCTGCATGTTTGCCCAATCCAATCCATAGCTGGCCCGCCTTTCCCTTCTCAACCTCCGGCCCGTTCCCAATCAAATTCTCGCCCGACCCGTCATCTTCAATACACGCATGACCAGATAGATTCATCCTTCTATTACAAAATTAGGGTTCGCGTCCGTTCTTCTCTTCTTGTCCGATCTGATTAGCCATAGGTCCACGACAGGATGGATTCAATTTTGAAAACCCCCAATAAGAACTTGTGTAAATTAATGGGCCACATTTTGTGCTATGTAATTGGGCATGGAGTCCCCTAATCAACTACAGTTTTTTAAGCTTTAGTACTTGGGCTGACTATTCAGTTCGGCCCATCCCTCCCTCGTCTCGGTGTCAATAATTACCATCAACCAACCAAGCAACCAACCCAGCAGGCTCTGGCAATTCATTTTGTATATTATCTTTCAAATCTCACTCGCACACAACACAGAGACTAGAAAATGGGGGAAAATTACAAAACCCTAAAAATGGAGCAGAAATCCCCTGATTCTCGAGTGTCGTATTTATCGATTAACCGGCCATCGCGTGGCAACGCCCTCTCACACGATTTCTTCACCGAATTCCCCGCCGCGCTCTCCGCCCTCGACCGGAACCCCGATGTCGGCGTCATCATCCTTTCCGGGGCCGGCAAGCACTTCTGCTCCGGAATCGACCTGCAGAACCTCAGCTCAACCGCTGCTCGGTCCGCGGACACCGGGCGCGCGGGCGAGAAGCTCCGCCGTGAGATAAAGTTGTTCCAACGAGCCGTGACGGCGATCGAGGAGTGCAGGAAGCCCGTGATCGCTGCCGTCCACGGGGCGTGCATCGGAGGAGGCGTTGACTTGATTGCCGCCTGCGACTTAAGGTATGCCACGGAAAATGCTTTCTTTTCAGTGAAAGAGGTGGACTTGGGGCTCACGGCGGATCTCGGGTCGCTCCAGAGGCTTCCGGGTATTGTCGGGTATGGTAGTGCTATGGAGCTGGCTTTGACGGCCCGTACGTTCTCGGGCTCGGAGGCCAAGGAGCTGGGCCTCGTCACCCGGGTTTTTAGCGATAAGGAAGCCTTGGACAAAGGGGTGACCGAAATTGCTCAGGGTAGGGTAATATATATAATTTCTCTGAAAAAAAAGAAAAGAAAAATTGGATTTGTTGATTAATTGTTGTTGTTTTGGTTATTGGGTTGATTAGGTATCGCTGCAAAGTCTCCACTTGCTGTAATCGGAACGAAGCGAGTGCTGATAAAAAGCAGAGACATGACATTGGAGCAAGGGTTGGATTATGTTGCTACATGGAACTCTGGAGTTATGGTATCCTCTGATTTAGAGGAAGCAATATCAGCCCAGCGCCTGAAGAGAAAACCCATTTTCGCTAAGCTTTGATTCATTAATTAATTAATTAATACTAAGCAATATGTATGTATACATATTGCCACCACCACTGTAATAAAGTTTTGTCAATGTATTCTTGCATCTTTAATTTCAACTTATTTATTCTTAAACTGCAAATTATTAGCTGGTTTTATGCTCTATCTAGTCAATCATCAACATTACTAACTCGTGTATATATATCATCTACTCAATCAAAAACCATTATTTATTTATTATTGTCTGAGAACAAAAGTCAAAATGAAGCCATATATAGTTACTTTGCTGATGGTTACTCTACATTTCGTTATCAGTTTACGTGTTGTTTTTAGACAATAGAAACCTAATTAAACAATTATATAATAATAATAATAATAATAATAATAATAAATAAAACAATTCAATCCATTCATTTAAAATGTCACATCGACAACTTTAAGGCAGTAGTCCAGAGGGTATTCTAGTTTCCTGCCACGAATTTGTCCCCCGCCCTGCCACGTTGCCTTCTTCTTACAGATTGAATGACTTCGTTCTGTCGGTGCGTGCTTTCTTTCTTTCTTATATAGGTTTGCATATGCAAAGAAGTAAGAGTTAAGATTAAATGAGGTACCAGCATATTCACCAGGGTCCCAGTGACCCCCCATCAGGCAAGTAACTATTATTTACGTGCCAACTGATTCTGCATATTATATTATGATTGTTTTTTGTTTTTTTATTTCCTTCAATGAACTCTGATTTCAGGATATCCGCCCCAAGTTTACTCCTCCGCTGAGCCGCCGCCGCCGCCCGGTTACCACTACCAGGGCTACTTTAATGATGACTACCCTCTCCCGCCGCCCCACCACTACGAGGACGATTTTGGCTGTCTTTCATTTCTCAGAGGCTGGTAATATCATACGTGTAATCTGTGTTTTTCCAAGTAATTCTTTTTTTTATTTTTCTGTAATTAATCGTCATTTGTGAATTATTACTACCACTTTTGTGTCTTAATTCTTATGTTATTTATTCATTTGCTCTATAATCCCAGATCCAACGCATAACCTTTAGGTTGAAAAGTATTTATCAATTTATTTATTTTTTGTAAATACTCAACATATCCGCTCATGCTCATCTTGCAGTCTGGCTGCACTTTGTTGCTGTTGCGTGTTGGAGGAATGCTTTTAAGCCGCTGCCCTGCCCATAATTTGGATTATGACACCCTCTGAATAATTCATCTTTGTACAACAAAATGTATGAAATCTTGAGAGGAATGTCAACAACAATATTATGGCTACAAGTTAAAAAGAAGCGTGATCATCAATAAATAATATAAATCTGAGTATATTCTGGGTAGGAGTATCTGTAAGCACTCGACATTGCTATTAGTTTTGTGTGAGTGAGTATAATATTTAATCTTCATTCCTTGCAACATAAATTGTCAAGGGTCCCAACTTTCTCTTGGGCCCACTTCACTGTTTGGTTTTCTCTATCTAGAATATGAACCTGTGCCCTGTTCCCCAATTCTCACCACCCCCAGCTTGTATGTAAAGTTAAAAATGGACATCAATCAATCTGTGATTGAACAGACTGTACTAAACTTACTTGGTCAAACAGAAAATAATGAGCTCTGATAATAAAGATGAGTGAAATCTATATTATTATCTACAGTATGTCAAAGAAATTTCAGCAGAGTTTACAATAAGGTAATTTTGAATCATCTGGGTCCAACAACATTATACTACTTTTTGTGTCTGTTTATCCATGTCAACTCTTTGTTTTTTTCTTTTTCTCCAACTTATTAGGAAAAGTAGAGTACTTGCCAATAAATTCCAAACCAAATTACTAATTACATTTTTATATTGACAGTGTCGATACAAATACAGATATCAATAAATTCTTATTAAAACTAACATCCCTTCATATGAAATGATAAGGACAAACTAAGATTCTGCAACCAGAAACTATAAATTGCTTGCAGTCAGACAAGACAAAACCGGATCAGTTACTGTGTCTAATTCTAACTAGTATACATCACAAAGCCAATTTTCTACACAAAGCATACTCACAAGACAGGTAGAAAAATATAATGTTCTACACAAAGCATACTCACAAGACAGGTAGAGATAAATATCAAATCAAATCAAGATACTAGATCTGAGCCCGTTCGTTGAAAAGCCTGGTTCGTTAAAAATCAAAGCTCTAGCTCGGGTAAGTAAAAAACATTAAAAACGTGTGTAAATATATCAAACTACTCGAATTAAAAATCAAACAAGCTCAAACATAGATATTAAAGCTCGATAAATTTCAAACAATCTCGAACGGTAGTAGTGCATTCGGCTAAGCTTCGACTATAACAGTTAAAAAATTTGCAGAGCTCACATTAGCACCATCAAATATTTATTCAGTTCCCACTTTGTACATCAACTCTTATAGCAGCATCTCAAAACAACTAGGAGCTCATGATAATAAAACACAAACAAAACCTAATTTGAAACTAAGTTGCTCCAACAAAACAAAAATCCAAATTAGTAAATGAGAGCGCTCATAGATAATAATAGTTATTATATAAAACAACTCACGAAAAGCCTTTACGCAGCTTGAGAATCGCGTTATACATTTTCCTCCTCGAACCAACGGCATTGACACCCATATCCTTGAGATCGTCCAAAGTTAACAAGGGCAAAACCTCATCGTCCACCTCATGTATCTCAAAGAGTGCTGTGTATCTCCCCAACCCTAACCCAGTTAGCCATTCCCTCACCCCGACACTACCCACATCATTCTCATTCTGAAGCAGGGGACCATTGCTTTCTGAAACCAGGGTTCGACTTCGCATCCTACGTTGATCCCAAAATTGTAAGCCCACAGAGTTAACCGGGCTTTGCTTCGGGCTCTCCGAGCCTTCGGGCTCGAATTCTCGGAAATCCTCCTCCTCCTCCTCTTCCTCTTCCTCCTCGTCCTCATTGCTATTCTCATTTTGTTCTTCATTCATTATCATTCCTGCTCCACCACCACCTCCATTGCTAATGGCGGCGGTCTCAGATTTATTCCAATTGGTGCGAACTCTTTTTGTGGGCTTGTTGTTACTTTTGGTCTTGTTGCGGTGGGTAAAATCCCCAATTGGATCGTCGATGCCGTTGACGAGGTTGGTGAGGGGCCGGGTTTTGGACGTTTTCGCCGCCAAAGATGGGTCTTTGTGGAACCGCCAGGTCTTGCTGGGGCGGCGATTTTGAGATTCGTAATGAGAATCGCCGCCGATCTCTCCGAGCCGGACGCTGGGGCGGCGCTGCCGTTTGGGGGGATTGGCGGCGGCGGCGGGGCGGTCGAGGGGGGGAGGGTCTAAAGAGGGGATTGCGGTGGAGGGTTGGACGGTGGAAATTGGAGTGTCCGACGGACCAAGTTCTGCTGCCATGTGTTTTCTGGTCTGTGTTTGAGAGAGAGAGAGTTTAGTTTGGGTGTGTAGCGATTGATTGTTCCCAACTTCGTCGAGTGAGTGAGTGAGTCTCGATAGGGTTTCTGGATTGGGCCTTCTACTTGGTCGGTCGGCCTAATCTTATCTTTTTTCCTTCTTTAAATAATACGGAGTAATAATAATAATAGGCTGTATTATGAGGATTTTTTTTTTTTTCTTTTTAAGATTCGAATCATTTTTTTAAAAAAATAAAAAAAATTATTTAAAACGACTATATTATGAGGGGGTTTTTTTCAACATTCTCTTTAGCTAAAGATTTGTATTTTATGATTGTCTTTAAAGTTACAAAATCACCCTTGAATGTAAGAGAATAGTAATTAACCATAGATAATTCTAACAATTCGAATTGTTACATGATATGATAGGTTATAATTTTAATCTAAGTGCCTCAATTTTAAGTCAGAGAAGATAAAAGGGAAAAAAATGTTGAAGCCCAAGCGAACACTAGTTGCAATTGTGCAAAAAAGGTTGGAATATGGGATGTGCTTATTCAGTTTTTTAGAGTTTTTTCTTGGCCTGAGCAGAGCTACCGAGCGACTAGCGTGGTCAAGCAACAAATCATGAGTATAACCTAATTGTGAAATTGTTAATGATATTTGCATTGCCACATCTTATTAAACCCTTTTGTAGTATGAACATCTTAACAGATTCCATGACATGATTTTCTCTATATTCCAGATTAATATTTCAGTCATGCGTCTCAGCAGGTTGTATACAACTCGGCACAAAAGAAAAAAACAAAAGAATAATGTATGCATGAATGAAACAATGTTTTGCAATCAAAATCATCTCTAGGTTCAATAACACAAACTTATTTTCCATCATTAATTTGTTATCACGATTTTAACAATTGTCAAGTTTCATGTGGCAGGGTCCATTTCCACAGTCGGTCAAAAGTTTTCGGGTCGGAATAATGAACCGAAAAGTTTCTAAAGTGAGCCATTCCTCGCCCAATTACCAGAAAGAAAGACTACCTCATCAAGCAACAAAGCGGAATTTAGTAAACCATTTTGTGTTTTTCTTGCCGTAAATTAATTTTCATACAGATACAAAACTTTCCATCTTGAGGCCTTTTTTTTATTATTATTATTTGAACTCTCCAACTCTCAAAAAGGCTTGGGCATATTCATGGTTCCATGTTCCCCAGTTTATCTATTGGGTCAACCATAGTTTTTCAAATCTAACCAATTTCTCTGCCAATAACCTGATTTACTTCTTCAATTTCAGGCCTTCTGATGGAAATGCGACAATTCTGAAGGTTAAATTAGCCTAGTGCCTCAAAATCTCAACTTATAGAGACCCAGCAAAGTCCAGATGAGCAATTAACCACAATCCTTCGGCCCATTATCTCCAAACCCTATCAAAGATCACGTTGGTTATAAAGCCTCAAGACATTACAGACAACCTTTGATTCACCCTCAACGCACAAGACACTTTCCCAGCAAGGGTTCTTGAATGTGGTCATGGAGTTTTGAAATATCCTATGGAGGAAGAGTGTTGGTTTACGATTCTGAGTTTATGGAATATTTTATAGGGTAGTTTTTACCAGATGGAAATTGGTGATAGATAGTTTATTGTTGTTTTATGGCAAAGTCAAGCTCATTAGCTCTTCGGTATAGCAACGCTGATGCTTCAACCCTGCAATGCATTATTAGGAAACAAACTCAATGAATGCAACAGCTATGCTCAAGTAATCAGAAAACAATCACTGTGTGATGAGTGTAATTTACCAGCCAGGATGCACAACAAATCTTCCTGTCGAGAGGGCCCAATTCACCTGTTTAAGAGCAGATTTTCATTTAAGCCAGGCATGTATGTGTAAATTGTGCTCACTTAGCTTTCTGATTAAGAGAATGAGAAGCTAAAAAAAAAATCCTCAACCATCCGAGCAACGTATCTGCACCTACCTTATCAGTCCCAAGTGAATTTGCAACAACATGTGTAACCTGCTCGTCAATCTGGTTAACGCACACAGCACCGAATTGCTCGGCAGTCTGCCAGAGCGGATGCATGTGAGGATTGGCTTCACCAACTGGGAATACTCTGCTGAAAACAACACGGCAACCGGCAAGAATCTTCCGCTGTTCCGAAGCTAAGATGTTTCTAACATCAGCTTCATCTAATGACTGATGACCGAAAAAGTTTTCATGTATTCTCTCAATAACCTGTTTTCACAACCAAAAACAAAAACTAATCAAACAGTGAAGAGATTATACCCAGCATAAATACCTTTTCTTTTTTATCCTTTTAACTTCAAATAAAATCCTCAACCCCAATTTAACCAAAAAAAAAAGAAAAAGAAAAACAGCCTGCTCCCCTTCCATGTACCAGCAAAGGAAATTAATTACGCATATTTTGTTTACTAGAATTTTAGTGAACAATTTTAATTTCATTTGAACAAGGATCACTCAAGAATTTGCATCATGTGCTAAATGAAAGCTCACCGCCAAAGATGAGGCCAAAGTCCCATCTTCTGGTCTCTCATCATGATCAATCTCAAGAAGAGAAGGACCTGGAAGCCCAAATTGCCGTCTACTGCATGGGAAATAGATATACCTGAGAGAACCAAAAACAACAGTTTAATTTATGAACAAAGGCCACAATCATTAAAAAGAAAAAAGAAATAAAAAGAAAAGAAAAGTCATCACCGTTCCACAGCTATCAAGTTTAGTTTGTTATGAGGCCAGACCCGTACAGAATCATCTACAATTACAACAGCAGACTCCATACCCAAAACCCCCTCCAAGTCCTTACTCTTTGGAACCCTATCATCACTATCAAATGGTTCCCCATCATCACCTCTCGAGATAACACGTTCCGAAAACAGTTCCCCTTTCGGATCAAGCAATTTTGCCATCTCGGTGGCATAATACTTGTTTCCCATGGTGTAGAGATGCATCTCAAAGAGTTTACTTGCCTAAGAAAAAAAACAAGAAAGCTTCAGGACGCAAAGAAAACTATTATTGGGTTTTAATCCAAATAACCAGCGCAAGCCACAATGTGGTCACCTTCTCCAAGAAATTCCATATCCCAGGCCGCAATTTGGTCCACATTGCCATGTGAGGAAACCGAAACAGATGCCTCTGGGGCTTTTCACGATCCTGTTCTTCTTTCTTTCTCAGCATCTCATCATGCAGTGGATCGACTTCGACAAACTGAAAATACAGCAACAAGTTGATGAAAAACTTTTTTTTTATTTATTACTATAATTAATCAAAACAGGGAAAATATACACACATGCCTTAGCTGAATTTAGAAGAGTGTGATCCAGATCCAAGACAAGGCAAAGCTTGTGTTCAGCAAACATTTTCTTCTGCTCGTCAAGCCTCCTAGCCCTTTCTCTCTGTATAGCAGCTTTTTGGTGGTCATCAAAGCCCTCAAACAAATGCTCAACATCACTCCATGCATTTGCATTCATTGGTCGAGAAGGGGCAGCAATAGCTGCTTCAGGTGGTTTATTTCCAGAATCAGCAACTACTACTGCTCCCTTAGTCTCGGTTCCAGCTTGTACTGGTTGCAACGGATTCTGAGAAAGTGCAGATGAAGGCATACTTTCTTGAGATACAAACATCATATCGGCAATGTTTCTCAAGTTACTAGTGAATTGCTTTGCAATATCAGGTGGTTTCACGGAACTGGAAGACACGGGCTTCTTCTCCAATTGATCTTCATGCCTTGGTGTGCTCAACATCTTTGTATTTATTTTGGGTTGATCAAGTGCTGCAGACAAGCCTTTTTGAGGCGCACTATTATGAAGAATACGACGTGGGTCACGAGGTTTCATTCGAACTTTTCCAGGTTCCTCCTGCAAATTACGTAATTGTTCAACAAATTGAATATTATTTAACATACTCGTAATAAAGATGCTAGATGATGACATTCCAAAGTAACACGCTAATTTCTCACCTAACCCAACTCATAAAAAAAGAAACAAAAGGACAATAATAACAATCTGCTTCCATGAGAGAGAGAAAGATATAATTCACTTTTTAGGTTTCTAGAATATACAGAGGAACCCACAATACAAAAGACATGCATAAGTGCCTACCGCAGAGACGGCTTGGGAAGGAGTCTGAACTATTCCTGCTCCTGATGATGATGCTGATGATGATGATGTCTGCCCATGCATAGAGGAGAAAAGTGGTACTCCAATGGTTGATGGAACTGTTCCCAGTAAAGTATTTGAGTTTGGCATTTGAGTCGTGCTTTTGATATCATCAGCAGGCTTGAGATGTTCCATTTTGAGTATATCCATCCATACAGATGGATTAACAGTTATATCTCTCAGCAAAGAATGCAGGGACGGAGATGTTGTATTGGCATTCTTCACCGGCAATATTTCACTTTGACTTGTTAATGGTAAAGTCATCGGACTGCTAATTGTGGTTGGAATCATTGTACTAATGAGCGGCAGAGTTGCGTTTGGAGCTGAAAACTCATTTCTTTGTCGCTTCAGAGCCGGACCATCCGAAACTTTCTCATCAGCTGCCTTGTGCTTCCGTGAACTCATCATACCAAGAGAATCCAATTTAGACTCATCAGGCACACTTTGGCTCCTGGCATCTAAATTGGCCAATCGAAGCCTAGGGTCCCTACTTTTCGCTGAAGAGGGTTTCAAACCAACACTCCTGGAATTGCTCATTTCCGTATAAGAAGAAGAAACCATCGGCTGCAGTGAAATTAAGGTGTTCTTCACAGCAACAGGATTATTCGCTTTCTGGATAATAGTACTGGAAACTTCGCCGCTTATGTCACCACCATCGCCAGTAGTAGTGTCACCGTCTTCTGAAGGAGTTGGGCTAGGGAGATTGTCGCTCATGAAAAAGGATCTCTGACTGAATTTCTGCTGATAACTGGAAACAGCTTTGACAGCATCTTTTTCATATGGATGCAGCATACGTGCTGGATTTTGATTCTCACGTCTGGGGATAGGCCACTCAGGTTTCACCAAACCATGTTCAAAAGGCAAACGGGTAGTAGTAGAAAGGTCTCGTGTAGGCGAAGGGAGACTGTCTGCATCATGATCCTTGTGAAGGTCTAGCAGTGGAAGAGACACCATCGCCCCTTTATGCCTAGAAGAACTAACTGCACCTGCAGATGATGGTTTTGAATATTGTAATGATGATGAGTTGCGTTGAGTTTGATCTAATGACACGTGTAATTCAGCTTGATGATGGTTATTGTCACTGCTTAAGGAATCAGCACAAGACACCAGGGAAACCCTAATAGCCTCCACCTGCCATAACACACTTCTAAATGAGACACCAAAACTACTACTACTACTACTATAATCCAAAGGTTGAGAAAATTGAATGGTGAAAACAGGGAGAGAAATAAAAGAAAAAGTCACACCTCTTTCAACTGCAGGGGGGAAAAAAGAAGTGGTTTTAAGCTTGTTACTTGAGCTACCAATCTGTGCACATTTTTACAAGGAAGGGATGGTTAATAATCGAAGAATGAACGAGCAAAGGGGAAAAATATTGTAATATAAACCTCAACAAAACTGATTTATTCTGCTCCTTGAGTGTCATAGTCATGGAAGAAAACACCTGCAAATACCAACATACAAACTTAGCAAACCATCCATCCTGGACCATAAGATATGAATGTTATCATGATCTGGCTGAACATCATACCGAATAGAGAGTCTGAATTGCAGCTAATAACAGTTGAACAAGAGTGTCTTTCTCAGAGAAAGAACCCCCCAAAACCATTTTCTGCAAGCCCATTGCTGTGCTCTCCAAGCTTGAACACAATTTATCATAAGGTCTACACAAACGCAGAAAAGTATTAATTAATCAACCAAACATGTGAATTTGAACAACAATTATCACAACATTCAAAAAACAATTCTAACATACTTATGAGCAATAGCCATATTTAGATTCTCAAGCTCTTCTTTAATCAAATCCACACTATTTGCAACTTCAGAAGCATTTGAATCCTTATTTACAACAACCAAATCAGAATCCAAATCAATCTCTCCCTCCTCCAATTCACCTTCCTCCTTTTCACCCTCATCCTCCACGTCAATCACCATCTTATCCTCATTCCCGTTTGAACTCTTGGCGCTACTAGAATCGTTAGTACCATCACTATTAACCTTAGTGCCATCCTCCATCATCACAAAAACATCACCCAATGGCTTGTTATTGACCGCCTGTGCCCAAGCCAAATTATACAGACCGGAATAAGAAGTCTTGGAAGAAATCTGATACTTGTACAGATCTCTCATCGTCCAAACCCTAGCCCCACTCCCACCACCAGTGTTATTATTATTGTTATTATTATTATTATTATTTATATTGTTTGAATTAACACTACTTTTCAGCGGCGGCACTGGGGGCGGAGATGGCTTAGTAGAAAAGGCTTCTTCAGTAATTTCTTCGACGGAGGCGGAATCCGAGATCTCACCTTCCTCCACGTCGTGAACCTCAACTTTTACTACTTGCTGCTCTTCCATATATAGCAACAAAGGCTGGATTTTTTTCCCTTAATTAAACAATTTATATTCAAATCACCGACAAGCACGCGTTGAATTACATAAACACCACCACCATCAATCCTAGTAATTGCCACACCAAATCCAGAAATTAAACTCAAAACATACACCCAAATTAAATATAGAAGGATTTTTTTTAAAGTAATCTAATTTCTCACGGATTTTCGAAAAGGAATATTATTGAAAGCGTTGTGAAAGAAATAATGGGCGAGATTTTGAGGGTTTTTAAAATGATTAGTTTTTTCTCCTAACAAATTAGGGATCGGAGTGGATCTTTGATTTTTGGATACACCAATTGATCCAGCTCTCTTTCTTCTCCTCCGGGATTTTTAAGCCCTTCTAATTCAATTAGGATTTGAACTGAACTAGGAAACAGTTTCCACAAATTAATTAGAAATTAAAATTGAAGGAGAGAGTTGAAGCAGGTAGATCGGGGCGGTTTAAATCAGGACCGTTCAAGCCACGGATCCCGATTGAATATATATATGAATATAATTTTCGACGAAGTAGCGTCCATGTAATGTATGGGAGGCTCGTGGGTCGTGAATCCTGATGTCATTGGCGGCCCAACGTTGGATACACTAGTCGTACACATTCCTCTTCCCAATTAGGTTGGGTTTAGATATGGTTTTATTATAGATTATTTTTTCTAGAGAATATAGTCATGAAAAAGAATTAGGATTTGTATGGTTCATACTTTACATTTGGGGAGTTAGCCCTATTTTTTTTCAATGACCTAATAAATATTATTCTTTTGTTATTATACACTTTTTTTTATTAATATACATAAATTTTCAAAAAAAAAAAAAAACGCACAATAAAGGTTCTATGCACTGACTCGTCGTAGCCCCTTAAGGTCCTAAGGCTAAAAAGTTTTGAAGTTTATATAAGCTCTAAAAACTAACTCCGCCATGACTCTACACGACCAGGGTTGGCCCAAGAACTGACCTATACCCTTTTTAATATATATAATTAGGTGGGGTCCATGCACTTTAAATTCAAATTCTCGATATTCAAAACTAATAAAAAGTTACAAAATAATCATAATAATAATTATTGTTGTTGTTATTATTATTTAAACACCTAAAGGCACCAAGTCTTCCAAATTAAATATTTAATAATAATATAATCTTCTAAAAATATGCCAAAAAATTTAACATGTATTAAGTTGTTTGTTAAGACTAATTGATTAAATGAGGGCGAAGATCATAAATTTTTTAGAACCCAGATAAAATTATTGATCACTTATTGAGATCAAACGTTGAATTCCGATAAATTAAAATTCAAATATTAAATTTGGGTAGTATTACAAAACTTTAATGGTCGACTAGTGCTATCAGAGAATGATATAAAAATATTAGATTTTGGGTTGTATGTTCAATATTATTTTTAAATATAAACTTATAAAAAATAAAAAATTAATAGAAAAAGTCTTTAAGGGCTAGCCTACTCTAACCCAAATTAACCCGACCTGGGGGGTCAACTAAGGTCGGACTAAAAAGCCATTTTGTTATAAGGGCATCTTTAATGGGGGAGGGGAAGAGGTGGGGAAATGGGGAGGGGATGATTAAATGAGGTGTGGTGGGGTTGGGTTGGATGAGGGATTGTGGGGAGGGGGATATGGAATGGAGGGGAGAAGAAATGGGAGAAAAAAAAGAGAGAGAGAGAGGGGGAAAGTGGGCGGCATTTGCCGCTCCTGTGGCAATAGGAATGGCGCGTGCAATGGCACGCTCTGGATGGGAGGTGAGGTTGTGGGGCTACATCCAAAGCTGTTACCTTTTTACTTTTTTTTTTTTACTTTTTTTTTCCTTTTTTACGTTGAGCTGTAATAGCTTCATTTTCCCTTTCTTGTTTTGCATTTGTTTGCTTGTATGTCATTTATATATATATATATATATATATATATATATATATATATATATATGGGTGGGTTCAAATGAGAATCATGTCATTATATGCGAACCTGCGAACTAGTGTTTTTATTATATACCAGTAGTGGTTTTATTATACAATCACAATTCTTTATTGATATTTTAGTTATATACACCAGCAGTGCTTTTATTATACAATCCTAATGCTTTTAATCAAATAAGGAAATACACAAAAAATTTGATACATCCATTTAATTAGATCTAAGGCCCATAATTGACCTTAGGTTCACATATAAGGACATGGTTCTCATTTGAACCTAACCATATATATATATATATATATATATATATATATATTAAAAAAAGGGATAATTCTCATCTAATACACATATGTACAAATATATTCTCATATAATCACTCCAAAATTTTTCATCCCATTTAGACCAAATACTTACCATTAAATTCAAACTTACAACTTAAATAGTCTTTAATACCCCTAAAACCAAATGATTAAAGACGGTACTATAAAACATTAATTCTACACATGTCTAATAAGAATTAACATTTTGTATGGAATTCCATCGAAGCAAATTCAAGACTCAATCAACAAGAATAATTTAAGGTAATATAATAATTACCATCTTCTATGGCTTTAAACATTACCGTGTTTTGGTAAAACTCAAATTATATTCCCATTTTGACTTCCTTCCTTATGTATCTTCGGTCAAAATATTAATTATGCACATGTCCAACAATCATAATTTAAGCGGCCTTTAATGAATATATATTTTAAACCCAATTCTAATTCATATTTGAATATATAGATATATGGATGTAATATGAAATTTTATGAATATAGTATGAAGTTCTTATGAATGTAGTATGGAATTTTATGAATGTAGTGTGGGATTATATGAATGTAGTATGGAATTCGTAGTATGAAATTTTATGAATGTGGTATGAAATTGGAATAATATAATTCAACTATAAATATACAATTACAAAGTTACGCCTATTTAAAATAATATAATAATCACTCATATATATTACTGCAAATCCTTCCAATTTTTGTGTCTGTTTCGTATGCTTTGTTTGACAAATAAATTCTGGTGCTTCATTTGCTTATGTGTCATCCGAGCATAATATTGACCTAATTTAATATCTTTCTTTTTATTGAATCTTACCTAATTTAACTCTTTTATTATACTTTTCCTTATTCAATACTTTTCTTTGATTCTCCTAATATAAAAATATAAATAAGTCATATATAATTAGTAGATAAGATTTAAATTAGTTGTTTTAATTAAAAGACAAACTACATATGAAATAATTTTAATTACAAAAAAATCTTTATTATGAAAATAATTAAATAATTTTATTGATAATATAATTTAAAATAATTTTATTTTTGGAGTTTAAAATATTCCATATAGGTAAAATATGAGTTATTTACAATAATTTAAGTATATAACTAAATATTAGTAATGTGTTCAATCTAAACATATAAATATTAAATTATATACTAATAATTAATAAACATAGACACCACTAAATTGCGGCACGGGTTGAGAGTATGATATCTTTTGGATATCTCAAAGTATGTAACTAATAATTAATAATGAATTTATCCTAAACATTAATATATAAAATAATTTAATAATTATTAATAATAATAAAAATAGATATTAGACACGGGTTTAAAATGTGACGCCTTTTGAGTTTTTGCAAGTATATAACTAAGATTTAATGAATTTAATTTAAACATCAAATACAAAAATATTTAATATTTATAATAATTAATAACTAAATTAGACATGTACTACGGGTTGGGAATAATTATTTTAATTTTTTATTTTAGATTTGAAATTCAGTAATTATCACAAATATTATTTATATTTATCTTTTGATAAGTTCCGTGTAATACACGGGTGTTAAACAAGTACATTAATTCAAAATCCTCCTAATTTATGTGTCTGCTTCGTCTGTTTCGCTTGGATAATAAAAAATCTTGGTGCTTCGTTTGCTTATGTGTCATCTGAGCCTAATATATACCTAATTTAATATTTTCCTTTTACTATATCTTGCCTAATTTAATATTTTTTTTAATTATATTTAGCCTAAATTAATAGTTTTCTTTTATTATATTTTATCTAATTCAATAATTTTCTTTTATACTCCTAATATAAAAATACAAATAAGTCATATATAATTAGTAGAAAAAAAATCCAGATTAATTATATTAATTAAAAGACAAATTACATATGAAATAATTTTAATTACAAAAAATATATATATAAAAATAATTAATAAATTATATTTATAATAAAAGTTGAAATCTAATTCAATAATTTTCTTTTATACTCCTAATATAAAAATATAAATAAGTCATATATAATTAGTAGAAGAAAATCTAAATTAATTATATTAATCAAAAGATAAATTACATATGAAATAATCTTAATTAAAAAAAATTATATATGAAAATCATTAATAAATTCTATTTATAATAAAAGTTGAAATAATTAAATTTTAAAATTCTAAATACTTTGTATAGGTAAATTATGATATATTTGCAATAATTGGAGTATGTAACAAAATATTAGTAATGAACTCAATCTAAATATAAGAAAATAAAATTATATAATAATTAATTAATATTTATTAGACAATGACACAATGCGAGGACGATTGAGAGTATGATACATCTTGAATTTTTCAAAATATGTAACCATATTTACTAACAAAATTAGTTTAAATATAAAAATATATAATTATTTAATAATAATTAATTAATATATATTAGAAACGGTTTGAAAATGTGACATCTTTTGAACTTTTATAAGTATGCAAATATAATTAATGAATTTAATCTGAACATTAAAATATAATATTAATCAATAATTATAATAATTAATAAATTGAACAGGGCACGAGTTGAGATACACATCCTTTCAATTTATTATTTTAAATTTAGAATTTTATAATTTTCACAAATATTTTTTATATTTAGTTTTTTATAAATCTCGTGTAATACACGGGTGTTAAACTAGTGTATATATATATGTATATACTCCCTTCGTCGCAAAATGATAGTCACGCGGTTGATTTCACACATTTTAAGAAATGAGTAGTTTATATAGTTATGCTATTAATTTATTTAGCATTTTCCAATTATACCCTTATTTGATTTATTAATGTCAATTAATGCTTATAAAAATCAGTGTTGGGATTAGTATATTTGTTATTAGAATAGTAAGATTTTACATTGTAATCATCAATTTTCAATTTAACATGTAGAAAACTAGTATTTCAAGAATATTAATTAAGGGTATGTGTACAAATAAAAATTTAATGATATGTTAAATATAGTAACTAAACTATTTTTGTGGGAAAGACGAAAATGGGATACTAGACTATGTTTATGGGACGGAATGAGTATATCATCTGAGATCCCCGGGGAAGAGGATCAAGTTGGCCCTTCCTCTTTTGCAATCAGTTTCGATACAGCACCCGCTGTTTATACACACACTCTCTATCTCCCTTTCTTTTTGTCCGTCCACAACCCCCTCTGTCTCATTTATTTTATTTGCAAACTTCACAACGAGACCAAAAAAACATAACCTCAAAGACCACTCAATTTCTCACAAAACTAGGATCCCTAAATTAGATTAAATCTTCGAATCCAACAATCGTAAAAAACCAATTTTTTTCTCCACGACCCATTTTTTTAATTTTTTTTGATTAAAACAAAGACGAACTATATCAACCTACAAATTAAAGAAGCATTTGCATTGTGAACAAAAATTTGATATAATCAATAAATAAATCTAAGTTTTTTGTTTTTTTTTGGCCTCGCTTTCTATTGATTTTTTCCCCTGTTGTTCCTAAAATATAATTTTTTTTAAAATGCCTACTGATATATCAAAATTTGACAAATGGCCTCATACTATCAATTTTCCAGCAAGAAAGTGATTGGAAAGGTGTTTACGGGACAAAAAAGTTTGTTTTTGGATTTTAGAGGGGTTATTAACATCAGTTCGAGCTAAAATTTTGCATGGTGAGTCAAACAAATAAGTGGATTCCACTAAACCAACGGAAGTTGGAACGAAGCCTGAAAATTGGTGAATAAATAAATATACGATTTTGTAACTAGGGTTAGGGTTTTAGAGGGGTTATCGACGTTGGATGTGGCTGGATTTTTGTGTGGTAATTCTACAAAATGAAAGGAATCAAACGGAACCAACGGGGTCAGAACAGAGTATAGGAAATAGGTTCACTAGAACCATCTTTTAATTTTGTAATTCTTTCGAAAAACTTAAATATTGCTCACGTGAACCTATTTCTGGTAAAATTTACCAAAGCAATCTTTCGTAAGTGATTAAGTAAAATTATTTGATAAAAAGATTTAAAATGGTCCCACAAAGGTGTTTGTGTATGGATGAAGTTAATGGCAGTGAAGAGAAAAAAATAAAGAAAATAAAAGAGAGAGAAATGAGAAGAAATTATTGGTAAAAAGAGAATTATGGCCATCATATCATTCACTTGTTTGCCATTTGTTTTTCACTAGTTGAGGGGATTTTTTTTTCTTGATATCCAAATGCTGCTTTATGTTCTTCATTCTCAAATTGTATTTAGGAATTAATGTTTTTTTCTTTTACGAATTATTGATGTTTAATAAATTTTTTTAATAAAATAGATTTAAGGTCAAGATATAAATTAAATGAATTATGTGTTAAAAATAATAAATGGTCAAAGTGTTGGGGTTGAGTACAAATTTTTAAAAATTTGAATTTAAAATACTAAATAGTCAAAATTTGGGGGTGGAGTATGAACTTAAAGAAATTTGAGTTCAAGTAATATATAGTTAAAACTATTTTCATATTTATAAATAATTAAATATTAATAGTATAACTAGTTCAAAGCCCGTGTTGTACAAGGGATTTATAAAAAATTAAATATAAAAAATAATTTTAAAAATTACAAAATTTTAAATTTAAAATGAAAAATTGAAATGATGTGTTCTCAACTCGTGCCCTGTTTAATTTATTAATTATTATATTTATTAATTAATATTATGTTTTAATATTTAGATTAAATTTGTTAATAATTATATTACATACTTATAAAAAATTCAAAAGATATCACATATTCAACCCGTCTCTAGTCTATATGAATTAATTATTATTAAACCATTTTATAATTTTATGTTTAGATTAATTTTGTTAATAATTATAGTTACATACTTTGAGAAATCCAAAATGTGTCATACTCTCAAAATTTCTGGCATTGTGACGTTGTCTAATAAATGTTAATTAACTATTATTATATAATCTTATTTTTTATATTTAGATTGAGTTCATTACTAATATTTAGTTACATACTTCAATTATTGCAAAAATATCATCATTTCCCTATACAAAATATTTAAAATCTCAAAAATAAATTATTTCAACTTTTATTATAAATACATTTATCTAATTATTTTCATAAATAAGTTTTTTTTGCAATTAAAATAATTTCATATGTAATTTATTGTTTAATTAAAATAATTAATTTAGATATTTTTATACTAATTATATATGACTTATTTATATTTTTATATTAGGAGTATAAAAGAAAATTACTAAATTAGACAAAATATAATAAAAGAAAACTATTAAGTTAGGATAAATATAACAAAAATAAGATATTAAATTAGGCAAGATATAATAAAAGGTAAATATTAAATTAGGTATATATTAGGCTCGAATGATACATAAGCAACCGAAGCACCGATTTTTTTTTATTATTCAAGTGAAGCATACGAATCAAGTACATAGATTAGGAGAATTTTGCATTAATATATAATTGTTTAACACCCGTGTATTACATGGGACTTCTCAAAATATAAATATAAAAAATATTTGTGATAATTACTTAATTTTAAATCTAAAATAAAAATTAAAATAAAGTATTCTCAACCCGTGCCTTGTACATGTCTAATCTATTTATTAATTATTATAAATATTAATTAATTTGTATTAGATGTTTAAATGAAATTCATTAATAATCTTTGCTTCATACTTACAAAAATTCAAAAAATGCGTCACATTTTAAACCTGTGTCTAATATCTATTTTATTAATTATTATTAAATTATTTTATATATTAATTTAGAATAAATTCATTAATAATTATTAGTTACATATTTTGAGATATTTAAAAGATGTCATACTCTCAACCTGTGCTACATTATGCTGGTGTCTAATCAATGTTTATTAATTATTGGTATATAATTTAATATTTTTATGTTTAGATTGAATACATTACTAATATTTAGTTACATACTTAGATTATTGTAAATACTCATATTTTACCTAAATAGAATACTTGAAACTCCAAAAATATAATTATTTTAAATTTTATTATCAATAAAATTTATTTAATTATTTTCATAATAAAATCTTTTTTGTAATTAAAATTATTTCATATGTACATTATCTTTTAATTAAAATAAATAATTTAGATACTATATACTAATTGTATATGACTTATTTATATTTTTATATTAGGAGAATCAAAGTAAAGTATTGAATAAAAAAAATATAATAAAATAATTAAACGAGGTAATATACATTAAAAAGAAAATTATGAAATTAGATAAATATTAGGCTCGGATGACACGTAAGAAACGAATCATCATAATTTTTTATTTGTCAAACGAAGAATACGAAGTAGACACAGGTTACAAGGATTTTGCATTAATATATAGGGGTGACTAGTTCAAAACCCGTGTTGTACATGGGATTTATAAAAAACTAAATATAAAAAATATTTTTGAAAATTACAAAATTTTAAATTTAAAATGAAAAATTGAAATGATGTGTTCTCAACTCGTGCCCTGTTCAATTTATTAATTATTATATTTATTAATTAATATTATATTTTAATATTTAGATTAAATTCGTTAATAATAATATTTACATACTTATAAAAAATTCAAAAGATATCACATATTCAACTCGTCTCAAGTCTATATGAATTAATTATTATTAAACCATTTTATAATTTTATGTTTAGATTAATTTTGTTAATAATTATAGTTATATACTTTGATAAATCCAAAATGTGTCATACTCTCAAAACTTCTCGCATTGTGACGTTGTCTAGTAAATATTAATTAACTATTATTATATAATCTTATTTTTTATATTTAGATTAAGTTCATTACTAATATTTAGTTACATACTTCAATTATTGCAAATATATCATCATTTCCCTATACAGAATATTTAAAATTTCAAAAATAAATTATTTCAACTTTTATTATAAATACATTTATCTAATTATTTTCATAAATAAGTTTGTTTTTTTTTTTGCAATTAAAATAATTTCATATGTAATTTATCATTTAATTAAAATAATTAATTAGATTTTTTTATAATAATTATATATGACTTATTTATATATTTATATTAGGAGTATAAAAGAAAATTATTGAATTAGACAAAATGTAATAAAAGAAAACTATTAAGTTAGAATAAATATAATAAAAAGAAGATATTAAATTAGGCAAGATATAATAAAAGGTAAATATTAAATTAGGTATATATTAGGCTGGAATGATACATAAGCAATCGAAGCACCAAATTTTTTTATTATCCAAGTGAAGCATACGAAACAAACACATAGGATAATTTTGCATTAATATATACTTGTTTAACACCCGTGTATTATATGAGACTTCTCAAAAAATAAATATAAAAAATATTTGTGATAATTACTTAATTTTATATCTAAAATAAAAATAAAGTATTTTCAACCAGTGCTTTGTACATGTCTAATCTATTTATTAATTATTATAAATATTAATTAATTTTGTATTTGATATTTAAATTAAATTCATTAATAACCTTTGTTTCATACTCATAAAAATTCAAAATGCGTCACATATTAAACCTGTGTCTAATATATATTTTATTAATTATGATTAAATCATTTTATATGTTAATTTAGAATAAATTCATTAATAATTATTAGTTACATATCTCCCCTATATATTAATGCAAAATCCTCATATCCTATGTGTCTGTTACCCATGCTTCGTTAGCTTTGGAAGAAAATTTGGTGCTTCGGTGTCATCCGAGCCTAATATTAACCTAATTTAGTATTTTTCCTTTTTATATATTTACCTACTTTAATACTTTCCTAATATTATATTTTGACTAATTCAATAATTTTCTTTTATTACATCTTACCTAATATAATACTTTTTTTAGCATATTTTGTCCAATTCAATATCTTACTTTTATTCTTTTAATATAAAAATATAAAAAAATTTATATCTAATTAGGAAAAACATATATAAGTTGAACTCATTTTTATTTACAATAAAAGTTGAAATAATTTTAATATAATTCTAAATATTTATATAAGAAAAATATGAGTTATATAAAGTTATTACAAAAGGGAAATAAATATACTTAAAGTTTTTTTTATTTAATCCCAATATAATAAATTGAAAATAATATTAAAAATATATATGAAAAAATATTGTTACACCAAACAAAAAATAAAAACAAAGTGAAACAAAAAAGATAACGTAATACTAATACTAATAATAAATTATTATGCCTATAAAAATAACTATTAAATATATTCTAAATCTTTTTATCTAATTCAAATATAATGCATTGATACATATATATTATATATCTGCACGTACAAATTAGAATCTTACGCAAAAAAAAAAAAAAAAAAAAAATATTACATATACTAAAAGTTAGATGCACGACATTTTTTCAATAGAATTATCAGTGTCTTATAAATTTAATATTTTATATCACATATTCACATGTAACACGCGGGTGTTGTATATTTTACATTTTTTTAAACTCAATTTTATGTGGGTTTTCCCGTTATTATTAAATATTGATTAGACATCGATACAATGCGACATGAGTTTAGAGTATGACATCCGTTTATGTTTTCAAAGTATGTAAGTAATATTATTAAGGAATTGAATCTAAACATTAAAATACAAAATAACGTAATAATAATTAATAAGTAGAGATTAGGCATCGGGTTTAGAATGTGACTTCTTTTGAATTTTTATAAATATGTAAATAAATTATTAACGGGTTGAATCTAAGAATGAAAATAAAATTTTAATAATTAATAAATAAATTAGACATGTACAAGGCAAGAGTTGAGAATGCATCATTTGAATTTCTCATTTTACATAAAAATTTGTAATTATCGCAAATTTTTTATATTTATCTTTTGATAAACCCCGTGTAATATACGGGTATTAAACTAGTTTTGAGATATCAAAAGATGTCATCCTCTCAACCTGTGCTACATTGTACTGGTATCTAATTAATGTTTATTAATTATTAGTATATAATTTAATATTTTTATGTTTAGACTGAATACACTACTAATATTTAGTTACATACTTAGATTATTGTAAATACTCATATTTTACCTATATACAATATTTGCAACTCCAAAAATATAATTATTTTAAATTTTATTACCAATAAACTAATTTAATTATTTTCATAATAAAATCTATTTTCTAATTAAAATTATTTCATATGTACTTTGTCTTTTAATTAAAATAAATAATTTAAATCTTATATACTAATTATATATGACTTATTTATATTTTTATATTAGGAGAATCAAAGAAAAGTATTGAATAAGGAAAAATATTATAAAAGAATTAAATTAGGTAGATACAATGAAATGAAAATATTAAATTAGGTAAATATTATGGTCGGATGATACGCAAGCACACGAAGCACCATAATTTTTTATTTGTCAAACGAAGCATACAAAACAACACATAAGTCAGGATGATTTTGTATTAAGATATAGGGGTGATAATTTTATTATTTCAATAAGGATATTATAGTAAAATTAGAAATTACGATGACTACGGTCATTTATGATAGTAAATAGATGTGTTAATAAGGTTAAGGTTAACCGCCTAACCGGCGGTTAGTAACCGGTTGATCGTCGGTTTCGGTTAAAATCGTAATCGTCAACCGGCCGCCGGCGGTTAGGTTACGGTTAAGGTTAACGTCTAACCGTAACCGTTGGTTAACCGAATTTTTTTTAAAAAAAATCCGGTGGTTTAACCGGTTAACCGAAATCGGCGGTTAAAACGACTAGTTTTTCAAATTTTATTTAAATTTTAAAAATAAAAAAACAAACAAACAAAAAAAATCGCCGGTTAACCGGTTAACCACCAGTTCGGTTAACCGCACCTAACCGTAACCTTAACCGGTTCACGTTCGGTTAGGTTACGGTTAGGCGCCGACCGGTTAATTTAACCGCCGATTATTAACCGACCGGTTAATAACCGAATCAACACCTCTAATGGTAAAGAATACTTTTATGATAAATTAGTTGGATGCTAATCTAGGTTCTGATCATATATCTATGATTTTGTTTTTTTTTTCTAATAATATTAAAAAAAATAAATCTAATTTCTAAATAATATCATCTTCGTTCCATTTTATTATTGTGCAATTTATAAATTTCCATCTTCCATTCTATTGACAAAAAATTATTATCTTTTTATACGATAAAAAAAAATGTAGTACAAGAAAATTGAAGAGGTTTGTATCGATGTTTCTATTTTCTTCTCTCACTGCCTCAAAATTTATCTTCTCTGTCCACACTTCATACCGGCCGATCTAAAGGATTTTACCAACAAGTTGACAAACAAAATCTGAGGTTTGTGTTTTCATCTTCTTCCGTTCTGTTTTGTTCTGTCTAAAGTTCTATTGACTTGATTCCCTTCTATATGAAATTTACAAAGAAAACTGTTTATTATTAGAGGGACAATAGGATCCGGTATCAAACAATTAATAGTAAACCGAATCTTATCGTGGTCCATGGGTGTTGTAGTAGCTGAAGGTAGAGCGAAAAAGCAAATAGCTGCCTTTTTTTTTTTTTGATGGTACTGGTTGTAATTTATTTTGCATTTCAATTGAGATTTGGTATCAAAGAATTAATCGTAGACCGATTCTTATCGCAGTCCATGGGTGCGTAGTAGGTGATGGTAGAACGAAAAAACAAAGGTCTGGGTTTTTGTTATTTGTCATACTGGATTTAATTTATTTTATTTTATTTGGGCTACGTTATTTTTTGATATGTATTTTCTGTGAACGAGTGTAGATGAATTTTTGGTAATGTGCCTTGATTCAAAGCATAAATACTCCAGCATTCCAACTAGTTTCCTTCAGGCGTAGAAATTATGCTTGCTTCTGGTTAGCTTGATCGCAGACTTTATTTTAATTTATCAAATGCTTTAAAACGGATTGTTTACTTTCCACACATACAGAAATCGCCTCACTTAGTTTGAATACACAGGGAATATTAGGCATCCTCATGAAGAAACTGGACCGAAAAAATACGAGCCTGAGGAAAAAATTGGAAATATTGTTCAACTTTTTATATGAATTCCGAATAGAGAAAAATGGAAGGCTTTAAGAGGAAAAGTGTGAAATAGACCCGACTGAATTTCTCATTACCTTACTGGATTATATTTTTATTTTAAAACTGTAAGGATTTGCTTGATGATTTTCTCTATGTTTCTGGTATAATTATTTTTTATGCTTGCTTTTATAATTTGTTTCAGGTTGAAAAACATTCTTACCTAGTTGTATTTCATAATTAATCTTTCTTTTTTTTTTTAAATATCTATTCGATGAGCATAAATATCTGAATTACTATGACATTCTCTTGATCAACAAATACAACTTTTAATAATAATCATGTCAATTTTTATATCTGTTCAGTCATTGCATGTCTGTTGATTTCTAAATAATTGTGAGGCTTTTATAAATTTATTATTACCTTGCTTTCACGTAGATGTAATATTAGTCAGATTTACTTGAGAATAATATTAGTTTCTTCTTTTTATCTTGCTTTCACCTAGATGTAATATTTGTTAAGATTTACTTGAGAATAATAGTAGTTCTTTTTTTTTTTTACAAGAATTTAAGACTCTTTTGTTTTGATTATACGTAGCAGGTTGGTGTACTTATCATGATTTTACATTCGGCTCACAATATTTTTTTAATTTTCCTTGCATTGAGTTCTTTATTTTCCTAAACTTGTTTTTTTTTTGTTTGGTTTTTTTATTGTACTGGTTTTAATTTATTTTTATTTCAATTGAGAGTTGGTATCAATGAATTAATAATAAACCGATTCTTATCGTAGTTCATGGGTGGCGTACTAAGTGAAGGTAGAGTGTAAAAACAAAGGGCTGTTTTTTTTTTTTTTTAATTGATCATACTGATTTTAATTTATTTTATTTAGGCCAATCTTTCTTTTTTTATTTTTTATTTTTCGTGTTTTTTTTTTTGTGTGAGTCAGTGTAGTTGAATTTTTCGTTTGCTTACTTAGTTTGAATAAACAAGGATATTTTTTTTTGAAATATTGATAAGCTTTTTAAATGAATTCCGATGAGAGGAAAGTGGAAGGCATTAAGAGGAAAAGTGTTAAATGGATCATATGTTTGTGCAAAATCCGATTGAACTCTACTAAATTTATTTTTATTTTAAAATATTAAGGAATTATTTGACCTTTTTCACTATGTTTCTTGTATAATTTATTTATTTTTTGCTTGCTTTTATGATTTGAGGTTGATAAAATTGCTCGCGCAGTTGTATCAGGTATTTTTCTTACCTTTAAAAAAAAAAAAAATCTATTCGATGAGCATTAATATCGGAATTATTGTGGCATTCTCTTGCTTAAATTGTTAAATGGCTATTCTTGATTTATGTAACAATTTTTTTTTTTCCGCCTTTGGTCATTTGAAAGAGCTGTATGTAGTTGAGTCACTTTTCTACCGCGTTATTTCGAAAATGTTATTTATTTATAAGACATGCACAAAATTGTTGTACTCATTGTTGTCTATGCTCTGTTTCCATAAATTAAATTAGAACCATTCTTTCTCCATTCTCATTTCTCTCAAAAATTGCACTATTTTTTTTTCTAGAAACGAGGAAAAAGAATAAATTACAAAGCTAGAGAGAATCGTCTCTAAGGCTGTAGATTTTACCGAGATCCCTGTGTGTACGCCCAATTCTATGTTACATTAAATTCTTAATTGTGGTTTCCCATTGGATTGTAATGTTAATAAATTTTGATTTTCTCAGCATTGAAAAAGAACAAACGATATGGACCCGGAACAAACGAAATCGACCTTTTCAAATTTGGCTTTCGGCAATGTATTGGCTGCTGCAGCTCGCGATTACCAAAAGGTAATATATTTTTATATTTTATTTATTAATTTTAGGTTTCCCCTCAAATTCTTTTTTTGGTGTGTGTGTGTTAAATGATTTGTGTATTTGATGCCTTGTAGTGCTGTTTTATAAATTTAGTTTTTGCATTTTATTTTTTATGTATAAGATTAGCGAGTTGGAATCGATTATGTATATGAGCAGTTCGTATTCAATTGCTTGATGGTGTAAGTTTTAATTTAGCATTTGATACTGTGAATTCGTTCGTCGTTTCAAAAAGTTTTAGATGGAGATGTTTTTCGCAGATTATTTCCATCGATCACAATCTATCCCCTTCAGTAAAAAATAGTTTAAACTAAAGATTTTGTTTTTCTGAAGTGTAACAAAAACAATAAAAGAAAATCCTCCTTGTTTTGGGCCAAGTGATGGGATATATAGTTCCATTGCCTCGATTCACATGAAATGCTTCTCAGGCCAGTTCCTGCAATTTTATGTTACGATTAACATTACAAAAATAAAGAGACAATTAACAAATGCTCCAATTATAATCCCTTATTCATTCGGTGCCACTACATATAAAGCTGAGAGTCCTTGCACTAGTGGGAATTGCACTAGAGATATTACCACGTGGCAGTATATAATAATATTAGTTACTTCCATTACATAACATAGTCATTGAGATAATTGGGCTCAACCCTCATTCTTACTCCCATAGTGGGCTCACTTTTATCCTCCTGGGCTTTATGTGCAATTGGGCCACAAATTCATTTAGCAATCACAACATTTTTTGGTGGCGCACAGTCAAAAGTCGATCTATTACAGATTTTGATTAATTTCTATGACTTAAAATTGCAAAACGTTTTTGTTTGAAATCGAGCTTTGTAACCGTGAGCTGGAATAATAACTTGGTTTTTCCGAACTAAGTAAAATAAAGAAGCTAGTATGAGGTACAAATCTTGGATCTCAAGTGCCAATTTTTTCTTACAGGAAGTGCTGGCTAATGAGAGAGCACAAGCATCGGGCTCATTTAACGAAGAAGTAGATCTGGATGAATTGATGGATGTAAGTGAAAGATGCATCTCAATGTTTTTGTCTTTGATCTCTCTAAAATTCTCCTCGTCTTTATACTCCTACTCTTACTTCTACTTTATTATTATTATTATTATTATTATTATTATTATTATTATTATTATTATTATCTTTTATTTATTTTATTTTTATTTTAATAAACGGGCACCTGTACGAGTCAGGATCCTGAACTGGAAAAATTGCACGCTGACAGGATCGCGGCTCTTAAGGTATGTAAAAATAATAATAGTCTCTGAAGAGAGCGGATTTAACTTGTCGAGATAATTATAATTTGTTGATTTTCCTTATAGAAAGATGCAGAGAAGCGGCAAAAACTAACAATGCAAGGTCATGGGGAGTACAGGGAGATAACTGAAGGAGACTTTCTAAGTGAAGTTACAGGCAGTGAAAAAGTGATTTGTCATTTCTACCATCGAGAGTTCTATCGTTGCAAGTAAGAACACATAATTTTCTAATTTGAAACATTCGTGGAAAGTGTAAGATGTCTAGTACTCCAGCTGTCCAAATAGGCCACATTACTATTTCGGGTGTCTAAAAAAGATAGATTTGTTACTGCATTTCTACATTTAGTATGTACTTAATTTTTCATTTTCATGCGTACCACTATGTAATTAATTTAAAACCACACAACCCGATTTACCTAGAGTAATTTACTATTTCGGGTGTCTAAAAGATAGATTTGTTACTACATTTAGTATGTCCCTAAATTTTCATTTTCATGTATACTCCTATGTGCTTAATTTAAAACCACGTAACTCCATTTACCTAGATTAACTTTTATGGAAACCGAGTAGACAATGAATAAATAATTAATTAATCATAGAGCATAGATGGAAAATGCAATACTTTAACTATATTAACCTACATTTTCTTATATTGTTCAAAATAATCGTAATTACTATCTTTTTGGGACGAAAAGAGTATGTTGTGCTTTCTTAGTTTAAGGGGTCGAATAACATAGAAAATAGATGGCCTCATTGGTTAAGGTGATTAGAGGAAGCTGGTAAATGACAGCCAATAGTTAATAGCTGGTACCACCACCAATATAGACATAATAAACTGATATAAAACAATATACATGCGTATATTATGTGTCCAAAAAAGTTAGATACTTCAAGAATCGGATCGAGCGACGTCCGGCTGATCTGGTGAGAAGAAAAGAAAATAACATGCATATAGTGCTTATATAATTTTGCTGGTGCAATTTTTATAGGATTATGGATAAACACTTGAAGTCCCTTGCTCCAAGACATTTTACGACCAAATTCGTCAAGTTGGATGCTGAGGTAAGTGTTAGAAGAGTATGCTGCATATGCTTCTGGAATGATAAAATATTCAAATTTTGCTATTTCACCGCCCCTTGCAGAATGCTCCTTTCTTCGTTGCTAAGCTTGCGATCAAAACATTGCCATGTGTCATCATGTTCAGGTCTGCCTTTTTTAGTCATTTCTTAATTCCCAGTTATGCATTTCATCTATTAGCAAGTACTGTGATCACATTGATTAATTTTGAAATGAAGTGGTAAGAAACAACATATTGATGGCATCTTCCCAGGTTAACTATACTAGTTGTCTGAGGGCTCTTATGGTTTTGTTTAATGGGATTGGATACGTATTTGTGATAGGGTAGGATTGTATTGTTCATTGATACTTTAACTTGAAATAATAATGTGTTTGGGATGTTTTAATTGTGATAATATTATATTTTAAAATATAATTACAATAATATATTTGGGAGTAATGATTTGTTAGAGCAAGGTCGAGAATGACCAAAATACCCAAATCGCAAAAAAAAAAAAAAATAAAAAAAAAAAAAATCTGTTTTGATCCTATGCTGGGGTAATTCAGAAAAAATACACTACTTGAGAGGGGCTAAAAAGATACATCACACTTTGTTGGATTGGGGTAGAAGCTGATCACGCAATCACAAGGGGGTGGACTATTTATCATGCAAATAAAGAATAAATTAACGGGTCAAACGAAATGTACCAGGCTGAAATCCAACATTCAACATTTGAGTATGTGGGATAAAACCCACTCTACCATCAGTTCCCAAATCCTAAACGGCCCTCAAGTTACTTCTTTTGTGGGATATATCTCATATTTCCTTGTGCAACTGCATGTATGCCCAAAAGGTTATTATCCGTTGGGATGGTTTACGGCTTTTGTATGGAGCAACATATTTTAAGAAATCCGAAAATTTCGTCTCTCTATCCAGGAAAGGTGTCGCAACAGATAGAGTGGTCGGGTTTCAAGACTTGGGGGGAAAAGATGACTTCTCGACAAGAACCCTCGAGATTCTCCTATTGAAGAAAGGTAATGCTTTCGTTCAGAGATTGATTTGCCACACCTGCATTGCATCGTTGCAGTTTCTAAACCGTCGTATTCTTTTCTTTTTTTTCAGGAATAATTGAGGAAAAAAAAGGGGACGAGGATGATGATTATCTCGAAGGTCAACACAGGACGGTGAGATCATCAGCGAATCAAGCTTCTGATTCTGACTGAGTAAAGAGTTTCGGAAAAAATGATCCGATTGCAACATAAATCTTTTTTTTAATGGTGTGGAAATTTCCAGCCTTAGTGAGGAGTTCGACTTTTCCAATTAACGGAATGAATATCAGTGTATTATTATTCTCAGCTTCACGAGACTAAAATCGTCCAGACACATGCCTAATCATAGAAACTTATTTTGTACTTGCATTTCATCCTTCCCACCTAAAAGATTTAAGATAATAATACCTCGATTATACAGTTAATTGTTGTCCTACACTAGCCAACTATTTCTTGAGTGGGTGCTTTTGTGGCACGGGGAAACATCATAAAAGTATCGCAAAAAGTTTGTTTAGTATTACATGACATATTTTCAAGTATCACAAAACATAGTGGTTGTGTAACAATCATAAAAGTATCAAAGTACAACAAAAATTTGTTAATACATAACAAATAAGGTGACCTTATTGTGAGACTTACAAACGTATTTACTCTCAGATGCCGAATAGAATTGTATATAAGGAAGCTAGTGCAACATTCATTACAAGGTCAAACCATAAAACTGCACCGTCTTTGTACAATTTCAAGGGTAAGATAAAAAAGGTCGTTTGCTTTTGTTTTTGCCAACTTGTTTCTGTTGAATACTCTCGACATTTTTTAATAAGTGTCGTTTTAGAATTTTGTTCAATATTAAGGAACATAATATTTGACCAATATATCCCTAATCAATTAATAATACTTATTTAATTACTTCCATTCTTTCCCTTTAGTTATTCTATTACTATAAACTTGTTTATATTTCTTACAATAAGTGGGGATAAAATTAGAATAAAGTGGTAAAAAATTCTAAAGCGACAATTAATTTATAATAAAATTGAGTCTCTAAATCGATACTTATTTTAAAACGGAGGGAGTAGTAATCAGATGAAATAAGAATTTGCGTTCTGCTCCTAGTCACTGAGTAGTGCTGTTCGGGGGTTTTTATATTAATTTTGTAATGTCCCAAACATGTGTTATGTTTTACTATTATTAAAAATAGCATACAATATAAAAATACATTATCTTTAGGGGAACTTTTGGAGTGCAATATTAATCTATTAATATAAATGAGGTGTCAAATTATAATTTGATTACCATATATAGGTATAGTATTTTGAATGTACTATAGTCTTTTCTTATGTTTTGAATGCAGTTAAATTAAAATATAATAATTTGGAAAATTCACCTTTTAAGGGTTTGTGAGTTTTGTTGTGCAGTAATTAACAAGTTGTTTGGCCTGCACTATTGGGTTGAAGAAGACATGGACAATGTGGAACAAGAGGAGATGTGACTTTTTGGCCGCCTAATGCTCAACTCATTATCTCAATGCTCACTCTGGACCTGCATAAGATTGAAATGACAAATTGGTCCAATAAGTCATATATATATATATATATATATATATATATATTTCTGTCCAACAGGTGGTGTTCTCCTTAAACAAACCCATTAACTATGGCTTTCAAGTTTTTCATTATGTTGCCCCATCCTTCACTCATTTGGACCTAACCTCAAAAGGCCTGAAGATGCTCCTGGAACCAAAACCTCATATATATTCATCACATTGTTCAATTTGCGAACAAAGCACCTCTTCCGATGATCCGCCCTTGGTTCTAATTATAGCTATTTCGAATAACCTGCTGGACTATTTTTTGCAGGAAGATCGAAGACTTGCTGCTCTACAAGGGCAGAATAAACACAAATACTGAATTAAAACAAGGGCAGAGTAAACTGTTTGGATAGTTGTTTTAATTCAGTATTTGTGTTTTTTCTGCCCTTGTTGTGTGCAGGTATTGGTTGGTTGAACCTTGATCTTGGAGGTTTGTGATCAAAAGTTAAAGGGGGAGATTGTAGAATTGTGTGATTGACATAATTGATCACAAACAAGTATTAATTCCACAAATTAATTTCTTGTCGCACATTTAGTCCAAAATGCGTGTCACGTGCAATTTTCAGGTGAAAATTGGACTAAATGTGCGATAAGAATTTAATCGGTGGACTAAATATATTTATGAACTATTTTTGACATGTCCAAAAAGTTAATGGACGAATTCTACATTTTATCCCAAATTATCCTTTTATTAAAAGTTTGCAGAGGAAAAAAAAAGCCGGTAGCAACATTTCTGTTTTGGCAAACACTCGTGAAAGCTCAAGCTTTTGGACATTAATAATATTGCTAGGCTAGAAGCCAAAACTTATTGTGACGTTTAGTGGTGATCAAAAATCCTCCATATTTCTTGGTTTTCCTCCTGACGGCAATGGTCATGCAATGAGCATTCTGGATGCAGTAATCCACAACCCTGTTACGAGTCCTTCTATTGCTTGCCCAAATCATCTGAAGCCGCCTTACAAATGATTGCTTCCTGTGTCCCAGGACCAGCAGTGACACCCTCTGTCTCTTTGCTGCTTCAACTATAAGCGCTCCCTTTTCCGTTCCTTCTCGGACTGCCATCTCAACTTGCACCTAGAACCAATTGTTTAGTACAGTGTCAACAACATTAAATTTAAGTAATGGGTTATTTACAAAAAATACCCTTATCAAAGAAACAGAATGTCTTTCATAATTGCAAATATCTCCTAGAATTGACAGTTGTTTTTTAGTTTGCAAATTGTGTCCTCCATATAGGTTGTGTGTGACTAGGCCAATTCACATTGGCAGCTTTTGTGATTATCCCTTAAATAATTCATATTTCATATTAAATACTTGATTCACTAAACAGAATGTTGAACCTTTAAATAACAAATAAACTTCTTAATTAATTTAAGCTGCTATTCACCTCAGGCCTTTTTAGCTGACATATATTTTTTCTGGAGCGAAGAAGATCATATGCCCTTTGATCGATTTCTCCATTAGTTTTTTCATCTGAAACATGTTAACATTTTGTTTTCAAACAAGTGCTGTAGTGGTATAACAATATAATTATTTCCATTACTTGAGCAAAGATAAAAAAAAAAACAAAAAACCTTGTTTGGCAACATGCAAAAGAATGATGGTGTCCTGGCTTTGAACAGTGTGAGACAGCGCCCACTCGAGAGCCCCTTTAGCTTCAGGGCTGGAATCAACCACAAGCATGACTCGATTCCCACATTCCGACTCGGGCAAGTAACTATTGAAACTGCTGAATTCATGTGAAGATTCAGATATTTCCTCTGCTTTAATGAAACTTGTCGTTTTCTTCTTGCGTTGCTGAGAAGGTGAATGGACACGGACACGGACACGAATGTGTGTTGCGGCGTGATTCTTGCACCAGCCCAGCGACATTCCGGTATTGGGTTAAGATCTTTCACAAACCTCTCTCAAGTGTGTGTGTATTTTGCTCAACTTTTTGTGTGTCTATTTGTATTGTTTTTGTGTCTTATAATAATAATAATAATAATAATAATAATAATAATAATAATAATGTGTGTTGTCCACCATGATTGCCTGTTTATTAATAGGTCTTGCAATCTCATGACTTCATGGACATCATTTTCTTTCTTCTGTTTTGTCCTTTTTCTTCAGTTTTCTATCTAAGGAGCTTCTTTTTCAACGTGCCTACCACGAAGTGGGTTCATATTAGACTGCTAGTCTTACTTGCTGTCTTAATGAAAATGGCCTTCCCATAAGGGATGTTATTTTACTCTACTCTGTTTTTGCCCTTCTTTTTTGGGATATGTTTGTTTCAAAAATTAATTATGGCCGAAATTGAATTTTCTTTTAATAACTGTTCTCTTTGTGAAGAAATTGTCGTCTAATTTCATTTACAAGGTGTTTGACATATTGTATTGGAAAATTGACCATTTAAATATCTAAAGAGGTTTCAACTGCTCTGGATTTGTACAAGTAAGTTTTCGGTAAATTGTTATGTGCCCTCAAAGCTGTAACTTTTTTTTTTAATGTCTGGTGAACCTTAATACTCCCTCAGTCCCGTTCTATCTGTCGCATTTAGAAAATATTTTTGTCCCGTTCTATCTGTCGCATTTACATTTTCAAGAGATAACCATTGTTACTTTTTACTTTTCCAATAAAAAGTAAAGGTTACTTTACTGCTTTTACCCCTACCTTTATTATTTCACACGTTTAATTATTTTGAACACAAGGATATTATGGTCATTTGATAACTATAACTATAGCAACAATCATCTTTTTTAATGGGCGTGAAATTGTCACGACAGATAAGAAAGAGGGAGTACATATTTTTTTCTTCCTAAGCTATATAACCCAAATCAACCAAATGTTGACATATGCCAAAATCTGAGTTTACTTTCGGTTAAGCGTAAAACATTTTAAAATTACATGCAAAAGAGAAATTTTCGAAATCTAGTAGGTAAAGTGGGAAATTCACTATAGATTAGTAGGTAAAATGCAATTATCTCATAAAAATACCATTGCCGGCACCCATATATACACACACATGCGTGCATATAGTAAAGTTTTATTTAAAACTTATTTCACCCATGTACACACACAGCCCTACGTGCATATAGTAAAGTTTTATTTAAAACTTATTTCGTCCGAACATAATTGGGTTTGCGAAACTTCTATGATCCCTATTGATATGACTGGCATGCACATCCTGTTCTGTGATGGTTTACTAGTTTTGGCAGGTCTATAAAGGAATTTAATGTATGGATCTCAATTTCCAATTTCTATCGAAAAAAGTGATAAATGAAAATTTATTAATTTTTGTGTGAAAATTGAGATTATAATTGGATGAGTGTTTTTGTAATAAATTTTTTATTATATAATAAATGAAAAGTTGTTAGTTGTGGGGTCTATTTTTAATATTTTAATTTGAATATATAATATAATATTAATAAAGTTGTAGATGGTGGGTCCTACTAGATAGATATAATTTAAAAATAATAATATTAAAATAGATATTAGTGGTAGTGGTGGGTCCCACAACCTTAAAGATTAGATGTATTTGGTAAAGTTGAAATATTTTAATTTGAAAAATGAAAATTGAAAAATGTGATTTCCAATGAAAAATCGTAAACAAACATGATTCTAATTTTTGAAATAGTTAGAAATTGAGAAATGTGAAATGGAAACGATTCCATACATCATGTTTTTGTTCTTACTTCATCGCAAAAACTTGTCCCAGCAAGGCAAGTTCCCTAAAATTAAAATTTAAAATTTAAAATTAATTTTTCTAAATACCAAAAAATAGAAAAATTAGAAAAGCTAAAATAAAATAAGAACACTCAAATTTTGTAAAACCAAATTAGAAAAAAAATCTAAAATCTAAAACAAAAACCTTAAATAAGCCCCTCCACAAAAAAAAAAAAAAAAACTAAAAAAAAACTAAAATGAATAAAAAAATAAAAAAAAGAACCCTACAAATATGAAAAACAAAACTAAAAACTTGAGAACCTATGAAAAACTAAACTAAATAAAAAATAAACAAAAAAAACAAACAAAAAAAATCCTAAACTAAAACGTACTAAAATTTGTGCATTGCTCAAACCGTTAAACTGGGGTCCTTCGTAGTCATAATGATGGAAACAAATGGGTACGAATACATAAACATTTATGCTTTCGACAACAATAAACATGTACAAGCGGAAGCGATAAACGGATCAAACGTACATCTGGCAATTGCTTATTCTTGATCGAGTTTCTTGCCGTTTCAAATGAATTTCTGTTTTCTTCACAAATCTAAATAGGTGGTGTTTTTTCCATATGACTTGTGTGAGCAAAATAGGACCTAAAGACATTTTTATACACATGGTTATTAGGCCATCAAAATAATTGTTGGAAATATTATTTTCAACAATAATTTCCTTGTTTGTAGTTTGTCTTTCTTAGGACATTATTTTAGAACTCTAGATTTCTTTTTTAGTTGAAGTCCAGGATTTTATTTAATTTCCTAAAAACTTTTTAACTTGTTTAACAAGACTTGGAGTCTTGTTATATATATATGTTTTAATTTTCTTATCGAACACTTTCTTTTTATCTACATGTTTTATTCTTTTTCGTGTCCAATTTCCACGTTATCAAACATTTCAAGATTTATGTTAAGGTTTTGATAGATTTTTACGTTTCTATTCAAGTCGTTTTAGTTATGTTTATCTTATTTTCTTAAATCAAAACAAATGTAATTGATAGTGTGTTTAGTTTAATAGTGTTAAAACAAACATTTCTATTTTGATTGTCATTCCTTAAGAGATTCGAATTGAGCGAAATTTTCCACTTACAATTTCTCCGTTCTCTTGCGAATGAAAATTTTCTATTTTCTTCCACCACAAATGATCTCAATTTTATCATAACCTACACTCCAACCTTTTGTATTATTGTCCCTAAAAATTCAAATTTAAAATAAAAAATGACTAGTTCGAATTTTGACCAAACACTCCTCAGAAAACTAATAGTAAGATCATGTAACAAAAAGAACAAAACAAATATCGACAACCCTAGTGTTGATATTTCATTCTCCACAATGAAGTCCCACTTTTTGAAATATATATATAGGGATTGGTTCCTTGTTAGAACCATCCCTGATTTGCGAACTATGGACAAATTTTAACAATTGATATTAATGATCTAAACAGTTGAGATTATATTTATATTATTACTAATTATTTATTAATATATGTGTATACAAGGCAAGTTACAATTGTAATTTAGGGAAGTTCTACAGTGCCCCCCAATGTACATACTCCATTTTTTTTAACCGTTAGATCATTTCAGTTTTTATGTAGCGGAATGATTTAATAATTTAGAATATATGGGGTATGGTATATTGGGTGCACTATAGAATTTTCCAGTAATTTATTGCTGATCCTTTCATATCAAAAGGAGATACACGCGTGAGGAAATTCTGAAGCAGAACACGTACAGTACACTCGGAGCTTTGCTGCAAAATTAGAAGGATCTCAACGTTGCGTAACCAACGGAGGAATTCTACTAAAGAAGAAGCGACGAGTATTTTGTGTATCAACTGTTTGATACAAGTTATTTTTCGTATATTACTTTTTATTATTTTGTAATTGGATTTGAACGTTTGAAAAGTAATATAATTTTCGGGTTTGTACACCCAAGTTCGTAAGCACGTTTACTTACGAACTGAAATTAATTTACTAGATTTTTTATTTCCGCTGCTATTTGAGATTCAGTTGATGTTAGGTCTGGTGACGTCTATCACGAAACCTAACATCATATCTGTAAACTGCATTTCTACAAAACTACAATAATATTTTCATTAATATAATCAACAACCACACATGAAGATTTCTATTTCAAAATTGTAAAACTGCTATACCACATACCACTTCCACTTAAAACTGTTTTTTTTTTTGATGCTTGTGATGTCTCAACTTTTATATTTGATTAATGTGGTGAGGAAGTGATACGGCACTAAATATTTATGCGTGATATATGTTGGTATTTATGGTAAACGACCTTATTTTTTGGAAGGAGCATTTCTTCTGGGAGATGGGCGAGCTGGTTTGTAGAGTATCGACCTGAAGTATGAGGATGAGTTCTCATATAGGGTCGCGACCTCTTATACTTTTATTAAGTTGGGCATTATCTTTTAACTCGGTCATAGGCTTTATAAAATATTAGGCCCGAATGGGTTAATATGGATGCTATTGTGGGGTTCCCGTGGACTGTATGGAAAGAATCACAGGCCCAGGCCTATTCTGGTAATTTAATCGAGAGATCCACTAATTTAAGCATTCACGTCCAAATTAGTTACTCAACTCATTTTCTCAATTTATAAAGGGATGTATAAGAATGCAAACATGCAGGTTAGAGTACATGTAAACCTTTTCCATATCTTATCTTCATACCATTTGGGTAGGGTATGGGTAATGCCCAAGTAATCACATTATTTGATACGAATACGATACAAATATGGAACCGATATGCGGATATGTGTGTACGATATGACAAAGTCCGTATCGTTGACTTTTGGAAGTTTTGACCAATCGAATACACTTGAGATACGACTGGATACTGTAACAATAAATTTTGCGTATTAAATTAAAAAACTCAAGAAATTCGTACAAATTAAAATATATGGATCATAGAGGAAATATTGGGTATAATTTCTAGTTCTTATTCCTCTAATTATTTTCTTCAAGAATTATATCTTCGGGATTTGAGAATTTTGGAGGCTGATCTTCAGTTTGATCTCCTTCGAATTTGAACTTATTGTTGAATAATGTAGATATGAAGCTTATGTAAATGCTTCAAGCTTTGTTTGAGTGAGAAGTCGACTATTTTTTTTATGCTTAGTTATAGTAAGTATCCATATTTCATACATTGTACAAATAGTCTAACGTTACAATTTATATAAAGACCATTGATTCACGAACCACATTCATGTGACTTGAGCACGGTGGAGATATAAGACTCATTGCAAGTTTATGAGATAAGCGCATAATGAATTGATTTGAGCGTATACATGTTCCTATACACGAGTAACAAGCAAGTTTTACGTCTATTGTGAGTAGCATGAATGACATTGTCCACAAACTTGGTGAGGTTCGCTCGAATTTTGGAGGATTCATGAGAATTGGTTGCAAGGTAACTTGGTTTTTGGTTGAAGGTCACATGATCTCTCATCTTTTGTATCTTGATTTTTGATCTTTTACATTTGAGTGAAGTTTTTAGTTTTAGTGCATTGGTCAAAACTACCAATGGTTGAATTTGGAGGTTTGTTCTCATGCAAAATTATGTATTTTTAAGGTATGTTTCATAGCATTTGATGGCTAAACATATGATTTACATGTGATTTTCCTTGTTTGTGATACTTTTTGAAAAATATTACGTTTTTGGTGAATATGTTATTGTCATAAATAAACGAGAGATTTTTGAACCTTTTTGGAGTACAAGCGTTGGCATTCCCAAGATTATAAGACCAAAGGATGCACAAGAATAGAGGAAAGACGATAAGAAGTTGAAACGATGTCAAGATCGGGGGAATAGAGAATAAATATTGGCATCTGCTTGGTATTCTAACCATAACTCGGGTATACGAAGCTCGATTACAATGAGTCCAATACTCACGGAAAGATAAGAGGAATAGTTACAACTTTAATGAAAACACTCAAACCTAATTCGGCCCCTCAGAGGTCCAAAAATGAGTCAAAATCCGATACCTGTGGAGGTACTGGAGTCGGATGCAAATAAGCAACGCATCCAAAAGGATATACTCGACCAAAAACCTAAGTTCCACTAAAAAAAATAGTATATTATCAAGGGGAACAATTAGGGAAATATTGTCCTCGAAAATTTCAAGGCATTACCAACTACAACTATTATCAAGTGTCAATACCTTTGATAATGCTCCCTCAACTAGAAAAAACAACATTGTTTTATCGAGAGAAAAGTAATTTTGGAGAGTCTGAATAGTGGAGAGCATTTCATATGCTCTTCAACTGATTGTTGTAAATTGGATTAATTCTAATTTAATGATACAACGTATATTCGTGTTAACGAATTGTATAGGCTCGATCTACGAGTCGTATATATGATTGTAGCTTTTTGAATTTCTCAAATCCATTTATTGGTGAGTGAGAAATAAAGCTTTGAAGTTGATTGGTTGCTTATGTGTATTAATGTTTATCTCATTGAATAATATTAATGTGGAAGGGAGTTTAAAAGTGTTTAACTTTTAATGTTTGGACATCAAATGGGCCCAGTGGGTTGTGTGGACTTTGTGTAAACGAAGCTCACGCGGGCTCTTGGACTTGGGTTTGCCAGTCAGCATTTGGCGAAGCCGATGGCGGAGCCGAGCAGATTTGAGCCCGAGCCCGAGCCCGATCCCGGACCTGGACCTCGGACCTCGGTCCTGGGTCCTGGGCCTGGGACTTGGGACTTGGGTCTTGGGCAATTGGTCCGAATTGGCTGGTCCGATTGAGGTGGTATGTGTCGGGTTCGAGTTCTGGTTCAACCCTGGCTAACCTTTTAGCCACCTGTGGTTTTTGACCCCTGATTTGTTTTGTAACTCCTGACCGTTCAGGTCAAACGTCATGTTATTTAATTCATGCATGGATGTTACTTTGACCAATCACCTGGCTGCGTTTGAATGGACACGCTGAACCTGTCCAGGTTTAGGCTGTCAGGTGCCAGACGTTTTTGAATGTCTTAATGACATTAATTCAGGCTGTAATTTTCCCTGACTGAACTCCTATAAAAGGGTGAGACTCCTGCATTTGCATCTTCACTTTCCATACACGTGATTATGCCTGAAGCACCTGGAAAAACGAAGAACACACAAATACACTGCATATTGTTTTCTATTTTATTTCTTTACGCAGCTCAGTCCACTTTCATCCTGTTTGCCGGAGCTCTGGTATTAACGGTGCTGTTATACCAGAGACGTTAGTCTTTTTATCTTTGGGTATGAATAGCCAAAACCGAAGGGCACTACAGGGCTATTTCGTCTTACGGACAGAGTTCGACTCGACTATTCTTATAATTTCTGTTTTTCTTCTTTTCCAGTTTTTCGAGATATTTTGTTACTTTCCTGCTTGTGCTCGAATCAGTTGTAATAGTTTTTATAACAATCGCAAGACGAAATATCTGTAATTTTTAATATTGTAAGTTATAATATCCTTGACTAGAAAAGAATGTCGACATCCAGCACTCCGACAAGCGACACTATTCCGGCCATCACCTCCACTACTTCGGCGATGACCACTGCCCCCGTAGTCACGAACACCACGACAATTGGCATGTCTATGCCAATCTTGAACACTACTTAAGTTAAGATCATTCTCAACCCTGGAACACTCGACTTCTTACTCGAGACGCTGACGAAGCGCATGACCCAGTCGAACTCATCCACAACTTCGGCTGCTGGAACGATCCCTTTTGGGATAGAAACTTCGGTCCAAACTATGTCAGCTCCGGCTGTGACTCATCCCATTGGGATGACGGGAACTTCGGTTCCAAGTTTGTTTGCAAATGTTCCCCAAACAGATTCAACTGTTTTGAATACCCATTCAACGGGTTCGATGGGGACTTTTGTACCAACGATGAACGCGCCGGTGCACTACTCACGGATCATGCCCGCGGCGGTGGAGAAGCCTCCGAAATTCAATGGAGAAGGCTTCAAGAGATGGCAACAGAAGATGTTGTTCTACCTCACGATGCTTGGCTTCGCTAACTTCGTGAAGGAAGACGAACCACCTACTCCGGACAAGGACGAGATTAGTTTCCATGTTCACGCTGCCTACGATAATTGGCACAATGGGGACTATTTGTGTAAAGGATTTCTCTTGAGTAGCCTAGAAGATAGCTTGAGTAACGTTTACTCGGATATAAAGACCTCCAAGAAAATCTGGGAGGCACTTGAGAAGAAATACAGTTCTGACGAGGCTGGAACTAGAAAATTTGTAGTCACAAACTTCATGGACTACAAGATGGTTGATTCTTGCCCGGTTATGGAACAAGTTCAAAAGTTCCAAATGTTGGTGAATGATGTCCACGCCGAGGGGATGATTCTTCCGGATGCTTTCACGGCAGCTGCCATGATTGACAAGCTTCCACCGAACTGGAAAGACTTCAAGACGTACCTCAAGCATAAACGAAAGGCAATGTCACTTGAAGACGTTATCCGGAAGGTACGAATTGAATCCAAAGTTCGTGTTTAATACAAGGATTCCAAAAGTTCGTATGAACCTCGGGTGAACTTACTTGAACGAGGAGAGAACTCGAAGAAGAGGCCGCTTCCCAGCAACTCAAAGCCTAAAGCTCCTTCTTCTAAGAAGTTCGATGGCAACTGCTACAATTGTGGCAAACCTGGACACATGTCTAAGGAATGCCGCAAGCCAAAGCAAAAGAAGGCTAGGCCGAGCGCACACATAGCCGAGAGAGAGCTGAATAAGGATGACCTCGTTGCGGTTATCACTGAAGAAGCTAACATGATCGAGAACCGTAGTCAATGGTTCATCGACATTGCTGCAATCGCCCATGTGTGTGCTGATCGGAGCTTGTTCTCCAAATACATTCCTTGTGAGGGAAGGAAGTTGAACATGGGAAATCAAGCTTCTTCGGAAGTTGCTGGTACTGGTACGGTTGTCCTCAAAATGACTTCCGACAAGGAGATCACTCTGAATGAGGTGCTG
>BMAC01000167.1:1683576-1702325 GCA_014905375.1 Phtheirospermum japonicum
ACAATACCAGGAACATGGAGAGTCCCTTGGCTAACAATTTGGCCATTTGCGCCTCCTCCATACTTCACTTTTCCACCTTTAAACTTGACAATGTTGGAGAGCAATTCTTCTGAGCCTGTCATATGTTTCGAGCATCCACTATCAAAATACCATGCTCCAGGGACTAGAGACTTCAAGGAGGTATGAATCATATTACACTTGACGCTGTTTTTCTTGACCCACACTTGTTTGAATCTGATGTTGGTATTGATGTTGGTAGCGCGGTTACCAACATTAGACTTGACAGGCATATTTGATCTCTGAAAGTGTCTTCTTTCGCCAATGATCTTCCAGCAAAAGGGCCGAATGTGACCTGGTTCTCCACAATGATGACACACGAAATGTCTCCTCCTTCTCTTGTGGCGTTTGGAAGATTTTCGTTCTTGACTCGACACTTGCGTTGGTTGACTTGGTTTGTAACCTATTCCATGCTTAGAGGACTCTGGGAAGCTAACCTGCAAAATTTCATCAAGCTTAGCCTTACCTTTGTTTAGATTTGAAATTGTTCCTCGAACAGTGGTCAGTTCGTTCCTAATCTTTTCAAGCTCAGCATCCTTCTTGGTGAGAGATGATTCCAACCGGACAATAATTTCGAGCTGATCCTCCTTTTCCTTGGTTAGCTTCTCCACTTCTTTTTCGAGATCTTTCGCTTTGAGTACCTGTTTACTCCAACGGACATACAATTTTTTGTGATCTTCACTCAGCTGCTCGTATTCCTCATAATAGTCAGTGGTCTCAGCATTCAGGCATACGATGTTATCTGCAAGCAAACCAACATGGATATCGTCGTCCCAGACAACATGGGAGAATAGTGCTGGGACTGGATCAAGTGACTCGGAATCATTGAAGTCTTCAGTAAAATCAGTAGCGATCATACTTTTCTTTCTAAGAAAGTTGGGACACTCATTCTTGTAATGTCCCCAACCTTTGCATTCGTGTCATTGTATCTCGATGAGTTGTTTTGAAGAGCTTGACACATTGGAAATTGAATTTGAGGATTGAGATTGTGGAAGGGTTCGTCCATTAGACTTTGGAGTGGATATTTGTGTCCTGTTCCTTGTACTTGAGCTTCCAGAGTTGTTTTTCTTCTTCAAGAATTTGTTGAAGCGTTGAGTAACAAGGGCCAGTTCATCTTCTTCGAGAGTAGTCGACTCTATCCTTTATAATCCCATTAAAATCGAATTCCTCGTCATCTTCATCCCCTACTTTATTTAAATTAGAAGAATAAGCAACATTCTTCTCTTTCGAGCTAGAGGTGACATGTTCCATCTCGTATTGCTTGAGGTTTCCAACTAAGGTGTTGAAATCGATGTTATCAACATCCTTGGATTCTTCTATTGCCACCACCTTCATGCTATAATTCTTTGTAATGGATTTTAGCAATTTTCCTACAAGACGGGAATTTGTTATGGGTTCACCCAACTCTTTGCACTCCTCTGTTATTTCTGTCAATCTCACAGAGTAGTCCATGATAGATTCTTTCTCATTCATTCTCATAGYCTCGAATGTGGACAAGAGCATTCTTAGTCTGRATTTCTTCACRCTTKYTGTTCCTTCACACACCCTTTGGAGTGCGTCCCATGCATCCTTTGCCGACTCACAGTTCTTGATGATACGATAGTAGCTTGYATCTACGTAGCCACATAAGGCATTGATGCATTTAGAGTTCCAATTTGCAGCAGCTGCTTCATCAGCAGTCCAATCCTCCTCTTTCTTGGGGATGGCATCGCCCTCGCCATCCGTGACACATGGCTTTTCCCATCCAACAAGGACAGTCTTCCAAACACGTTCATCCATGCTCTTCAAGTGCCACCTCATCCTCTGTTTTCAGAGAGAATAATTCTCACCATTAAGGATTAAAGGCCTCGGGTTGCCTTGAGCATCCATAGCACCTAAAAAATAAGGATCAATACTTAAAAGGTTAAGTAACCCGCTCTAGATGCCAATTGTATAATTAGAAGGTTTATGATTTTAAAAAAAGAATCTGATTTACAATGTTGTTAATCGATGTTAACAACATCAACCAGAGTAACAAAATATTTATGCAGCGGAATATAAAATACGAGAACACGATTTAACAAATTCAGTTCACAAGTAAGTACTTGTGAACTTGAGTGTACAAATCCGAAAACTATATTACTTTTACTTCACGTTCAATACACAATATAAAGTAATATATGAAAACTAAATATCAAGAAACTTGATACTAAATATTTGTTGCCGAACGTTGGCTCCAAGTAGTTTTCTCCTTCGTGTTCTTCTTCCTTTCTTGTGCGTCTTCTTGCGTCTTGCGTGCTCTAGAAACCCCGTGCGTAAAGACTAATTAAAAACCGTGTCTCAAGTGTAGGAATTCTTATGTCAATCTATGAGAATAATTTCCTTAACGAGAAGAATCAAAATCAATAGCGAATTGAGAACAATTAGTACTGTATTAAATTATCCGACACTTTATCACACGCGAAAATTATGCGAGACAGAGAGAGAAGAGCACCATTGATCTGCGAGCGAAAAGTCTTCATAAATAACTCCTCCATGGACACTGTTACCTGTATAGGAACCAGATGCGATGACAAGTCTTTTATATGTACGGATCTCAAAGGCAATTTGAAACTCGGCACTAAAAGTTCGAATGATAGATCATACCTGCCGCGATATGTGTGTTTGAGAGAGATAGAGAGCTGAAACTGAGGGAGATTATATTACAGAGAGCCGTCGTGTATAATATAGGTTTATAGGGGGTAGTTTTGGAGGGAAACGGAGGATAATCTGGTGCAGGTGAGGTGTATGAGAATAAGCATGGAGTGACGTGGCAAGGTATTCAGGGGCAATTTCGGAACTGAAAAGGACGGGCAGGCACTAGTCTACTTTACTAGTGACCAGATAGTCCCAATTGAACTAGCTCTGGGAATGCGTGTTCTCTTGAAGAAGAAGAAGAAGAAGAAATAGAAATGGTAACGGTGATCTCGCGATGGGATCGGCAACAGAGGCAGCTCCGGGTTCAAAGACGCGGCGGTCTATTTAGCCTGTCCTGGTCGAGGAGAAAACTCTTGAGATTCATCCTCATTGCCCTCGCGATTATTGCTTTCCTTCCTCCCCTTTACTTCCATTTCAGCCTCCGTCGCTTCAACCAGGTACGCACACCTCTTCCAATTCATCTTTTCAAACCCTAATTATGCATTTATTTCCAATTCGAAGTTATATCATCTATTTATTTTGTTTATGCGCGCACACATTTACATGACCTAAACTAGCTCAATTCTTGTTTTTATCTAAAATGTTATGATAGGCATAGTACACTTACTTTTTTTGTGCTGGTAATTTATGCACAGTTGATATGAGATCATTAGCAGGACTTCATAGTTCTATGGAGAATCTGGTGTTCCCAATGTAATTGGACCCCTTTCTGATATTTTACATGTGTAGTTAGACTGGCTATTTACGATAATTTATCGTCTTATGGTTGCGATTTATATGCAGATACAATTACGAAAGTGCGGTTGGATGCAAAGTCCTCCTTTAGTGTGTGCTCATGGGGGTGACTCCACTAAGGCTTTTCCAAACACTGTAAGCAATTTATATTCACTTAGTTTCGTTTTGGCCATATTCAGTCCAGATTTTTCACTAGCAATTTCCGCACTTGGTTGACAGTCTATGTCATCTTGCAGGGCATTTCTGTTTAATGAAATTAAAGTAGTTTCCGTAGATTTTAAATTTAAAGGTTGGTAGAGCAATCTGTAGATTTTTGGTTTACCAACATTTAAAGGTTATTAACAACATTTAAAGGTTGCTAATAACTGCCAAGTCGGATTGCTCTTTTGGTTTTGGCAGTTATTACCAGTAACATGGCACATGTATGGCACAAACAACTTTTAGAGAGAAATTTCAAAAGCAGCATGAATGAAACTTAATGTTGGCAAATTATTGGATTAATTACTTGCATAATTTCAAATTGTAATACAATTGCAATATTTTCCTTGGATTTATATTTAAATGTTATCTTCCTCGTGACAGATGGATGCATATAATATTGCTTTAAGTTCTCAAGTAGATTGCATCGAGATTGATGTTTCTCGTTCATCAGATGGAGTATTGTTTGCTCTTCATGACAGGTACTACAGAACATTTATCTCGTTTGGGCATTAACTGGTGTTTTTCTTTTCTCTTTTGACTGTGCCCTTATTGATTGATCTCTTCTTGTTTATCGTGATTTTTCTTCTCCTTGATAACATCATATAGAAATTAATACACGTTTCTCGTGGGCAAGTTGAATGGGCTTTTCTGAGAACTTCATCATCTGTAGTATGAAGTAAGAATTTATGCTACTTGCAAGGCAATCATTTGAAGAGTATATGCCTTCAGTTTGACCACTTAGGGTGCAATTGGATATCATTTCATTTTTAAAATTTTGGAAATGAGAGAGAATAGTGAGAAAAGAAATTTTGAATGAAGAATGAAAAGTTTTGGGAGTGAATGAATATGAGATGGAAATGTAACGATTAAATTTAATGTAAATTGTAAAATATGATTGGTAGTTATAGTTATATGAGTGAGAGAATAGTGAAATTAATGGAAAAATGTGTAAGAATGGTTATTGATTGAATGTTTTTATATAAAAAAATGAGTTGAAGTGATTGGTGGGAGAAAAAAAAAGGTGAAAGTGAGTGAATTGTATAGTTTTTGAAATTGTAAAAAAAATAACAATAAACTCAATAAATATTCAAAGTGGAGTGATGTCCAATTGCACCCTTATTAGGGACTCATATCCAGTTAGCCAGGTTTCAGTAGAATATACATTTTAAGCAAAAGGTAACGAGATGGACTAATATGCTTAAGGAAATGACGGTTCTTCTAATTAAGAATGCCATTTTGTTTTTTTTCCTGTCAGCCGAAATCAACAATTAATGCACTGAATTAGAACCTAATTATATGACAACCTAAAAAGGGAAGATCTTTTCACTTCTTTTTTTTTTTTTTTAATGAGTTTCACTGGTTCTAGTGGTGAAATGTTTTTTTAAAGTTGTCTGGAGTGTTGATTCTCACAAGTTACAGGCAGGGAATTGCAGCGAATATCTGGGAATAGTACCTCGAAAGTTGGTTATTTGAGTATGAAAGAGGTGGGTTGCCCAATTTTCGCAACCATTAGTGTATTTGGATGTTGTTGAAAATCTAAACAACTTGTTTTACATTGTGGCTGTAGATTGTTGATCTCGGGTCCAGTCATCAGCATTCACTAGAGCATGATGTAAATATTCCAACCATTGAAGATGCATTAAAGGTATTCTGCAGTATTCTATCCCTTTCTCTCTAAAAAAAAGGTTGTGACAAGATTGTTTGGAGTTGAAAATCTTTTGTCATGCATGCTGCTATGTGTTTGCATGAATCAATCATCATTGGCTCCTGGAAAAATCTATGAGACAATTTCCTCAGGTTTGTTTTATTGTGTATCAGTTAGTATCAGGGTCTGTTCGGCAGGTGATTCTTGATGCTAAAGTTGGGCCACCACTATATGAAAAAGGACTTGCAAAGGATATCCTTTCTGTCGTAAGTTTCTTAGTTATTGTGGTAACCGAGCTATATGTTGGAGGCTTATGTTCTGGGGGTTAATTCTCCAAGGGTTATTCTGCAGGTTGAAAGAAGCAAGTGTAAGAACTGTGTTGTATGGGCGAAAAGTGACAGCCTAGCAAGGGATTTGATTAAATTATCCACAGATACAATGGTAAAAGTGGTGACCCTCTTGATCTTACCACAGTTTTGATTTCATTTCCAATGTGATCTTTATAATCATCTCTTGTTGTGAAGGTGGGGTACATTGTAATGATAGATCCGTCGAGTGGGAGTAGGATGAAATTATTGAGGATGAGAGATGCTGGGGTGGTCGGTGTTTACCACCCTTTGATTGACGAAAAACTTGTCAAAGTCCTCCACAGGTAAACGATCAATATTCAAGTGTATTAGTTAATTAGTATCTGCTGCAGAGTAGGTATATGCATTTGAAAACTATAGTGCAAATGTATATATTAATTAATGGGTGGAACAGGAGGAACAAGAAGGCGTACGCGTGGACAGTTGATGAGGTGGGTTCGATGCAGCGGATGCTGGTGGAGCGTGTGGATGCTGTGGTCACAAGTAATCCTTCTCTGCTACAGCGTGTCATGCAGGACCTTAGGAACCAATGCTTTCAACAGGGTTTCTCATTGAATTCTTGAGTCGGTCTTAGCAGCAACGATCGACTAAACTGCAAATGCTAGAGTTTGCATTGCCGATAACTCAAAGAAGAATAAGAAATGGTTTGATTATACTCGAATCCTTTTTTTTTATATATATGCATGTATTTGCTCATTGATAGACTTTGCTTATTGTTTTATATATATATATATATATATATATATATATATCAAGCAAGAATTTACTTACCAGGGCGGGGAAACAACTGAGAAAGAAACCACTGGCAGTCAAATTTTCAGTATTTCGAAATATAAAATCATGTTTCAGAAAGAGATATTAATAGTGTTGGACCTAAAATTTATTAATTTAACAAGATATTAAATATTTGATAAGTTATTAATTTATAAGTGTGCATACATATCTAATTACCAAATTTTATCTTTTATTGTAAACCATGATCAGTTCATAGTGTCCTTTCATAAAATATGGACGAATAGTGAGACAATGAAAAAAATATATCCAAGAATTGTAAAATCAAATCAAATCAAATAGTTGGATCATTATAATAGAATAAAATGGCCATATAACTCTTAACAAATCTAATAAAATGACATAACTCGGAACATTGCTCAGAAACGTAGATTGTGTTCAGATAATTAAAAGTATCATAAGAAGAAATGATATAATTGATGACGACGACGACGATACTCTTCTACATGCTCTCTATTATCGAAGCCAAAAAACTTTCAATTTATTGAGGAATTGAATCATCTTTTATCTAATTATGAGAGAAATTCTTTTACTATATTAAGAAAAATTAAAGATATTTAAAAGGACGTTATTAAGTAGAATTCAAACAACATTTTTATGGGCAAAAACTCAAATGTGACGGTCATACACACTGAAGAGTTTACTGCTGTGTTTGTTAGAATAAAGTCCTAGTCTTTAGGGACATTTAATTGTCTTTGAATTATTCCAAGTTTCTGTTACCACTTTGCTTTATTTTCGCTAAGTGGGCTGATTTCTAGTTTCTGTTGAGATTATGTATTGAATGGCTATTTAAGCCAGAGTTATTCCTATTAAAATCAAAGTCATTCAATTTAGTTTGTTGCTTTCTTGTTCTTAGTTTCTTTTCAGATCAAAAGTTCCTAACAATCTGGTATCAGAGCCCCCACTGGGCCTGATAAATCAAAGCAGCAGTCTTTGAAGTTCTTGCAGCAGCACATAAGATGACTTCAGAGGGGAGTTTTGTACAACCAGCCATTCCTCGCTTTGATGGTCACTATGACCATTGGAGCATGCTGATGGAAAATTTTCTACGATCTAAGGAATTTTGGGAGCTGGTGGAGACTGGCTATTTTGAGCCAGCAAGTGAATCGGTGCAGACAGATGCACAGCGAAAGAAGAATACCGAGATGAAGCTGAAGGACCTGAAAGTGAAGAACTATCTCTTCCAGGCGATTGACCGGACCGTTCTTGACACTATTCTAAAAAAGGATACTGCCAAAGATATATGGGACGCCATGAAAAAGAAATTTGAAGGAAGTGCAAGGGTCAAGAGGTCTCATCTTCAAGCTCTCCGCAGAGAATCTGAAACTCTTGAGATGAGGACTGGCGAAGGAGTGACAGAGTACTTCTCTAGGGTCATGACAGTAGCTAACAAGATGCGAAGTTATGGTGAAGATATGCAGGATGTTAAAGTGGTGGAGAAAATTCTACGCTCTTTAACTGAGAAGTTCAACTATGTTGTATGTTCAATTGAGGAGTCAAAGGACATTGATGTTCTTACTGTTGATGAGTTACAAAGCTCATTAATAGTGCATGAACAGAAGTTTCAAAGACGTAATGGTGAGGACCAAGCTCTAAAAGTGACATCTGAAGGAGGAAGAGGTCGTGGTCGTGGTACCTACAGAGGAAGAGGGAGAGGTCGAGCAAACTTCAACAAGGCAACTGTAGAGTGTTACAAATGTCATCAACTTGGGCATTTTCGGTATGAATGTCCTTCTTGGAACAAAGAAGCAAATTATGCGGAGCATGATGAGGAAGAAGAAATGCTTTTAATGTCTTATGTGGAGTTGTATGAGGCCAGAAGAGAAGATGCATGGTTCCTTGATTCAGGGTGTTCTAATCACATGTGTGGCGATCAAACCATGTTCAATGAACTCGATAAAAAATTTCGACATTCGGTAAAATTGGGAAACCACACTAAGATGGATGTGATGGGAAAGGGAAGTGTGAAGCTGTTGCTGAATGGAGTCAATCATGTTGTTACTGAGGTATACTATATTCCAGAGTTGAGAAATAATCTCTTGAGCATAGGACAGTTGCAAGAAAAAGGCTTGGCTATTTTGATCAAGGGAGGGATGTGCAAGATTTTTCATCCAGACAAGGGTTTGATAATTCAAACCAACATGAGTGCCAATCGGATGTTTATCTTGCTGACTCRGTCTCAAACTCCCTATCAAGTACAATATGATCAATGCTTTCAAACAAGAGGTCAAAACTTGTTTCATCTTTGGCATCGGAGGTATGGGCATCTGAGTTCCAAGGGTTTGYGGACCTTGMTGTACAAGAACATGGTACGTGGACTTCCTCAACTATCTACCTCAAGTGAGACGTGCATTGATTGCATCAACGGAAAGCAACACCGTGACCCTATTCCAAAGAAGAGTACTTGGAGAGCAACTCAGAAGTTGGAACTTATTCATGCAGATATTTGTGGCCCGATCACTCCTACATCTAATAGTAACAAGARGTACATTTTGTTATTCATTGACGATTACAGCAGAAAAGCATGGGTGTATTTCTTGGTAGAGAAGTCAGAAGCTTTAAATTTCTTTAAATGCTTTAAGACCATGGTTGAAAAAGAAACGGGGTTATTTGTTAAGTGTTTTCGCACTGATAGAGGAGGAGAATTCAATTCAAATGAGTTCAATGTTTTTTGCAAACAAAGTGGGATCAAAAGGCAGTTGACGACCGCTTATACTCCGCAACAAAACGGTGTAGCTGGAAGGAAAAATAGAACAGTGATGAACATGGTTCGTTCCATGTTATCTGACAAGAACACTCCTAAGACTTTTTGGCCAGAGGCAGTAAACTGGACTGTTTATGTCCTAAACAGGTGTCCTACTTTGGCAGTCAAAGATGTTACACCAGAAGAGGCTTGGAGTGGAGTAAAACCCTCAGTAGATCATTTTCGGGTTTTTGGTTGCATAGCACACGTTCATGTTCCAGCAGAAAGGAGGACTAAACTTGATAATAGAAGCATTACTTGTGTGCTATTGGGAGTTAGTGAGGAATCAAAAGGTTACAGGCTATTCGATCCTGTTGCTAAGCGAGTTGTTGTGAGTAGAGATGTAATTTTTGAAGAAGAAAAGCAATGGGATTGGGATGTGAGCTATGAAAAACAAATAGTAGTAGACTTAGAATGGGGTGATKGTGATAATGAGCATGGAGAAAAGGGAAGTGAAAATGGGAAKGGAGAAAATACCAATGGAGAGGTAGGAGAGACTCATAGAGAAGAGGAAGATMGTCCTAGTGAGGGAGAAGAGAGAGTGACGGGGTTAAGGCAATCTCGTGAGAGGCGACCTCCTACGTGGATGGGTGATTATGTTAGTGGTGAAGGTCTATTTGAGGATGAAGTTCATATGGCATTAGTGGTGTCAACTGACCCATTGTGTTTTGAGGAAGCTGTGAAGAGTGAAGCTTGGAGATTGGCCATGMACAGTGAAATTAAATCCATCGAAAAGAACCAAACATGGACACTCATTGAGCTGCCAGCTGGGGCCAAAAGAATAGGAGTGAGGTGGGTTTACAAAACCAAATACAATGAGCATGGAAAGATTGATAAATACAAGGCTCGTTTGGTTGCTAAAGGGTACTCTCAAAAATATGGAGTGGACTATACAGAAGTTTATGCACCAGTGGCAAGGATGGATACAGTAAGGATGATTATCGCTCTAGCTGCGCAGAAGAATTGGAAGATCTTTCAGCTGGATGTCAAATCAGCTTTTCTTCATGGTGAGCTGAGTGAAGATGTTTATGTGGAGCAGCCAAGAGGATATGAAAAAAAGGGTAGTGAGCATCTAGTTTACAAGTTACACAAAGCCCTTTATGGATTAAAACAAGCTCCAAGAGCTTGGTTTAGTCGAATTGWAGCACATTTCATTAATGAAGGTTTTCGGAGGTGCGATAGCGAGCAGACATTATTCACAAAGAGAAGCAAAGAAGGAAAAATTATTATTGTAAGTGTTTATGTTGATGATTTAATTTTTACTGGTGATGATGAAGCTATGATGTCTGAATTTAAAATCTCTATGTTAAGAGAGTTTGATATGTCCGACTTGGGGAAGATGAGGTTTTTTCTTGGGATCGAGGTGCTACAAAAATCTGATGGTATTTATATATGTCAAAGGAAATATGCATTGGAGGTTTTGAGAAGGTTTGKTATGATGGAAAGTAATTCAGTGAGCAGTCCAATAGTTCCAGGTTTCAAAATGAGCAAAGACGAAAATGGAGACCTTGTCGATGAGACGTACTACAAGCAGCTAGTGGGTAGTTTAATGTATCTCACTGCCAYGAGACCTGATATGATGTTTGTTACTTGTCTCATAAGTAGATATATGACAAAACCAACGGAGATTCATCTACAGGCAGCTAAGAGAGCACTTCGGTACTTAAAAGGAACTGTGAACTTCGGAATTCATTATAAGAAAGGAGGAGATGGTGAGTTGTTGGCATTTACGGATAGCGAYYATGCCGGAGATATGGACGACAGGAAGAGTACATCTGGTTACGTGTTTTTAATGAATTCAAGTGCTGTTTCATGGTGTTCAAAAAAGCAGCCTATTGTAACCTTATCAACAACAGAAGCTGAGTTTGTGGCRGCTGCAGTTTGTGCTTGTCAAGGAGTCTGGATGAAGAGAATTTTAAAGGAGCTGGGACATTCTGATGGAGGTTGTACTACTGTTATGTGTGACAACAGTTCATCCATCAAGCTGTCTAAAAATCCAGTTATGCATGGTCGCAGCAAGCATATTGATGTGAGGTTCCATTTCTTAAGAAATCTTACTAAGGAGGGAACAATTGAATTAGTTCACTGTGGGAGTCAGGATCAAGTGGCAGACATAATGACCAAACCATTGAAGCWTGATGTTTTTCAGAAGCTTCGAAAGCTGCTGGGAGTATGTGATATTTCTGGTATAAACTAATTGCTTCACAACATTTAGTTTAAGGGAGGGAATGAAGAGTTTACTGCAGTGTTTGTTAGAATAAAGTCCTAGTCTTTAGGGATATTTAATTGTCTTTGAATTATTCCAAGTTTCTGTTACCACTTTGCTTTATTTTCGCTAAGTGGGCTGATTTCTAGTTTCTGTTGAGATTATGTATTGAATGGCTATTTAAGCCAGAGTTATTCCTATTAAAATCAAGTCATTCAATTTAGTTTGTTGCTTTCTTGTTCTTAGTTTCTTTTCAGATCAAAAGTTCCTAACACACACATCTCTTCATATGTGACGGGGCCCAAACCCGAATCCATTTAAAGCAAATTGGGTCTCATATAAAGTGTAAAATGGAAAAAAAAAATTATCGTCAATTTTCTCATTACATTTCATCTTTCGCTACCTTTCCTCTCTCAATTTCCAACCCCCAACTCTAGATGAAGAAATTCGACAAAATTCGTGGTGCCCCGCCGAAGAACTGCATAATTTTGGCCAAACCAGCGAATATTGAATGGCGGCTAATAGGCATAATCATTATCATTCCTATGACTTCTGCCAAGTGTTAAAAAAAAAAAATTCAAAATACAAGTCAAAGTATACTGAATCACTGATATAGACTATCACATCCACATTAAGAAAGGAAAATGCTTGAAATTCCCGATCCTTAATTCCCCTTCTCGGCTCCAAAAATGTCCGACATCCCCCCGAAATCCACCGTTAGATCATCCTTCTGGACCGTTTGCAAGTCGTTGCTGTTGGATCCTTAATCCAATATTGAGCTTATATGTGAAATAATTATATATTGTGAACTGTCAAATAAAGAAATCTAATTAAAAATAATCAAATAAAATTTAAGGTATTGAGCTTAATGTATTTTAGTGGCAAAAATGTATATATATAGTACTTTGAAGACCAAATTGCGTTTATAGGTGTTCTCACGGCAGGTTGTTAAAATAGGTGATTTCGCAACACCAGGTTGCGATTTCTGAAATTTTCTTTTAATGGTTTCGCACACTCAAAGTGCAAAACCTAATTCTTATTAATTTTTTTTTTTTATTATGATTTCGCACCTTAGGTGTGCAGAATCTAATTTTCCAAACTTTTTTTTTATTATGGTTTCGCACCTTAGGTGTGCGAATAATTCCTCCCCCCAACACACTTTTTTTTTTATTTCGCACCTCACGTGTGCGAAATCTAATTTTCCCAAAAAAAAAAAATTATTATGATTTCGCACCTTAGGTGTGCGAAATCTTATTTTCCCATTTTTTTTAATTATGATTTCACACCTCACGTGTGCGAAATCAAATTTTCCCAAAAAAAAAATGAAAATGGCAAAATCAAATTGAATAAAATAATAAAATAACACTTGTTTGTGGTCAATGTATGAATAATTCCAAATAAACTCGCGTGATAAGATTCTATCAACTTTGCATGTAATTTTCAGGGTATTGGCTGTCATGCAAAGGTCTTTCATGCACCATTCTTTCAAATTATGTATGCCTCTTTATTTATTATTGCAATTCATTCATGTTCATTAGAATCACTCTTGCTTCAAAATTTTGCTCTCCCCTTAAGAAATTTGGATCTGCTTTGCTTGCCATTTTAATTCGAGAAAAATTCAAGGTAATGTTTAATATTTTAATCTTTCATATTTCAATTAATAGTGGCATATTATCTTATATTAGTTTTAAAACTAAATTTATGACTAGTTAATTTGTTGTTTATGAATTATTTCAAGGTAATGTTTAATATATTAATCTTTCATATTTAAATCAATAGTGGCATATTATCTTATATTAATTTTAAAATAAGATTTATGACTAATTAATTTGTTATTTATGAATTATTTCTATAACGTTAAATTATTTTTTATATTGTTTTAGATTTGACAAATAACATTATATTTTCAGGTCTTATAATCTTAGATTTGATAGATTATATTATGCATTAAGTTATTACAAACTTAATTTTTTTTACTTTGTAATAATTTTTCATATTTTAAGGATGGCTCATTGTCGTCATCGTGTCATTACAAGGGCAGAAATTAGTGGAGCTCAGAAATTTCATGACGATTTGATTTTGTACAAGATGAAGCCAAATCATTCAATACCCAAACATGATTTGACAATGCTCTAAATGTGGGTCCACATGCTTTATTTAAAAGCCTATAATTGCCTTAAAAATGTGATCGTAACCACTTAACACGAGGAGTTGATTGGTTAAATACTTTAAACAAAGATTATCATGAAAGAGGTATGCATTTGCTATGTGAGCTGCGAAGTAAGGGTAGGAAATCAAATGGTCCTAATTTGATGAAAGAATTAATTGAAGATTGAAAAAAGAACATCGGGAGATCCACCATTTTATGAATGAGTCATAAGTTGGGAAATAATATTTTCCAATTAAGAAAATCTCCACGTTCTACTTACCCACGACCAACCAAGTCAAGTGTAAAAACTCATTTGATGGATCCATTTGCCCGTATTAAGTTCAATGTTGGTTCTCAATTTAGAATTTCTAGAGATATTGAAAGATTTGAAGAAATTTCAAATCTATCGGCGCACGAACTTAGAACAGGTTTTTGGATGCTTAAATGAATCATTTTTTATGGTTTTTATTTCCTTTTCTTTTTATTTTTCTCTTTTATGTGTTTTTCAATTTATATCAAGTTTGAATGAACATAGTTTTATGACTGTTAATGTAACCAATATTCCTTATTTATGATATTTGGGTGGAAGTATTGATGTGTTAGCTTGGATTTTTAAGACGAATCATCTATAAACTTTGAGTATTGGATTAAATTTTTAAAACACAATTCACTTACACCTTTGGTTTTCTCCACCAACTAGGTATTCCCATAAGAAAAAGAAAAAATGAGTTCCAATCAGCCTAACAATGTACCATACTTTGATTTCGAAGAAGATTTCTTTTTTTACCATACGAATTTAAACGAGTGGAACATCCATATGGATACTAAACTGGTTGACGACCTCCGTGAGAGTAAGCTCAATGGTGTCTACGATCCCAGAAGAGGATTACGCAACAATATCACATGGATCTTGTTAGACAAAATCAATGTTGCGTTCGGGAAAGACTTCACAATTGATGACATAACCGCTCGAGTTCAACTTCTGGAAAAACGATACAGGCACTTTCATATGATGTTGGGAAACGAGCACTGTACTTGGGATTACGAGACCAACCAATTGAAAGTGTCGGAATGGCATGTACGTTTTTAGAACGACGTGGCAGGCGATTCTGAGGTTACTGCTGCATATCTAAAATATGGAGAACCTTTATTCGCTTCGATGGATTGGGTATTCAATAAAAACTATTTAAATTGCATTTGTCAATACCACGATCTCATTGGAAATCCACCATTACGAATGTGATCACATATCTAATATCAAATTACTGTAATTGTTATATTAATCTTATTGTATTTTAATTTGAAATAAGTTATCATGTGATTTTAAGGCATTATTATGACATACACTTATAATAATAGAATAATAAAATATTTCAGTTTCTATTTATTTTTATATTTTAATAAACTCCATTTGTCAATACAACCTTATCAGAAATTTAACATTACGATTGTGATTAAAATATTATTGTTATTAAAAATTTTTTTTTTCCTGTTGCACATAAAATTCATTACTTCAGTTTTGAGTTCATATGCCCTTGTATCAAATATTTGTTATTTATTTGTTAGTCTGTTTGGAACTCATTTTTTCTTTTTGTTATGTGAATACCTAGATGGTGGAGAAAACCAAAGGTGTAAGTGAATTGTGTTTTAAGAATCTAGTCCAATATTCAGAACTTATAGATGAGTTAAATTTCACAAGACAGTTGTATTCAATGCTTAATGTGTAGTATTATCACAAAAAAAGTTCAAAAACTTATTGATTAATGTGTAGTTCTGTCACCATCAAGGTTGGATAAATATTAAATAAGTAATTATTAAATAAAAGAAAAATAAAAAATTACACATTTGATTAAATAAAATACAACAAACGTTACAAATAAACATTACAAATTAAACATAGTACATAGTTGCACACTCAGACTAAGGTCATCCTGATCCAATTTTATTACATAATTGAGTATTAACACATTGAGATGTATCAATTGAAAGCTGCTTCCATCTTCTCCCACAACGGTGGCACGTCATACAAATAATACTTGCGTGATGCATCATTACCGTATTACTTTATTAAAAAAAAGTTAGTAATTTAAATAAAAATAACAGAGACCACACAATTATTTATAGACAGATGTATGGACTTTACATAGGCTGGAGAGACATTATTATTGATAGTGGTATCAATACAGATCAGTCCACGTTCTTCATCCAAAAAAATACCATCCTCAGAAAGTATTGCCTTCCACCAACCGTACCTCATCTCTATTTCTTCGATCTGATCATAGATTTCTGGAATTGTGGGTGAAAATATGAAATTACTCTGCAGTAGACTTTTTACCTGCGGGACGCTCAAGATCATGTACTCTTTTTTTGCACCTCTTTCAACACTTTCTTTTTGGGAGATGAGAAATTCCAAAACGACTTGTTCCATCTCCATGGTCCATGGGGTGAGCGCAGGATCATAGTAATTATTGTTTATTCTTAGAACATCTGGATAATTTTCGTTGAAGTTAGCCATTATTAGCTGGTATAGTTTATATTTCTAGGTAAGTAGTTTTTCAGTATGTACATATATATAGATGCACAAAATACGTGTTCTGTACCATTGTGTTGTCTACTCACTTGAATAATTGCTTAACACGTATTTGATGAATTGTGTTGTCTTGTCATCCAGTACACTATGTCACAGAACACTAAAAAGTGTTGTCCACACACACATCAATGAAATACAGCTTTGCCAACTACTCTAGTTGTGCCATTATGTTGTCTACTCACTTGAATAATTGCGTAATGTGTATTTTGATGAATTGTGTTGTCTTGTCATCCAGTACACTATGTCATAGAACATTAAAAAGTATTGTCCACACATACATCAATGAAATGCAACTTTGCCAACTACTCTAACTGTGCCATTGTGTCATTCGGTATAATTGCTTTGTTGTTTCGTTGTGTAATGTTTTTTTTATAGTGTGTTATTATTTATCTCGCCCAATCAACTTTGTCTGATAACTACTGAATGATAGAAATTTAGAAGTAAACCACGCACCAAGAAACTTCAACACAATTAAATTAAATTATACAATACGAAAATAGTTACACAAAATCACATACATAATTAAAATGGATAACTTGCAGATAACATTAATACAACATTATTAAATTAGTGTCTAAGATGTCCTCCTGTGCCACATCTTGGTGGTTGAATATCTGTACTTGCACGAAGGTAGTAGGGATGTCCTTGCGGGGAGCCATTTGTATCTGAGTCACTCGTTTGCACATCTTTATAATTTCCCCAAACCCACTATTAGGAAATGGTATGGGGGACCCAGATGTTTGTACATTGGGACGTTCAAAACCACCTAGGTGATCTTGTGCACACTACAAAAAAACACGCTTATGCTGACGACCAAATCCGTCAGGATATGGAATACTGACGGCCTCCTGATGGATAATGGCCGACAGTATTATTGTGGTCAGGATTGCAGCATCCTAATGGGAAAATGTTCACGCCAGGAATGCTGGCGGATTCCTTGACAGCCAAACCCGCTAGGATATGACGGGTCTTCCCACCAGGAATATCGGATGCCATCTTGGCGGGTGTGGCCATCAGCATTACTAGCGGTTCTGCCCGCCAGGAATAGCTGCTATCCTGGCGGGTTTGTCCTTCAGCATTGCGGCGGGTATTTGTGGGTATTTCCGTCAAAAAGTCTATTATTAAAATTTCTGATATATTAGTTAATAATTAATTTAAAAATAATAAACAAATAAAGTTTTAGATAACTCGAGTTATAATAGGTAAGGCTTCTATCCCATTCAAGAACGTGACATTTAGTAGTATGTATTATCTTAAAATATGCATTTTTCTTAGATTCAAAATTTCAGCAGCATCTCTACTCAGTTCTCGTAGTGCACGTATATTTTAGTGTACCTGAGAACAATTAGAGAGATGTAGAAACCGAAATTTCAAAACTAAAAAAAAAAATATACACATAAGATAACCATACTACAAGTCACATTCTCAAACTGTCAAAAAATGGGACAATTTGGAATTTAGTATCAAACTATATATTTGATACTAAATCTCAAATGGGTCTAAGGAATATTGGAGTAATTCAAAACTTAGTTTCAATATTTTTTATTTCATATTAATTCTCAAACGAGTGATCTATATATAATTGATTCTCCACAACAATGTGAATAACGTCACTTTGCCAAGGTTCCAAATAAGCAGTTACCACCCTCACATTTTTAAAAAACATTTTGAAAATTTAAATAAAATCACGTGACACCCTATCACGGTTTTTGAAAGCAGACCCTAACAATCTAGGTTAATATAATGAAACCCTAATTTCCTAATTATTTACTAAATTAACCCATAACTATCTAATTATATCCTTTGTGTACGTATTTTCCTAAGAATTTACCAATTTAACCCTCATTTTAAAATTATTTATGATTAGACACCTATTCTGAAATCAAAACTTTATTTCAAAATTAAACTCTATCTTGAAACCTAATTATTTTAACTAGAAAATAAAAACAGAATTTTAAATAAATCTTTACTTAATTAAAAATATTTTAAAAACTATAAATTCATTTTCAAATTTCAATAAAAACAGAATGTTTAACTAAAATTTATATTAAAATTATTTAAATCCCAATTTTGATTTAAAAAAAATCAGGTTTTTATTAAAAAAAAAAAAAAATTCAAAAAAAATAGATTTTTATTTAAGAAATTTTTATTTTATATTTGCTAAATTAACGTATATTCTATAATAAGTTCATAATAATCAATTAATTCTTAATAGAAACAATTAATTCATAATAATTAACAAAATAATAATAATAAATCTTAAATAACCACAATTATATAACCCTAATTGATAATTAAAAACTAATTAAATGTTAATTAGAAATGAAGCTCTATTGTAAATTAGTTATATAATTAACCTTACATACTAATTAAATTTTAATTAATCTTAAATTACCACAATTATATAAAATAAATAAACAATTAACATTATTTAACAAACAATAACATAAAATAAATAAGAAAAATCATAGAAGTTTTTACCTTGAAGAAGGCTAGCGGTGGAGGCGGCTTCAGGCGGCGGAGGCGGCGACGTCGGCTTCAGGCACGTGGTGGTGGGCGACGACGATGGAGGGCACGCGTGGTGGTG
>BMAC01000167.1:1702350-1727059 GCA_014905375.1 Phtheirospermum japonicum
TCCTGACGGGTAGGGTAGTCAGGATTAGCGGTACTTATACGCTGACGGCCTTGCCTGTCAGCGTATATATTTTTGTTTTTATTGATTAATAATTATATGCTGACGGGCAAGGCCTTCAACATATATTTTTTTATTTTTTTAAAAATTATATAGATTCCCGCTCTTTCCTTGAGGGGCTACTGACAGGTATATGTGCTGACGTCCAAGGCCGCCAGCATTTTTTTCCGTCAATAATTCCGCCAGCATTGCTGATGGCTTTTTGTCCGTCAGAATATCCACCAGAATTGCCCTTTTTTTGTAGTGGCAGCTGTCGGATACCCCAAGTTCATACCAGATTGGAGTAATCCAGTAAATGAGCTGTACTCAGCAGGCTGCCCATGGAAGGCGTATAGTATCCTGGAGTGCTGAACACACCGAAGGGCGGTAGCTAGGTCAAAGTTAATGGCCCTTAAACTTGATTGAATAATATTAATAAGTGTGTGTGTTTGTCCATAATTACAAAGTCAAAGTGCTGAGAACTTAATTACCTGGATAATATTGATGTGTGGATGTGGTGGCACCCGCAGTATATGAGGAAGGGGGAGGCGTTTGAGTTGTGCGTGTATGGGATCTCTGCCTTCTGCCACCTCTAGAAGTTAAGGTGTGTTCTGGAATGGTCTCGCAGGAAGCTGGAAAAGGTGGCAATGGAGGCAATTACAGGAGCTGTCGTATTTCGGTTGATTATTTCATAAACACACATCGTAGGCGATCAATAAAATCTTGATCATCAATACTAACATCCCGAACAGTCGTCCACAAACGATCAAAATAGGTAACCTGAATTTAATAAAAATACTATTAAATGATATCTCAAATTGCATATTGTTATGAGTGTGGGCTCGGAAATGGTCGGAGATGCTGGGATTGGCAAGGTTGAAGGCCAGAGCGGGTGAATTGAAGAAGAAAGGGTTGAAATTAGTTTTGGGGCGAGAGAAACGGGTAAGGAAGGAGATAAGGCGAAGGAGGAAAAGTGGTTCGGGTCATCGGGTTAAGGGGTATGGTACCGGTTAAGGGCAACAGGTTGTGGGCTGCTCTTGCTGGGCTATTATTAAAATTAATGGGCCAAAGTATAATAACTTAGTTATTGGACCCTTATCTTATTGTATCTCGTTTTAATTATTCAATTAGGGCATCTTATGTAAATGGTCATAAATAAGGGAAGATATTTTATGGAATGTAAACTAAGTATTACATTATCTCCACCTACCAACTTCTCTACTCTAATCTCTCAATTTTCCTCCATTTCTATTCTCGGTTACAACCTCAAATTACAGCAAAATTCCAACAAATTACAACAAAATTACACAAAATAAATACATCACAACACTTAGTATCAAGAGCCCACCCATCCTTCGCCATGGCAGAAGGCACCAGATTGAAAGAGCTGCAAGAAATGCACAAAAAATTCGAGATTAATTTCCAGACTGAGAATCTGAAAAGGGTAGCAAAGGAACAAGAAACACAGGAGCAAATCAGTGAAATCAAAACATGTATGCAAGAATTAAAAACTGGGTTCATTGACAAGTTTGATCACATTACCAAAGCCCTAGCCACCATGCAACTACATCTACTCAATATGGGCAAAGGGAAAGCACAAGATGAAGAAGACTCTATCCTTGGAACTCCCCACACAGACCATCTTACTGAAGGAACACACTCAAGAGCATCATTAGGAGCTAGAGGCAAAATAACCATGGAACAACAACAACAACACTCTCAGATCATCAACCCCCTACCCAAGATTGATTTTCCAAGGTTTGATGGCTTAAACCCTAGAGCTTGGGTTCTTAAATGCAATGAGTATTTTAAATTGATACCCAACATTCCAGATGCACAGAAAGTTACTTTAGAAACTATGCATTTTGAAGGGAGGGCTGCACAATGGTTTCAAAATTACAACACAGGGGGTACTGAGTTCACATGGAGCCAGTTTATTGAGGTGATTGCTGCTAAGTTTGATGAGTTGAAGGAAACTAAAATTATTGGAGAGTTCAACAAACTCAAGCACAGTGGATCATATGAGGATTATGTAGATAGGTTTGAGGAGCTAAGGGCCTGTACGCTCATGATGAATTAGAGGGGATACACGAAGGAATACTTTATAGCAAGCTTCATTAGTGGGCTTAATGAAGATTTGTAGGCTTTTGTCAATATGTTTGAACCAAATTCTCTGTAACAAACCAAATATCTTTAATTGAGGTGCACAAAAGTTTGGATCACCGACTTGAATACGTGATAACATGAAAGATATCAACATATGGGTTGTGTTTGCATTCATAAAGGGGGTTCAGGGGTTGGATTTTAATATGGTAGCGACCAGTAATCGCTTCCGATTCCAAGAAAACCCGCGGTACAGGTTTCCAGGCATTTATCACCTGCATCTTTTCTACTCTCGCTCCGTTTGACTGAGCTGTGCGTATATTCGAGTTTTCTAACGTCCTTCATATCCAATTGTCCGTTTCTTGGAGAACTGCACATGGAAAATATAGTTTCGAAACCAATCCCCAGGCAATAAAAGAAATCCAATATATGTTTACTGTGGGGTTCTTTACTATTTATCATCCAAACATCTATGTTATTTGGTTTATTTTATGTTTATCTGTTGTATATGGGTCGTGCATCTCCTGAGTACTGGTTGTACATCTTCTTTCTACTATCTGTTAATTTTCTTGTTGCTGGCTATTTATCTTTTTTTGTTAACTGTCTGTTTTCGATTCACTATTCTAACTAATGTTGATTCTATAAATCACCACATAACACCCTTGTAGCATCTTTAATCCGATGATTTGGTGCCTTCGAATCATGTTGTGATCTTAATAAATTAGTTATAGGCTTTATCTAAATTGTTTATGTTGATATTTTGTTAATGTATATTTGACATGTAGGATTAGTTATGTTGATGTATGGTTTATGTATAATTAACTTGTAAGATTATTTATATTCATATTTGGTTGTTTATTTTACACGATTTTACGTTGATATTGAATTTATAAGCCTTTCAAGTCCTCATATTTTATTTGGTTGATTTGTAGTTAATTTTCTATTTATTCTTGTGCACTTTTGTTTTCAAATAATTTCATAAAATGGTTGTTGTTTGGTTGATTTTTTTATTTCTTAGTAATTGAATTTGGTTCATTTAAATTTATAAATATAAATCAACAACAAATTAAGTAATTAAAAATCATGGTACAAGATAGATATGAAAATTAATTAAATATAACTAAATAATTGCTCCAAGAATAATATAAAAAATATGTCATGAACATATTTACTGTTACGGTAATAATTAATTCTTTTAATTCTTGATGAGTAGGATGAGTAAGATATTATAATAGAGTAATTAGGGATAATATTTAAGAGTAATTACAATAAGATAAATATTATTGTAGGATATTTATTCATTCACGTTTTAAATAAAAAAAAAAAATAATAAAGAAATAAAAAAATTAATTCTTTTACTCTCAATATTTTTCATCAATATTGTGGATCGTGCTTATTCGAAATAAATTAGTTACTATAATTTAAAACTCAAATATTAATATAAAATAAGGACCATTTCATAAGTATGCGTAAAATAAATTAAAAAATCGACAAGAACTTGGTATCCGTGTCATTTTCTCCACACTTTATTCTAACTTTTACAAATCTAAGCACCTAAATGGGCTTATCCCGAACGCTGCGTGACCCTTTTACAAATCTTGAGCCCTTTGGCTCTCCTGAGCCTTTCTCTATTAATGGGCTTGATTAATCCTTTGCCCTTTGGCTAGCCCGAGCCCTAGATGAATCTCTCGCAACCGATGGCCCATTTGTGATGATACATTTTGGGAAAATTCCCACTTGATACACAATTGAACAAATATAATTCCATTTAATCACTAAAATTCTTTTATTTCCATTTAAATCAAATTAGTCCTACTAAGTTATAAATTATCTATAATGTCCTAGTCTAATAAATAGCTTATTTATGTTATTCATGGTAAATAGTGTCAGCTATCCAATTAATCTTACTTAACTTTCCTGAATCATCTCAATTTGCAAAGTGATAAGTGAAGAAAAAATCAATAATAATCCCCTCTTTTCTACACAACACCCAATATAAATTTTTGTCAGCGTGCAATATGAAATTTTATTATACTAGTATGTAATTTTCTTTTATAATGGAATTTTGTTCTACTAGTACGAAACAATTGAGATATAGTATGCTATAGTAGTACGAAATTAAATTAACAATTGATTTTTCAATATAATAAAAATTCCATAATACAATTACAACCATTTTTTATATATAATCTTTGTTGAGAAATAACTAGTATGCAATTATATATTTATATGTAGTATGTAATTCAATATCATTACTAGTAGTATGTAACTCAATTCAAAAGTAGTATGTAATTCAATTCATAAAATAATGTAGTATGTAATTTTAATTAATTATTATTAAATTAATACTGGGTTTACAATATTAATTTTCATTAATTATTATTAAATTCAATTCATAAAATTATGTAGTATGTAATTTTAATTAATTATTATTAAATTAATACTGGTTTTACAATATTAATTTTAATTAATTATTATTAATTTTCTTTTGTGTTTTTTTTAGAGAATATGAAAAAATAATCATACATAGAATGCAAAACATGGAGAATTATCTACTAACCTGATTTTCAAACTGAATTACTACTGATTTCAAATAATACAATTATATAATTACTAATAATCTAGTATTGAATCACTATTGACTTTTAAATTGATTACTAACTACTACCATTTTTGAGATGACCATTTACCAAATATTAAACACGCTTGTACTTTTCATTTTATTACTCTCGTCTAATAAAAGAGGGGTAATATGGTACAATTAGAGTTGATTTGGAGTTAATGGGAATATAGATTTTGACTTGAATTAATTGGGATATAACTTTTATCTTTTGGTGTAGATGGGAATTGCCCCATACATTTTTTATAGGTATGTTGTTTCTTGTGGAGGAAGTAAATCTCATTTTTTTGAAATTTACATCCTAAATCTCCAATAAAAACTTCTAACGAATAAGAAAAAAGAACAATAAAATTGACCCCATATCGACATGTTTAAAAATAAAATGAGCATGCCAATAGATGCCTAAACAAGTACTCACATTTGCTATTTTTGCTTACTAATTTCTCGCCATTGCTTTAACTTTCTCGTGGCAGAGTTCAATGTAGATGTTGCCCCAAAACCACCACCTGTAGTTGTAGCTTAAAGGGACTATTGTTAACTGACTTTTCTTTAGGAGCTTACTTCTTTGGTCAGAAGATGCATCATCTTTCATCTAACAAAATAGGGAGAATTTCACTCTTATTGAAAATTTGTCCAAACAATATATATCAGAGAAAACACAACGTCTAAATTTCACATTAAAATGTTTGATTCATTACTTTCATTATTGCGACTTTATGTTAGTTGAAATTGTAGCGCACATAAGAAAATAATCTCATCGCCACTGTTCCCTTATTTTTGACTATTTAACTCTTTGTTTTAGTTCTTTAAGATTTTTAGGTTATATCATTTTCAAAATATTAGTTTATTTCTAAATAATTGTGGACATTTTATAAATTTATTGTCATCTTCCTTTTACCTAGACGTGCGTAGTTAGTGAGATTTACATAAGGCTAATATTAGGTTGTTGATAATTTTTTGGGACTTTGGGGATCCTTTGATTTTATTTTGCGTTGTAGATTGGGATATTTTATCATCATCATTTTTTTGCAACAATATTTTATGTCAAGTTGTTACATTGAATTCTATTTTTTAATTAATTATCTTTATATCTCTTTCAATTTTCATGTATGTTATGTTCAGGACCGACTTATGATTTTTCTCTCATTTTGTGTGCATTAATGGCCTTTTGTAATATTCATATTTATGCATGATATGTAATATTTTGTCTTATATTAAACTATATTGGAAATAAATTTGTAAATATTAACTACCATAATATCTTTCATGAATGTAAGTGAATACATGTTGATAGCCTTACTTGGAGATTTCATCATAATTCAAAAATCAGCATTGGTCATTGGCGTAATTGCTAAAAGGAATTTGAACGAGTGAATTGCATAAGTACAATTGGGTTATTTTGCTCTGAACTTGATTGTTTATCCCATTTTGATTGGGTTTCTTATTGTCTTTTATTGTTCATTATCTCCTGCTTTTTTATTTATTTTGGTTTTAGTATTGAAAGTTGGGCATCATTTGGGGTTTTTTGTGTCCAGTGGTTTGTTTATTTAATTTGAATTATTTGTATTTGATGTAATGCGATAAATGAAAAATAGAAAATTATGCTCAGTGCAGAAATTATATATGCGCAGAAACTATATATGCTGAAACTATACAAGATAAAACATTGTTTTCTTATTTTGGGTTTCTAAGAGTTTCTTATTTAATTAGAACTTTAGGTATTAGGTGTTAATGAGTAGACATGAAGAGCAAGATTTTGCTCAATGCAAAAAAAGGATATGCGAATAGTTTGGTAGTGTTGATTGGTGTTGGTTCTTTGAAATTTGGACTTTCCTTTTTTTCCTCTCATATAGTAAATCCTTAGTTTTTTTGGTAGTGTTGATTGGTGTTGGTTTTTTGAAATTTGGACTTTCCTTTTTTCCCTCTCATGTAGTAAATCCTTAGTTTTGCCTAAACAAAGACGGTTGATTGTACATGTACTTGGACTACGATGTGGAAATATGTGGAATTAGTGCCAAGTACAACTGTTATATCACTAAGTGTATATTATTCAATATGTCATGGGAAAGGACTTGGTTTTTCTTCAAACTTTCTGATGCTATGTTTCTTTATAAGTTTTGAGAACTATTGAAAATATATAATGTAAAGAGTTAAATCTTTGATGTCATTTATATTGAAAATATTCATCCCGCAGCGAAGCGCGGGTCGAATTCTAGTTATATAGGAGGTTAGATAGAGATAGATTATTATTATTTTTTTTGTTTTGCGACAAATTTTTTTATTGTTATTTATCAATAGAAATAGAACCTCCCTTCTAATTTAACATTGAAAGTTAAGTAATAATAATAAAAAAATCATCATACCTCGCTCTCTCAGTCCCAGATTTGGCTCCCGTAAACTCACATCCTCCGGATAGACAAGCTAACAACCACCGCCGTAGACTCGTGAACACACGGCCTATCGTCCGAAGGCACGTCGCACTCGCCGTTCTTCTTTTGGGCAGGTAACTCCTCAAATTCACCATAAAACGCTCAGAAATTGGAATTGTGCGGCGCATCTCCGCGTTTGATTCCACTTTACAAGTATCATCGGATGGACTCATCGACGGCTGAAAACAACGCCGATTTCACGGTCCTCGACCTGACGAGTTATCAGCTGCGCGATCTCGGCTCGGTGGAGCTGCCGTCGAGTCTGACAGAACTAGACCTGACGGCTAACCGGTTGACGGCGTTAGACCCCCGTATTGTGCAGCTCTCGAATCTCAAGAAGCTCTCTCTGCGCCAGAACCTCCTCAACGATGACGGCATCCTTCTGCTGTCCACGTCGCATTCCATCTCCGCTCTCCAGGTTTCTTTTTATTTTTCTTTCCTTTTGATTTATTACTAAATGATTTTCCCCTGGTTTCGGTTTATTTGTCTAATTCCCTTTGTTAAGTTTCTGATTCTGATGTTCAATCCCGAATTCATTTCAAATTTCTCTTCAAGTGCGTAAATTTAAAATTAAACACCACCTTATTTTTCGCTTTACCATTGACCGAGTATTATATTAATAAGCTATTTGTTAGATACTTTATGATCATGTCTGTCTATGATACGTACTTTTGCTGTCAATACTTTCCAATGCATTTCAAGGAGTTTCAAGATGTATTAACTGCATTTCTTATATTATGTGAGAGCTCCATATCATCACTTGCTTAGCTTCATGAGCTGAATTAGGAGGACTCCAGTTGGGATTCTCACATAAAGGCCAGCGACAAGTATGCTGCCTGTCAAGTGGGTTTAAGGCTTCTATGTCTTTTTCATCAATGCTCGTTACGTGTCCAATTTAACTTGAAAGATGACGGCCATTTAAAAGTTTTTATAATTGATCTTGAAAGTTTATCTCGACTACTCGGAAAAAAAGCATACCGAACGCAGAGATGCTGAATTACTAGTTGGTAAGGGTATATTGAATAACCTTAATTTGCTTTTGGATGGAAGGACTTGGATTTGATGGACGCATTTTTAAATAACTTCGTATAACATGAATTTGAAATCCACTACAGTGTCTCAGTTACAGAGCCTAATTTGAGATTACCCAAACAAGTTCTATGGATTTTAGTTATTTAGTTATTATTATTATTTTTAAAGGCTTGTGATTAGAAAGAACAACTTTTGAAGTTGCAGGAAAGGAGAATTTTGCTAGTTTTTTTTTTTTTTTTACTCACTATATTATAAAGTAGTTATGAAGCTAAGCCTGGAAAAAGATTGTAAGTATTACATAGTAGAATGAAGTATTATAGTGCTGTTCTGCATATGGCATTTTATTTGAATAGTGCTTAAAGGTTAACCTTCAAACATGTTGAGGAGAATTATAGATGATGATAAGATAATATTGGGAGAGTTGTTATCAGGATGCTTTTGTATACATACATATAGAATATAATTGACATGAAATCCTTAATTAATGGACAAGCCTTTATGGGGTGAGACCTTGTTTTCCCTAATGTATTGAGGTAAAATTTATGACTGTGTATAATTTTAGAGTGCCATTTTCTATAGTTCGGCAACTAATTAATGTATATGCTCAGCAATATAGTGCGTAATGAATGGTAGTGTTGGGTAAAGAATCAGTCCTTGGTGTTTCAATTGTAGATATTTTTAGTTATACATAATGATACGGTTCAGTCGAGCATATAGTCCTGAGGTTCTGGGAGTCTCTGAAATTGCAATATTGATCAACTCTTCCATTGCGTGTGCTAGGGATATAAGTTTTGTATAATAATATACAACTGGTGTTATGAAGTGTGTGGAACATGAATAGTGCAGCTGTGATAAAAAAAATACATTCTAGAGGAATATGCTTACAGTTAGGAAACTGGAAGCCAAAACTAAGTTATTGTGTTGCTTCTGTTATTAAGAAAACTAAAGTTAGTGCATTCCTTGAGTGTGAATATGGTGTACTCTAATTACCACTTTCTTAGCTGTCATGTTTTGTATGAATCTAAATGTTGGGCTTCAGGCCTTCTAATGGAGAACATATTGGGATTAGTGTTGGAAACTTCATTTATAAAAAGGATTTTTAATAAATGAGGATGAAATGAGCTTAGCAGTTATCACATTAGTGAGTTAGTTTTTGCTTGATTGATACATCTCTAGAATCTTTGTTTGTAACCCACAAATGACCCATATCCTTCACTAAATAAATATGCACTAATTCATAAATATGAGATGATGATCATCAAATCAGTTTTTACCCACATAGACATGGATATGTAACTATAACTACAAAAGTCTACAAATATAGGATAACTCAAACAATCACAGATTGGAAATTAAGTTGGGGTCAAACTCTCCACTGAGCCAGCTTTTTTTGGTTGAGTTAGGGCATTGGCTTGAGTACCTATCAATAACCCAGATTAACTGAAACCTCTACATAGTACGCAAATAAGCATGAAATATTTCACTATGCTACCACAATAAGATTTTGATGGTGAACTGCAACAGTGGTTCAACATAATTCTGTAGAGGTTAATGGTCCGAATGCATTATGACCAAAGTCATGTTTGAATCTTTGCAATATTTTATTGGAGTTGGGCTGAGGAGTGTCTGGAAGCATTTGAATGGTTTGTTATTTATCTGAACAAACTGAACTGAAAAGCTGGGAAGAGAGAACTGTGTCCATGTGTCTGCATTTTACCTTTGTTCTATTTGGATTACCACGATAAGCTACAATTTAGAAGCTTTTTTGTGTATTTGCAAACTGAAATCCAACTAAAATTCAAATTATTTATATTACTTCTCTAAGTATATGCGTGCTTGCCCAGTATGTTTTGAGAAGCTCATTTTTTCGCGGCAGCATATTGTCTTGATGATTTAAACAATTGCATGACTACTTTGCTGCTTTATCCTTCCATTGCTGCACGAGTGGGCAAGGAACAATCTTGACTTCTCAATTAATACCAAAACATTGTGAAACCTGTCATTCTACAATGTCTTGGTAGCTTCTTTTACTATGATAATGTTTGCTTTGAGGTTGTTATGCTGTTATTAATGTTATGGTGAAGGTTTAAAGTAATTGTKTAATTTGTCAAAATATTATCGGTCTCTTTTGTTTTCTTCAGGAGCTAGTACTGAGGGATAATCWGCTGAAGAAAATTCCAGATGTTAGCATATTCAAAATGCTTCTGGTCTTTGATGTTTCATATAATGAAATCCCTTCACTTAACGGGCTGTCAAAGGTCTCAAACACACTTAAAGAACTTTATGTGTCTAAAAATGAAGTGCCGAAGATGGAGGAGATTGAGCACTTCCATGAGCTGCAAATTCTCGAGCTTGGATCAAACAAATTACGGGTTCAGTCCATTTCCTTAATAAAAAGAAGTTATATCAGCTCTCTTTATGCAAAAGTGTTTAGGAAATTACAAATTAAGCGAACAGTAAAGTGTCCTTTTCTGATTTTGTTATCTTAATGGGTTCTGGTTTTTATCAAATTTTGATCAAATAAGTGTAGTTCATCATCGGAAATTGAGATCCTTACATTGTGATCTGAGAATATGAAATGAAATTCAAGACTCAATAATCCAATTCTAGGAGAACACTTGATGCATTCCTCTTTCCTATAGCATTTAGAAAATCATTTGTTGCTCATAAATTTAAGTAACAGTAGATGTTCTTTATTTGTTTCAGAATATTGTGTAGCATTTTATGAACTGATTATGATATGCAGTTAATGGAGAATCTGCAAACCTTAACATCATTGCAAGAGCTGTGGCTCGGGGGCAATCGTATTCGGGCCATTGACCTTTGCGGGCTAAAATGTATTAAGAAGCTCAGCCTTCAAAGMAATCGATTGACTTCCATGGCAGGACTTGAGGTATCTAGTATGGACTATATGTGCTTAATTGTAATAGAAATACTCACTTCGATTTTGTCTTTTCTRTGACATAATTACTGCATATTATGGACTATAATTTCGGTTTTACACCGTACTATTTCATGTTATGCAGGAATGTGTTGCACTAGAAGAGTTATACTTGAGCCATAATGGTATCGCAAAAATGGAAGGCCTATCAACTTTAGTCAACATCCGGGTCCTGGATGTGTCATCAAATAAGCTCACAGATGTAAATGACATCAACAACTTGGCGAAGTATGATGAAAATGAGTTAACCAAGTCATGCATTAATCTTTTCTTTCTTCTTTTTTTTCTCTGCATGAATTTTTTACATTTTTTCTTATCCCAATTATTTGGCTACAGGTTAGAAGATCTGTGGCTTAATGACAATCAAATGAAATCATTGGATAACATAGCTGAAGCTGTTGCCAGTTCCAGAGAGAATCTCACTACCATCTACCTTGAGCGTAATCCATGTGTATGTATCAATTGATGTATTTTTTCCTTAATAAATTGTGTCGATTGATTGAGCTACATCTTGATTACCAAGGACAAGCTAACAGAAGGCGAAAAAGCATATTCCTTTGATATTGATTGAATGCTGATGACTTGGCCTCCCTTTTCCTTTATTTCCTCATTATTAACTAAGCTTTTCTAATGATTCTTTGGGCTTTGCAGGCAAGTTCACCAAACTATCTCTCTACTTTGAAACAAATATTCCCCAACATCCAGCAAGTTGATTCCGAAATGTTTTCGTAGAGCTCTTTTGGGATAATTTATCACTTTCGTAGAGGATAATTTTGCGACCACCAAAAACGTATTACCTTCATATGCATATGTTGCTGAGGCTTGGGCTGCCAGGTGATGATGCAGCCTGTTTTTGAAATTTTGAGGCTCAGATTATACCTCGAAGGCACCTAAACTTTCAGAACATTTATGAAGGAGTTACATGATGGATGTTGATTCATAAAGTACTTAGACATCTTTTTACTTGAATTATTTACTTAATTGATTTCCTATTTCCTGATTATTTCCATGTTCATGGGCCAAAAATGTTTTTAATGTGTTTTTTAAGTGAAGTTCTCTGAGAACCATCTTAAAGTGGTGTGGAGATGTTATTTTATTGTAATTCTCTAATATTTTAGGGGTAATTATTTTTTACCCCCAAACTATTGCGTTTTTTTGCAGTTTACCATATAAACTATTATTTTTGACAAATCGCCGTACGAAATATGTGCGATTTGCAGTTTGCCACTTAAACCAGAATTGTTGTGGTTTCGGCGCCCAAAATCGAATGATGTGGCATAATCCGTTGTGCCACGTCATCCTGTTTAGGACACAAAATCACAAAAATTTCGGTATAGGGGCAAATTGCAAATCACGAAACGCATAGTTCGTATGGCGGTTTGTCACAAATATTAGCTTATATAGTAAACTATAAAAAATGCAATAAAATGCAATAATTTGTGGGGACAAAGTTTTTTCTCAATATTTTAATACAATTCCTGAGTGCAACACTAGTTTGTGCAGTTTAGGTTTAGCATATATATATATATTTTGTGTGTGTGTGTGATCACATATTGGTTATGTTGTAGTTTTTTTTTTCTTTTCTTTTATTTCTTCATGATTTTAAGTTAGATTGTGTTGGTTTTAGATGATTTTAGAACCATTAATTGAGATTGACAACCATGTGTTATTGTCAATTGATTGTGAAGATGAATTTAGTAACTTAGATTCTTGTTTTATTGCCTTTTCAAACTCGCATTTTTTCAAATCTTGTTTTAAAATATTTTCATTTAAATTCTTTTGATTTTAAACTCTCATTGTTGTTAGATCTCAAAAATTGAAATGTGATCGAGTAGGGTTTCCTTTATTTGTTTCTCTTTCGGTTACATACACAAGAATCAGATCAGATAAGTATTCCTCAAGAGTTATGACACCAGTCTAATTCGATTTCATTCTCTTGCAGTGACAAACATCAATGTTACAAATTTAAATAAGAAAAAACACAAAAGGAAATAGAGTGAAGAATTACTGTAACAAAAATTCACCGACTTTAAACAAACCATTAATATAATTCAATCATTAATAAAACAAAAAATAAAATAAAAATAGAAACAAAGAGAAGAATAACAATACGAAGAACAAATTTTCGTTTGGGAGCACCAAATATTTCTTATTTTCCGCAAGAAAGCTAGATTCTGATGTGAAAAAAAAAGAAGATAGCAATTTATCTTTCTTTCCCTTTTACATATTATATAAAAACAAAAAAAATTACAAAAAAAAATTACAAAAAAAAGAGCCTCGGATTGTTTGTCGGATGGATAAGAGAATCGTCGCTATGCCATGATTGGGAAATCACTTATTGCATCGCAGATAGAAAGATACACAAAACAAAATATTTCAAAATTTCATATCATTCGCGTCGACCCGCCAAGATACGGGCCAAATTCCACTTCATTATCTCGAAATTGAGAAAGTTCAGAATAATCAAGTAACATCATCACCCTCGCAGAAAGAAAAAAGAAGAAGATAATGAGAGTGCCTCGAAATCAATGTGAAGAAAATCGTATAAAAAAGAAGGAGAAAGATCCAAATTTCCAAGACCAATTTCCAAAAGTGTAGTCTAGTTCTCCCCTTTTTGTAAAAATAACAAAGCCCAAACAGAAATAGGACAAAAGCCCAAATGAAATATTAATCATTTATCAATAAAAATGATGGGGTGGGGATCTGGTGCTGTGCACCCAATACCGCGCCGTAACATTTACTCTAATTTCCTTCTTTATTTTTTTTTCCCTTTTTTTGGTTTTGGCATTTTCCCTCGTCTATTACCACTTTCCCTTTTTTATATATAGTACACTTTTTATTTTTGACATACTAAAATTTTATTGACTTTTTTATTTGTATATTTAATATACATTGACATCAATTATATTGTATTGGGAGAAAAGACTTTTCTTGAAATAAAAAATTAATTTTTTCTCATCCAAAATTTGGTCTTAAAATATTAACAACCATTCATAATTTCCTCCTTTTAACGTAAGGATACATTAAAAAAAATATATAATTTATTAATTTAACTATATTAATTAACCTTTTTTTTTTTTTAATTTTAGTGAAATTGAATGTGTACTATCAATTTGAAAAGAATGGAGTACATTAAAAACACACATGCAAAATGTAAACAGTTCTATAACATAATCAAGATAAAGACAATGAAGTACAAGACATAAACTTGACAAATAATTAACAAATACGCGTAAAAGATATGATAAATTAATAAATAAAAATTTCCACCTCAATTTCAAATATAAAAAATTAACTCAGGACTTGGGGAAAATAAAATTAACTCATGAAGGCGTTGGTGGTACCTATCTACCTTATGGTTGCTGTCATGGCACGTTTTTGCAGATACATCACGTTGATAAGACACATAAACCCTTGGATTTGGACTCGCTGTTAACCACTTGGAGAACAGCTACACTTGGAGCTGTCTCTGTGCATGATGTCAATGACCAAGGCTCTGGCTCAGCAGTGAACTTGATTTCCGAGGTTTGTTCGCAACTTCACTTCGGAATCATGAAAACAGCCCGTAAAGTCTTACTTGATGAGATTGTTAGTTACATAATATCCGATTCTCTTGCTGCCAAGAAAATGCATAAGAATCTTTCGACCGAACCCGTCACCGAGTCTGCTAACTCCTTTTCTTCACATGGAAAAATGGTAGGTACTCACTCATTAAAGAAATAGCGATTGTATTACTTATAGGATGTAAACATTTTTATTATTTTGTGTGCCAGGCTAAACTATGTCATGAGAGTAAGGATAAAGCTGAGGTTGGGGATGATGAAGTAGGCGTATGTCATACTGTTCACGAGAAATGTAGTGTTGAAATAATTAAATCTCCACCCAGTCTGAAATCAGTTGGAAGCTATGAAAACTTTTGTGCTGTATATACTGTAGTTAGCAGGACGCTCTTTCAATCTTGTTTGCAAGTCATGTGGAATGCCGTCTTTTATGATCCTGTAGCTGAGTATTCGTCTGCTTGGAAAAGGAGGAAACTTTGGTCTCCTCCTTTTGTTGTGGAACGGTGCAGTCCATGCAAAGAGATCTCTGTGCAGGTTAAAAAGCAACCACCTGACTATGTATTGATGTTTTTGTGGTATTTTTTTTTTATGGTTTATTTCCTGGCTATGTTTCGTGTTCTGAAGTTCAAGTCAATTGCTATACAGCTAATACATGAACAAGACTCATCTAGCTCTGAGGTAGATTGCCCTCCAGGTTTCGAACCTGTGAAAACTATGATGGATGTACAATCTCTATCACCATCAGTTTCTCGACCTTTTGAGAGAGAAAAGTCTTCTAAAGGGAACAAAGAAATGGAGTTCATCCTCGGTTATATACTAAATGAACTTCATTCGTCTTCAAAGCTATCGTTAGTACATTACTTTGAATGTCTCGTGAATGAGGAAGTGAAGAATGCCTTAGTCTCTTCACACAGTGATCATGTGAAAGAGGTAATTTTGTGAAGATTTTTTCACTATATGTCCCCTAGAAAATAATAGTTCTTTCGGTCATGATGTCTTGCAATCTCTTGACCATTTTATCATTTTTTTTTCCTGTAAAATTGTCAAATCTTGGCAGGTCACTCTCGATTCCTCTTATCGAAACTACCTCACAAGTGAATATGGTCAAAAAGATTTTCACGTTTCAGCTATTATATTATCAGATGATCGTCGATGTCCACCTCAATTCACAAATCATCCGTTGCATCAGTGTGTTGTTCATCTTCATGAAGTTTCTCTGACAAATATATCGAAAGGCGCCTTTCAGAAATTGCCCATGCATTTAGATGAGCGAGATAGTGCTGAAGTAGATGAATTGTGTCCATCTCTACACGATGAAAGTATGAGACAGAATTTTGCATTACATTTCCCCAGGAGGGAATTTGAAAAGTTGCCCATGCATTTAGAGGATGCTAATAGTATTGCGGTTATCGATGAATTGCGTCCACCTCAATATGAGGAAATACGCGAACGTTGTGCTTTATCACAAATTCTGCAAGTAGAGTCATTTAAATTGGAAGGGCAGGTTTTGAAAACCAGTTTCCAGATTGCATTGATGATAAGCCGGAGGAGGATATATGACTGCGTTATGAGTGAACTGAAATCCTTATATATTGATGATGCCATTGGGAAAGCTATAAAAATTCCATGCTCTTCGAGGGGATACACATCAGGCAATAAGGTATTTTTTGGAGTTCTTGACGATTGACTTTCATTAGTTAAATTAATAAATTAGATTTTATGCCTTCACATCTTTACTTTGCTTTATCAGGGAGACCTTCTGAGGCGTCCTTAGTAGTAGGGAAATATACTGAGTAATAAAATGCCCCGCTCATTCTTTCAGTTTCTGGTTACTGGAGACACTGATCATCTGAAACGAGGATCGAAAAGGTTAAGGAGTGGTTACACCCTCGAAAGTATACTACATGCTGATCAAGTTGGGAATGCAATCTCTAACATAGATAGAATTGCAGACACAAGAGTAGCAAGTCACGTGCTAATGCTCGCATAATTGGAGAAAAAGGATCATCCCTGCATATTACCAGTAAGATGTCAGAAAAAGTTGCTCGTGCGAAGACATCGGAAAAAGTCGCTCGTGCTAAGACATCAGAAAAAGTCGGTCGTGCTAATCAAGGTAATGTATTGTTTTCACTATAAATTCTACAGTCTAGAGCTAATAACTAAAAGGTTCTCTATGTTTATAATAATAAATACTTAAAAGTTGATTCCCTGAAAATGATTCATGCTTTCTTTTCACGGCAGACCGACATAGTGTTGAGAGGATTACGAGTGCCAAAAGCCTGGAATCGAATCATTTGGAATCTGAAGCTACTGGTAACAACATAAAAGTACCAAAATGTTGGTATCATGTCCTATCTCTCTTTATTTCATTAGTTTCATCCAGTGATTCAAAAACGGTCGAGGCGTACGCCTTGAGGCGCTTTTGGGCAATATTGGCTTGAGGCGGACGCATTGAACCCCTATAGATGAAACGTGTGCTTCAAAGCTGTTAGGCGTCTGCCTCGACTCGGATACGCCTCGTGACATCTGAGGTGTCCACCTCGATTTAAGTTTTTTTATTTTTTATTTCCTCTTTTCTTTTTGCTTTGTTATTAATAAAAGTCGAAAACAAGTCAAATAGAAGACTAGGTTGGATCTGCTCACTAAAAGTCTAAAACATTCGGCTGAAAAGTGAAAACCTTAGAACATTGCTGCTCTCTCTCTCTCCCCTCTTCTGCTTTGATATAAAAATGCTTTGTTAAAAGCAAAAAAGGTAATCTGACCTGAATTATTGTGTTGAATGCTTATCTGTTAGTATTTTATACACACACACACACACACTCACACACACACTCACACACAAATGATTCTCTATTAAACATTTAAAATAATTAGGGAAATTTTTTTTGCTACTTAGTTTGGACTCCTTTTGTTCTTTATTGCTTTGTGTTGTTTTCTAGGTGTGATAAATTTGGTGCTACTTATTAGGATTGACTTTGATGTTTTTGTTGAACTATTAGGGTGATTAATAGTCATTGTTGAACTTTGAGTAGTTTTATTATTTCTGGAGCCCTCTTTTCTTCTCTGCCCAAGTTATTTTAATTTTTCCCAAGAAAATTGAAGCGAAATCCTTGCCTCATTCGAACAAAATGCCTCGCATCCGCCTCTTGTTTTTTAAAACATTGGTTTCACCGACCTTCGCCTTTGCTAGTTAAAAAGCTATTCGTTAAGAGATTTCTAACTCGGTTGCTGTTTATTCTATCATGCAGCAAGCAAGGTCTCGAAATCTAAAAGGAAGCAACCAATTGATGATACAGAACAGTCTCAGCTAGGAAAAGCCCAGAAACTAGCAAACGGTTTTGCTAAACAACCGCTACGTAAACAAGTTCTCGAACACAAGATCAAGGGAAGTAAGTCTAGGACAGTGAGGCCTGGTCCTCAGTCTTGTGGTTGTGCTAGGTCGTCTATGAATGGCTGGGAGTGGCGTAAATGGGCTTTGAATGCTAGTCCCACTGAAAGGGCCCGCGCTAGGGGCAGTAGCGTTCATTCCCAGTATGTTAATCCTGAAAGTAGCGGAACCCATTCATCAAATGCAAAGGGACTTTCCGCAAGAACAAACAGGGTCAAGTTGCGTAACCTTCTTGCTGCTGCAGAGGGTGCTGATCTTCTCAAAGCAACACAGTTGAAGGTAAGTGGCAGATGGATCCTCATGCCATTTTATGACTCTTGTATGATAAATAATCTAACCAATTATCTTTGATCAGGCAAGGAAAAAACGCTTGMGTTTCCAACGGAGCAAGATACAKGATTGGGGTCTTGTTGCTCTGGAACCAATTGAAGCAGAGGACTTTGTTATAGAATATGTTGGAGAACTCATTCGCCCTAGTGTGAGCAGGCCACTTTCATTTTTATATATGTTTTAGCTTTTAGAATTTTTGAAAACAAACTTTGCTTGAACTTGTAATTTAGGAGAAGGCAAATTTTAAGAGCAGCATTTTCAGCGTATATGAGGAAAATCGGCCATCTTTACTCTGCACTGGCTAATGCAGTTCTAAAGCTTTTGGAACATGGAGTAGATGCCCAATGTGGCACTAAAATATTACTGTTTAGAATATTTTTAAAAAGTTGAATTGCTAGTTACTTAGTATCTTATATTGATGTCGATTCAGTACAAGTCAATACTTTATTCTTGTTGGGTGCGTAGCCGACCGTCGAACGACTCATGGCTGATTGGTTTTTGAGCGCAGCGGAACGCCGAAAGTCATATTTGTCCTTTTCTCAATTTTCTGTTTCGACGAGCTTGGTCAAAAGGGCCCGGACAGTGGTCAACTCTGTCCGTAGTTAGCCCGAAACACATACCAGCTTCTTCCTTCCACGTCCGGCCCGAGTGCTCGAAGCGCACTCCAGTTGCTACCTGAAACTCGGGAAAACAGAAATCAGGGAAAGACAGAAAATAGAGCAAACGGGAAAAAAGAAAACAAGAACCGTAATAAACAAAGACGAGAAAACCCCCTTTCTCGTCGGTCGCCGAAATAGGGCTGGAATATARATCTGAGAAACCTCCAGCTCAGATCTCCAAACGTGTGGCCCCCCTTAATCCACAGCAGTAAAACCGGCAGCTTCCCAAAGACCCAAGACCGCCGCTAGCAGCCGCGGACAACCCTCGGACCACGACCCAAGGCGGCGCACCGGGAAAAAAACCCCTCGTTGACTCGAACCCCAGCCCCAAGCTCACACGCACACACTCACTCTCAGGGTATCACGATATCTTCACGAACACTGTCCGATTCTTCGGCAAGGAAGGAGAACCAGAGGAAGAAGAAGACCAAAGATAGAGAGAGAGGAGCCGAAGAGAGAGAGGCGGAGAGTGCAAAGTGAGTGCTAGGGTTCTGATTTTGGGTTTATAAGGTGAAAGAAACGGTCCAGATTGAAGCCTTGAAATCGGCGGTCGAGATTAAGTCTTAGGCGGATCCGGATCGCCAGCCCGGTGGAGTTGGGTCGTGGTTGTTTGGGCTGCCAGGTAGTGGGTTGCAGGAATGGGCTTCAGGGATTGGGCCACAATTATTATAACAATCTCCACCTTGGCCCAACACCGGTTTACTGCTTAGGGTGGCCTTTGGATTTCATCATCGCCGTATGCCCCTTTTATTTCCTTTACAACATCTTCGCCATCTCCAACGAACCTGTTCTCAACACAAAAGTTAGTAACAAGGAAAACACACAAACTTATAGCCAAACGAGCAGGMTATATCAAAAAACAACACAAGCCCAAGAGCCTAATCACAAGAATTAAAATTCAAGGTTTCAAGGCATGATTCAAACTTCTCAACGGGCAGACACTTAGTTCCCATATCAGCGGGATTTGATTCAGAAGGAATTTTTTCAAGGAGAACTATACCTTTGGCGACAACATCTCGAATAAAGTGGTACTTCACATCAATGTGTTTAGTTCGATCATGAAAAAATAGGATTCTTAGCCAATTGGATAGCGGACTGACTATCAAAAAATACTACGACATCACCATCAAGCATGAAAATTTCAGAAAGTAAACCTTTTGGCCACATGGCCTCCTTGAACGCCTCAGTAATCGCAACATATTCAGTTTCGGTAACCGACAAGGCAACCACACGTTGTAACTGCGATTTCCAACTAATGCACGAGCCACATAAGGTAAACACATAAGACGTAGTCGATTTTCTATTGTCCCTATCATTAGCATAGTTAGAATCCACATATCCTTTTAAYACACAATTTTCAGACTTAGAAAATTTCAAACCAAGATTAACAGAGTGTTTTAAATAACGGAGCAACCATTTAACAGCTTCCCAATGAATCTCACCAGGGTCAGACATATACCTACTCAAGCAACTAACAGAATAAGCAATATCGGGCCTAGTACTAACCATTAAATACATGACAGATCCTATAGCACTAGCATATGGCACATTTTTCATGTATTCAATATCTTCTTCATGAATGGGAGACTGTTGTTTATAAAGCAGAAAATGACCAGCAAGTGGAACATTAACAGGTTGGGCATCCGACATAAAAAATTTACTCAAAATCTTTTCAACATACGAAATCTGATTCAGAAAATAGTCGAACGTTTTCTATCTATCACAATGTTCATGCCAAGAATCTTTTTTGCATCTCCTAAGTATTTCATGTCAAATTTAGCACTTAGACAATTTTGCACATGCTCGATAGACTTAATGCAAGAACTAATCAATAACATGTCATCAACATATATCAACAAGAAAATAGGCACCTTAGCATCAACTTTAAAATACAAGCAAGTATCAAACGAACTTCTTCTAAATTTTAAAGAAAGCATGCACTCGTCAAATTTCTTGTTCCATTGTCTAGGAGATTGTTTCAAGCCATACAAAGATTTCTTAAGCAAACACACATAATCAGACTTCGATTTATCAACAAAACCATCAGGTTGACGCATAAATATTTTTTCATCCAAATCGCCCTGCAAAAACGCAGTCTTAACGTCCATTTGTTTTAATTCCCAATTAAACTGAGCACATAACGCAAGCATGATTCTAACAGTGGTAAACTTCACAACAGGAGCAAAGATTTCGATATAATCTATCCCCTCCCTTTGAGTAAATCCCTTAGCAACTAAACGAGCTTTAAACCTAACAGACTCACATTCATCCTTAACCTTAAACAACCATTTGCAATCAACAACAGAGCAATTATCAGGTTTTGGCACAAGGATCCACGTATTGTTAACATGCAAAGAATTCATTTCCCCATTCATCGCATTTAACCATTCAACAGAGTGCACAAATTTCAAAGCATCGTCATAGGACCTAGGTTCACTACTATCAATAGAATCAAATACACTACAAGCAAAGGAAGCCATATGATAATCATTAAACTTGGAAGGTTGATTAACAGTGTTCCTTCTAACCCTATCTCTAGCAAGTTGATATCCTTCTAGAGTCTCATTTTCAGGCACATCATGCAAAGTAGTAGCATCAGAATTTTCAGCAATTAAATCAGCATTTTCAGCAGGCAAATTAGGCGAACCAGCATGTAAATCAGTTAAAGTTTCAGTTTCAGCATGCATATCATCAGAATTAATTAAACTAGGTGATTGCTCCACCTGACTCGGAGCCGTATCAGATTCATTAACATGCATAGGAACAGACAAACACGGGAACTCATATTCATTAAAAGTGACATCACGACTAATCACAACCTTGAAACCGGGTTCACTCCTAAGCCACAATCTATACCCTTTGACACCATCGGGATAACCTAGAAAAACACATTTTCTCAACCGAGGTTCAAGTTTATCACCCTTTTGATGAACAAATGCAGCACAACCAAAAACTTTCAAATTCGAGAAATCAATCTTACGACCGGACCACACATGCTCAGGACACTTACCATTCAAAGGCACAGAAGGGGATCTATTTATCAAATAAGCAGCAGTTAAGACAGCTTCACCCCAAGACTTTTTAGAAAGACCAGAACAAGCAAGCATACATCTAACTCTTTCAAGCAAAGTTCGATTCATACGTTCCGCAACCCCATTTTGCTGAGGAGTATACGGAATGGTTTTGTGTATTTGAATACCAGAATCAACACACAATTTATCAAATAAAGTGTTGCAAAATTCAAGTCCATTGTCCGTTCGAAATTTTTTGATTTTCTTACCAGTTTGGTTTTCAATTAAAGTTTTCCAAGACTTAAATTTTTCAAACACATCAGATTTATGTTTTAAAAGGAAAACCCAAACTTTTCTAGAGAAATCATCAATCACAGATAAGAAATAACAACTTCCACCTTGGGTGGGTTCTCTAGCTGGACCCTACACATCAGCATGCAAATATTCAAGTATTTCAGTGCTTTTAGAACTATTGGGATAGGGGGAAATGGGGAATTGCACTTTATGCTGCTTTCCTAACACGCAAGAGTCACATAACGGCATACAAGACAGTTTATCATTACCAAAACAGCCAGATTTATGCAGAATATCAAGACCCTTACCACTCATATGACCTAACCGTTTATGCCACAAATCGGTTTTGTCCACTTGGACATCATTAACAGAGTTAGCAACATCATTAGATTCAGCAACACAAACATACAAGTTATTTCGTTTGACATCTTTGAAAATCACAAGAGACCCTTTCAAAATTTTCATCAAACCCTTCCCCCAACGACCCTCAAACCCATCATCTTCCAATGCAGCACATGAAATCAAATTATTGCATAAGTCAGGCACATGTCTAACATTTCTCAAAGTCACACCATAACCGGAATCAAATTTCAAACAGACATCACCAACACCAGCAACTTGACACTTCTTCTCATTAGCCATAGACACAGACCCATGCGATACTTCCTTATAGTTTGAAAATAAACTTCTAAATGGAGTCATATGAAATGTGCAAGCAGAATCAACAAGCCACTCATTTTCGCATGCAGAAAATGACGACACAAAATTCACAACATCAACAGTTTCAATGACCATATAGACATCACCATTATTTTCACTACTCGAAGCCATATTAGCCTGGTCATTTTGCTGRTTTTTGAAATTTTKATTTTTRTTTTTCTTAGGYAAAGGAYACTCACGAATGTAATGACCCGATTCACCACAATTATAACATTTCTGGTTCTTAGGCCTAGACTGAGACCTAGACTTACTTTTGCCTTTCTTTTTGTAAAAGGTTTGGTTATTTTAGTCGGAGGAAGATTTTTGTTTTTGAAAGCGGCTTCGAGATCTTCCTCTAACAAAATTAACCTCACCGGAACTCCTAGACCCTCTATTGGTTTTCAAATCCAATTCCTTGCTTTTTATACCATTAACAACAGTTTCAAGACTCACATTATCACGATCATACTTAATGGCAGATTTAACATCAGAGTAAGAGTCAGGTATAACATTTAGGAGAACAATAGGAGTGTATCATCAATATGCTTATCACCGGTTTGTTTAATATCTTGCACAAGTTTTGTAAATTCATCAAGGTTATCATCAACATCTCGAGACAAATCAAGTTTAAAGCGAAAATTTTTTTCAAGCAGAAACAACTTGTTCGGCAAAGAGGTTTCGGTATATAACTCCTCAAGTTTTTCCCATAACTCATTTGTCGTATCAAGTTTACCAACTTTACGCAAAACAGAATCAGACAAACTTAAAATAATCGAAGAGTAAGCATACTCATCCATTTCAAGATTTTTTTCTGTAATTTCTCCCGAAAAACCACTTATCGCTTTGAAAACCTTTTGCTGAATTAAAATCCCTTTCATTTTCTGTTGCCAAATGGCAAAATCTGTTTTACCGTTTAACGGAGGTAAGTTAAAAGCAAACGTCGAAGGCATTTTTGAAAAACACGCAAGTTTTTGAAAAATTAGAGACACCCAACAATAAGTTACACACAGCAACAATTGAAAGAAGAGTGCAAGCACGTAAGCAAATTAACTCAAAACAGCAAACACACACGAAGCACCTAAAACCAGAGCCGATCAATCGCTGGATTGATTAGATCACAGCGGGAGCTCGTCGGTACACAGACTAACTTATAAAAATAAGTCGGTTAGTGACCTTATCACAAGATCGACAGCCCACGCCCCTCAAGATCCCCTATGGCGCTGAGCGGCCCGGGCAGGAGGGTTTGACGTGCGTGGACTGACGAAAGCAAGATTAAATATGAGACAGCGTAAACTCGTCTGCATCATAGTGCCACCCGGCCTTGGCCTATGTTCACTCTTTGGCTCTTTCTTTGAATTCAATCAATAGGGAAGATACCCACACACACGCACACGAGGGCAGATTAGAATAAGACAACACAAAGCAATATATGACACCTCAGACCCCGGCAATGCCTCAACCAGTCAAGAGCAATAATAGGATTGTACAGATTAACATGGAACAGCACAAAGTAACATATGATAATTCTGACCCCGGCAATGCCTCAACCAATTAAGAACATACGACAAGCGATATTGAACAACACAAAATTAAAACGAGAGGTCAAG
>BMAC01000168.1:15149-26493 GCA_014905375.1 Phtheirospermum japonicum
TAAAGAAATCACAAAAACCATATATATTATAAATAATATAAAATAAATCCTAAACCGTTTTAAAATTGGATAAAATATTATGAATTCTAAATAATTATTTAATAATAAGAAAAAACAAAGAAATGTTATAAAATAAAAAATAAATCATAAAAGAATATGAAATATGTTAAATATATATAAGAAATATATTTTATATCAAATACTTATCAAATAATAAAAAAATATGAAGATGGTAATAGTTTAAATAGTATAAAATAAATCTTATTTCACAATGATTCTATAGAATAAATTAAAAATAATTTAAATCCTGAAATAATCATTTACTAAATCCTAAAAGTAACAAAACACACTTAAAATGATATAAATTATAAAATAATCAGAAAAATATATTAGTTAAATAAATATAACATATATATATTTTAATTATAAATGGTTCTTAATAATTTCTAAAATAAAATAAAATATAATTATAAATATTATAATATAATATAATATAATAATATAAATATGAAATTATTGAAATCAACTAAAGATAATAAAATCATCATTAATTTCTAACTAATTATATTAAGGACATTGAATGAATAAGTTGGCGATAGTGATAAAGTAAAATAAATAAATACATAAAAGTTAATTTAAAATCATTCTTTATCTATTGAGAATTGATAATAAAACAATAATAAAGATCAAGAAGTTATAAAATATAATAAAGTAAGTCTTATAATATTTTAAAATAGAAAGTAATATACTTAATTAATGTTATATTATAAAAATCATCTCCTAAATCTTGAAAATAAAAAGAAATATAAATATTGTAAAAATATAAAAAAAAAATACTACAAAAATGAAAAAAGAAATACCAAATAAATTAGGTATCGTATTAAAATTATAATTAAGGGCCTTTGTATTCTATTTTACTATAGTTAATTTTTTTTAAATCAGCCCGACAATTGACTCGAGTAAGCCACTGAGTAATTAACCACCAAGTTATCGAGTTAGTTGGTGAACCCGATAATAAATTAAAATTTATATATAGATTTTAGTTTATACGAAAGTAATTATATAACCAAGAGTAATAAATCATTTATGTGTGGATTTCTAACGTTAAATAGTTAAAGTCATAGTAATATGTCACAAATTATTAATATACAAGCGTTCATAAATAATTATTTAGTTAAGAATTTTAAAATAATGTATTGAATTTTTTATATTATGCGATTATATAATTATTTTTTTATTCTGCCCACATATACTTCTGATTTCAAATTTTAATCAAATAATAGTATAAAGTTATTTACCTTTCACTTATATTCATAATATAATTTTTTTATTTTTTTTAGGAAAACCAAAAAGAAAAAAAAGAGAAAAAAGTGTCATTGTCAAGTTTGTGACACTTTTAAGGTCAAAGTTCGGGTCATCCGAGTTTTACTCGAGTCACAAATAGAAAATTGAAAATATGACGCTATTAGATTTGTCCTCGTATCACCTGGTCTGGTCAACAAATAAATTAATGGAAGAAAAGACAAATTCTTGTTACTGATTATAATTTTTTTTTGTCTTCGTTGCATCAATTCTCTAGCTGTACTCGTACTATTTTTTCTTAGTTAACAAAATTAATAAATAATTTTTTAAAATCAAATTATAAATTTTTATATTTTTGTTATTCATTTTATTTCTTTCCCAATTTTGTTTATATTATATTATATTTCTTGTAATTTCTGATATTTATATTTTGTATTTAGTTAATAATTTTCTATAATTTAGTTGTAATTTTTTTGTAGCTATGGATTCAAATTTAATTTGCGTGGCCTGTAGTGGGTATCTGGTTCACCGCTTTTATAATATTATCAACCTTTTGGTTTGTTTTCTATTTTTTGTATTTATTAAATAAATATTTGTAATTTAATTATAAGTTATTATATTTTATTTATAATAAAAATAAATTTATTTGATATCATTTGACATATTTAAGTTTTGATTTACTTTTTCGGGTTTTGCAAATTTATAAACTAATTATTTAGATTTATTTATATATTATATATTATATATTTGTATTTTATTTTTAAGATTTCTTATACACACACACAAAAAAAATATTTTTGTAGTTGCTATTATTATTTTTTATTTATTTATACTTTTATCGATTCTCTTTTTTATTTTTATATTTATTTAATAATTTTATAGAATCTAATTATGAATATTTTCTAGTTAATTTAATTTATTTTATGAATTTTCTCTTTAATTTTATTTGATTTTTTAATTTTCGGTTTTGTTTCATATTTATTAAATAAGTATTTATAGTTTAATTATAAGTTCTTATATTTTTATCTATATGATTTTATTAGTATTTTTAATTTTATTTAAAGTATTTGAAAAAATATTTGTGTTTCAGTTTGCTTTTTTGAATTTTTTAAATTTATTGACTAATTATTTACATATATTTATATATTTTAAATAAATTCTTATATTTTATATTTTCTTCAAAAACAAAAAAAATATTATTTTTATTTTTCTCAGATTTGATTTATTATTATACATAATTCTTCCATATATTTAATATTTTCTTTACATAAATGATAATCTTTAAAAGAATATTACATAAATAATTAATATGTATACTGCATATAGTAAAATGAGCGGGAAAATCTTGATGAATATTTTTAGAAACGCTAGCCTTTATATATATATATAGATTTATCATATACAAATATATAATATAAATTATTTTTATTTTAAAGTTTTAAATTATTCCAGTGGGCTTCTACAATTAGGCCTACTAGAGAATTACATGAAATTGGATTTGAAATCCAAATATTTAATTAATTAAGTCAATTAAACAATTTAATGAATTTAAGTTAATCAATCCAATTGACTAATATAATATATTTATTTAATTGAGATTTTTAATCAAATTAGATTTAATTACACAATCAAATTATAAAATTAAATATTTAACCTATAATTGAACTTAATTTAAAATCTCACTTAATTAATCCAAACTAATTAATTATTCGAACTATTGGAGTTATCAATCTTGGAATATCAACAACCAAAATTATATGTGAACCTTTTACATCCACGACTAATACTAGCAGTAGGCTTACAACTTTTGTAAGTTTATAAATAACAAATTATTATATTAATTAATCTAATTAATTAATTCTCTTGATATTAACTCTTTAATTTCAATAACCTAAGAATCATAGCAACATCTAGCAAGTAACATGATTACCAGTGTTAGGTGAAATAGCGAGCAAACTTATTTCAATTATAAGTCCATACATTTACGATTCTTTCGACAACTAGTTTGCGGATTAAATCTTGGGCATGGATTTATAAGTCGAGACCAATTGATTTAATAACCTCTGTTCTAAAAATCGTCCTAGGCGCCCGCCTAGGCACTGCCTAGGCGCTAGGCGCCACCAATCCGCTTACGATTTTCAAAAATCGGCCAAAGAAATCGCCGGGCGCCCCAAGTGCCGCCTAGGCGCCCTCGACGCCCAAGTCGGCGCCTAGGCGCTAGGCCAATTTTTTTTAAAAAATTTTATGGCGTGAAACGACGTCGTTTTTGGGCCTATTTTTTGATTATTTTAATTTTTTTAATATATGATATGGTGTTTTTATTTGACTAATGAATTTATGGATATATATTGTTTTGAACTTTGAATCGAACAATAGTTTTAAACTTGTTAATTGAACTTGTGATTATTACTTTTAGTTTTGAATTGTCATAAATTTTATTGTGTAGCATGTAGCATGTTGAACTATTAAATAGTTGGATGTAATGTTGTAAATTAGGGTATTTATTCTTAAATTCTAGGCCCCGCCTAGGCGTCCTAGGCGCTAGGCGATGGTCTGCCGCCTAACAGCCGCCTAGCGATTTTTAGAACACTGTTAATAACTGTGATCTTATTTCAAGTTTAAGTAATTCATTTATGAATTAATATTCATTGTGTCCTGGCCAAGGTCTATGAATCACGAACTATGAAAATTTACAGGATACTCATTTGTCCGTAGACAACTGTCGAGTTCTATGTTGGATACAGATAAACTTCCATGCGCATCGACACAATAACCAAATTACTCTTTTACAATTTTGAAGTAATCAAAAGATAAATTTAAGTATTACATAATATGCACAAGCATGAGCCCATTTGAGCCAAAAATGGGTTTTAATCTAGGGGATACAAATAAAACACTTCTATTACATTTTATATATAAAACTCATAAAAGTATGAGCCTTCAATCATCTATTGTATTACAACTCGTACTTACCTACACAGGCGTGGGCCTTAGCATCGAATGTCCTATAATTAAAATTTAAAAACCTTTCCACCTAATTTACTCTCGATGCAAAATTTAAAGTTTTTACAAACAATTTAATAGAAGGCTCGCAGGCCCCAAAAATCAAAGGATCACATTAATCATTGGATCATGGTCGTCCCTAAATAAATCATGCCAACATTTATCACATGAAGTTAAAGCATACAAATTTACCAATTTTATGTGTTGATTTAATTTTAAGATAAATAAATCAATATATATATATATATATATATATATATATATATATATATATATATATATATCAATATAAATATATATATTAAAACAATAAATTTAAGAATTAACCTTTTAATTTTGAAAAGAATAATTAAAGAATTTATTAATTTTTATTTTTATTAATAACCTGACCATATTGGTCAGGCCTTCCAAACTATAACAATTGCAGTAACTTTTCCTCTACAATGCAGATAGGCGTCTGCCCCACCTTTTTTTACAACCAAAAAAGCTGTAGCTGTTATAAATAATGCACAACTACTTTACTATGCATGCATAGTAAATGTAATTATTATTATTAGTGTGAATGACTACTTTACCCCTAATGAGATTATGTAATTACGATTGTATCATTAGAAGTTTCCCTATAAATAGGGCTTCAGTTATAATGAAATATAGACCTGAGAAATTCTCTATATACTTTCTCTGTTTTCTATCTAGTTCATAACACGTTATCAGCACGAGTCTCTACCTATACGAGCAATATAAAGAGAGTATACTTCACGGTTAACAATCATATTTATTTTTCTCTGAAAATATATATTTGTGAAATTCATATTATTTTTCCCATCTGTTTCACAAATATTTGTGAGTAAAACAAAGCAATCACCCAAAACCATACATCTTTAGTTATTTGAATGCTTGATGAGTGTTGAGAGAGGAACTTGTTGGGGGTGACTGATTCTGCCTTCATGGAGCATCTGAGTGTTGAACTTCAAGCCTTCAATATATGTTCTCAGCAGTAGGTAGTTAATACAGTACTTTAGTTTATTTTGATTTCTAATTAATAATAATAATAATCCTAAAAATGGGAAGAAAGAAAATGAAAGGAAGATGATAAGATGAAAGTGATGAAAAAAAATAATAATAATAATAATAAAAGTTGAAAGAAAGAATGCCGAAAACAAATGAAAGAAAAAGGATGGAAGAAGATGGAAGGAGATAGATGCATTAAATGCATTTGGTATTGGTGGTGTACGTGAGAAATGAGAAGAGGAAAGAAGGAGGGACAAGCATTCAATGCCATTTGACCAACAAATAAATGAAGAATAAAAGTAAGAAAATAAAATATAATTTATATTTATTAAATTACAAGTCACGTTCTTATTAAATATATAAAGTATACGTTATCGAAATTAATATCTATTAACACTATAGTATCCAGTTTAACAAGAGCTTCATTTTGAGACCAATATTGAAATATAAAATAATTACTCATTTAAAGATATAACATTTTAAAGTTTTAAACATTAAATTAAAAATTGGTACCTTGACTTTGGAGAAATGTACGATGATACTTGGACTTGTAGATATTTATTTTGGTAATATTGATCCTCTACAAAGAGGTATATGTGCCACAATGCGCCGACCAGGCAACTCTGTCGCCGATGACTGGCGTTGATTAATGGTAGCTGATTATTTGACGTATCATCCTGCAGATGATAGTTTTATAAGGAGATATGAATATCGTCTAGCGGTGGCCAGGCAGTACTGCCGCCGGCAACCGCTATCGACTAATGATAGTTGATGGTTCAATTCACCTAATCGGTGATGGTCATATCTTGAGAAAAATACTAGGACACGAATCATGGAATCGAAGTGTCGTCGATATTATAACCGAATCCAGATTGTCCATGGATTAGTATAATGTGGACAACCCTACTCTTGAAGAAGCAGTTAAATATTTGTAATTTAATTCTTGCATTATTTACTGTAATAAGGTCCAAGTGGTGGGTTTTTCCACTATTTGTTGATTTTAGTTTTTGTTATTTAAATATCGCAATACCTCCTATGTGATGAGTTCAATTATCACAAGATGGATGGTTTTACATATTTTTTGTATTTTATATAGAAAGTGATGGGTGATACCGTCTACTAAGCAGATCCTACTTCCGAAAAAGTAGTTATTGATTATGCAATTTAATTAACACAATTTAATTTCTGCTACGCGCTTTAAATATCGCAATATAATCAATGTGGTGGGTTATACCACATGATTGGCTAAATCCTACTTTAAAGAAATAATTAAACAAACATATGAATCCTGCTCTCGAAGTAGCAGTCAATAGAAATGGAATTCATTCTCCACGTTTGTTGAATATTAATGGAGAAACCTGAGCAAGGGTACTAGAAAGTATTGATAAGTAATGTATGAAATTGATAAAATTAGCACTTGAAAGAATCATACGAGATCGCATCGACATGATAATGAAATGCTCTCGATGAAGCATATGTAATTGACATTATGGTTATGAAGCAATAAATCCCTATATTTGCATAAAAGCAAAAGGATATTATTATTACTTCAGAAGAAGTACAAAACAGTCAAAATTAAGATATTGAAATTATCTTAAAAGCAATAAACGCTTGACACTGAAATAAAGAAACATTTATTAAACTCATGAAATTGGTGGTGTGCGTCTCGAGAGTATTTAGCTCCGTAACTCTGCCACCCCTTACTAGTCATGAGAGTTTACAATGAGAGATCTAAAGGATCGGGGTCTCTTTTTCGCTTAACACAGACAGTCTGTGGCTGACAAGTTTTAACTTCCACAGAATCTTGAACTAGAATATATGCTTGAAGTTTTGTAAGTAGCTCAGGCATTGTGTTGCCAGATATTAGTATTTCCCTCGCTGAATGAGAGATAAACTTATGATCAACACATTGATCTAGAAAACTGAGCAAACCGTTAAAGAAATTATCAATATTTAACAAGCATATAGGTTTGGTATGGAAGTTACACTCTGCCCATGACGTAATATTAAAAATTTCATTCAAAGTTTCATAACCACCTGGAAGGACAATGAAATCATCGCTGTTGTTCACCATGTACATCATACAATCATGAAAAGATTGTGTTTGAAGCTTCATTCCAGCTGGACCCATGCTGGTTTTAACTCTATGAAAAGGTATGATACTCACATCTATTCCCCAGTAATGTGCAGATGATATAAGACTATTATAAAGCCTGTAGTTGGCTCCTCCAAATAGTATATCAATCTTTTGCTTGCCTAATTCTCTCACAAGTTGAATTGCCATACCTATATATGGAATATGACCTATCAGTTTAGATCCACCAAGAATACATATAGTTTTGAGTGAATTAGAAATGGATTTACCTCTTTGTGAAGATTCTGAAACTTCCATCTATCTTTTTTTATATAAAAGCTTCTAATATTTGTGAAAGATACATCTTTATGATATGTGACCCCTTATTTAAAGAGAAGTTTTTACAAGATCATAAATGAATTCACTATTTACTTTTGACATTTGTGGGATATATTCACGAGCTAATAAATGATATCACTATTTTCTTTTTAACTGTAGAAAAAGAAAAATGACGGATAAAAAATGATATCACTATTTTCTTTTTGACTGTCGTAAAAGAAAGACTGGCAGATAAGATATTACCTATTTAAAGAAATAGTGCTTACTTGTCGGCAATTGAAAGATTTTTATCTTTACAAAATTAATATAATTCTACTACATGGTAGAAAGATTTTCACACTCCTTTCACTTTTCCCAACGGCTAGAAATGGCTAGTTAACGGCTAGTAATAGTAATTTTTCACTCTATAAATACACTCATATTTCATTCAACAATTACCTCATACTCTCTCATAAATTCTCAACACTAAGTTTTTCAAAATGTTTGAACAAATGATAATGATAATCAGTATTATTATGGTTATTGTACTTACCATGTTAACTTTTTAGCATGGAATATGGTACAAGTGGTTTCTTGCTTCGTGTTCTTGTTCTTTGTCTAATTTATTTTATGATAGCATTTCTGATAGGAATCGAAATGTATTAGTTGCTATGTATGTTCACACATCTTTATGCTCTAAATAAAATTCTCATTAAATTCGTAATGTTAATGGTGTGTGTACATTCTTTTGGATTCCCTTTCACTCGGCAATTAAAAAATATTTATATGAATCGTTTTGATATTTTGATAAACTGGGCTTACAAATGGGGTCAGTTGAAATAAATTTTTTGAGACTATATCGTTCTTGCTCTTCTTTGAATTGAACCCACAAATCCATAAGCTCACGATGCACGTATCCACTAGGATGTGTCTCAAGAATCTGTTGGATATTATGATCCAAAGACTCCTTACTCAAACCATCCTTGATGAATGCTATTTTATCTTCTCGATTTTTGGAGACAAAACCCACAGATTTGCATCGTGCGTCACAGTTCCATCGAGCACATTTATAGCATCCACCTAATCTTTTGGCTCTGCGTTTCTTTGCAAAATTACTCCTACCCATACCTGGCATATACTTGAATGAGTTTGGGAATTCACCAGATAATCGAACTTGTGCTTCGATTAAAAATCGAATATCTTTTGGGATGTCATAACTCATTAACACTCTCAATCTTTCGAGTCGAGATTTATAAATTCTTTTTAAGATATTTATTGGAAGAAATGGATAGTATTTACGAATATTTAAGAGCATTGAATTCATTAAGAAATTTGGACCTTTGTTGATATGAATATTATGATTATCTCGATATTTATAGACTGGTATGAAGCGTATGGAATACGCCACTGCATTTGAATAGTAAATAGTACTATCAAAAGTACGATCTACTATACTGTGTTTGGAAGCTGTATTTGATCAGTAGTTTAATTAAATATCACCATAAGATGATGTGATATGTCGGTAAATTATCTGTATGTTAAATAAATACCTCGTGTTGGAGATAACTTTAGATATAAGTATCTTCCAGGTACAAGTGTTCAATAATGTCAAGTAATAATTCATTTGGAGAAACTATTGAACTTTTCGTTAACTGTTTTTGATTAATGTAAGTTTATTACTAGCAAAAGTTGGGAATGAATTCCTAATAATTTTGGAATATATGGGGATGAGATATATATGGGCCCACTCACCCCCCATGTGTGCTACTAAAATTTATGGATCCACTAGATAGTCACATGAGTATATGACTCGTAACTGGAAGTTTACGAGGTGATTTGCTCTCAATATGAGCACGGTTTTCAAATCAAATGATAAAGCTAGTAAAATATCCCAAGAACGTGAATAAATAATGGAATGATCGGATATGCGCATACGAGTGGGATATCAATTGATAAATTTTTAAAAGTCCTCCAGTTCATATCGAGAACAGAGTACAAAATAATATGAACTCCCTTATTAAAATTAAATATTCATAACAGTTGTATGGGTTCGATTTCAGATTTTTCTCAGCATGAGGGGGAGTATTGATAGTTGAAAATGTTATACCATCATATTCGAAATAAGAACTTGAAAGATAAAAGATATAAGAAAGATTTATAATAATATTATGTGCCAACTACACATGCTTCGATAAATCAAAAGCATTGAGTATTTCCCCAAATACAAATATCAAATGGATGATATAGGAGGCATATACTTTCAATGAGTATATAGATATAATTATTGTGTACAAATCATTGAGAAGAATTGGTTATGAGATATCTCAATAAATTAAATTGTTATGGGGAATGATATAAAAACGAAAAAGTGTCGACACACAATAAAAGAATATCGTTATTGATAATGAGGATGTTAAAACTTATCGAGACATATCGATGTTGATAGTAATATGTGGGTTTGATAAAAAAAATGAGACTGGCACTCCTAAAGAAGTTTCGATTATATTACTAATACATGCAGTGACTTAAAATAATGGTATTGTTGTGCAATAAATTCATAAGTTGTACTCTTTTCCTTAGTTGTGGTTTTTATCCTAAAGGGTTTTTCCAAATAAGGTTTTTAATGAGGCAGCCTGATCAAAACTAATATAAAAGAGATTTTCACATGTATTTCGATGAACTAAAGATAATGGATTTGAATCGATTGCATGTAAGTACTGAATAAGATACATCATGCGATAAATACGAGATATCTTAAAATCTTTATGAAGAGGATCAACTGATTTATATGATATGCTCATACAAAATTCCAGAAGGATTTTGAGATGCCTGAAGCATACTTATAAAATACGCGTTACACTCTTTTTCCCTTGGTTGAGGTTTTGTCCCACCGGGTTTTCCTAACAAGGTTTTTTTAACGAGGTAACTTAAAGGCGTATATTAACATGGATAATGTACTCTTTTTCCTTCATTAGGATTTTTTCCCACTGGGTTTTTCCTAATAAGGTTTTAACGAGGCATATTCATGATATGACGAGGACTAAAAGATGAAATTAATACAGTTCCTCAAAGATATGAAATAAGATGGAGTAGTTGTACTCTTTTTCCTTCGATCAAGTTTTTCCCACAGGGTTTTCTTGACAAGGTTTTAATGAGGCAACACATGATTACTCCTACAAGAATGATCAATATGAGAGGGAGCAAATTTACGCTTCCATATTGCTCAGGTTTTAAAGTCATGGTACAACAATTTATTATCCACACAAGATCCACTACAAAAAGTTTGGAAGTATCGAGTTTTTCTTCAACAGGTTCACAAGACATTTATGTAAATAGTCATTCAAGGGAGAGTGTTATAAATAATGCACAACTACTTTACTATGCATGCATAGTAAATGTAATTATTATTATTAGTTTGAATGACTATTTTGCCCCTAATGAGATTATGTAATTACGATTGTATCATTGGAAGTTTTCCTATAAATAGGGTTTCAGTTATAATGAAATATAAACCTGAGAATTTCTCTATATACTTTCTCTGTTTTCTGTCTAGTTCATAACAGTGGCCACTCTTTTGTATTTGTTCAAAAGTGCAGCCCCTCTTTTGCTTTCTGTTCTTTAAAGAAAAAAAAAACT
>BMAC01000168.1:28294-53370 GCA_014905375.1 Phtheirospermum japonicum
ACACTTTGTTGTAATCAAACCCACTCAGCTTCAAAACACCATGCACATGTGCATAAGCATATACGTATGCCAACATCAAGATGCATAATTTATATATATAAATGATGATGCCTTCCCCCTGTTGAGTTGGCGTCAGTGAGAGGATGATCAAGGACTCAAATAAACTTGCTTGCAAATCATTGTTCTATATTATTACATAATTAGTAGTTAACGATAATAAATTATTGTCCTAGAGATTTTGGTAAACAAAGAATACTACCTACGGTAATATTTTATGTTCTTAATATGTAATTGATTTTTCTTTCCATTTTTTTGTTAGAATATATTTGGCATGTAAGTATAATTAAATGGCTTGACTTTTTGGGAAAAAAAAAACGGCTGAAGCATATTTTATTTTAGGATATTTTGAGTAATTACGTATAAGACCTTCTTTATTAATATAAATATATTAATTATATAATTAAGGAGGATGATCTTGACCATACAAAAAGTTTAATCTTGTGAATCATATGGGTTCCTAGTTCCCACATGATCCAAATCCTATATATATATATATATATATATATATATATATAATGAAATCAAACGTAATTATATAATTAGGAAAAAAAGACTCTTCCACTAATCATCCTACTCTTTCAAAACAAAACGTATGACCTGGCCCCAATATCTTTTAGTTACTCTTTATATATATTTATATTATATACAAATATATAATATAAATTATTTTTATTTTAAAGTCCTTAATTATTATAGTGGGCTTCTACAATTAGGCCAACAAAAAATTACATGGACTTGGATTTGAAATTCAAATTTTAATTAATTCAATCAATTAATTAATTTCACGACTTTAAATTAATCAAACCAATTGACTAATTTAATATATTTCTTTGATTGAGATTTATAATCAAATTACATTTAATTACACAATCAAATTATATAACTAAATATTTAACACAGTAATTGAATTAAATTTAAAATCTCATTTAATTAATTATTCGAACTATTGGAGTTATCAATCTTGAAATGTTAACAACCAAAATTATGTGTGACCTTTTTAGGTTCATGACTAACACTAGCATTAGGCTTACAACTTTTGTAAGTTTATAAATAAAAATTTATTATATTAATTAATCTAATTAATTAATTCTATTGATATTAACTTTTTAATTTCAAGATCTACAACCATGGAAACATTTATCAAGTAGCATGATTACCCAATGTTAAGTGAAAGAGAGAGTAAACCTATTTCAATTGTAAATCCATACATGTACGATCCTTTCAACAATTAATTTTCCAATTAAATTCTGGGCATTGATTTATAAGTTGAAACCCAATTGATTTAATAAGTGTGATCTCCTTTCAACCTTAACTAATTCATTTATGAATCAATATTCATCATGCCCTGGACAGGGTTCATTATTTACGAACTATAAAAATTCGCAGGATACTCCCTTATCCGTAGACAAGTGTCGAATTCTATGTTGGCTACAAACAAACCTCCTTGCACGTCGATACAATGCCCAAAATAACCCTTTACAATTATCAAGCAATCAAAATATATAAGCATTGCATTATATACACAAGGATACGTACCATCGTGCCTGAAGTCAAAGGATTAATCATGTATTGCAATATGAAAATTCTTATTCGGCAGACAAATCTTCTAGTTAAGAATTTTCATCGGGTCATGTTCAACGAACTTGTTCTCACTCACATATATGCACTCGCGTCACAACGTTTATGTTAATGGAATGAAACATCCTTGTCTTACAAACATACATCATATGCGCAAGTCTTATCGGGCTATTCAATGTCCTATCTCAAAAAGCCCATTGATTTGGAATATGTTTAAGACCAAGATCTTATAGACATGTTGCATGATTGTCATCGTATGCGCAACCATATTCCATACTTTAAATTGGTTTAAATACTTTATCATACGTGCAACTATAATAAAAGCGATAACATAAGATAAAAAAAAATACCTTATTAATATAATTTTCGTAAAAATCATTATACAAGTAGAATGAAAACAAATTTAATTGGCACTTGGGGCATTCCACTCTAACAAATCTATATATAAAATATAATATATTTACACACGTGCAGTAAAGATAATAATTTGGTGTTTGGTCGACAATGCAATTAATTAAAACCTAGTACTACAAGACACTAGTAAGACATGATGTTTGCAAATATAATCTCAATTCAATAAAGAAAACTAACCCTTAATTAATAAATCAACTTGCTCTGTTTATAATTGTGCCTTCAGCTCACATATACATCTCAAGAGGCTCCCTTAGGAATGGACTTTACAAATCTTACATACAGCTCGCCAAAAACCCTACTATTAATTCCCACTATGCGCTTTTCTCTCAGAAGTCAAGACCCTAATACCTTCATCACCGAGCTCGGAAATAACAATAAGGAAGCAGATTTGAAGTTATGGCATCTTAGACTAGGTCATCCTGCCAATAATGTACTACATAGAGTTCTTAGAGACTGTAATCTCTCATTTTCAAATAATAAAAACACTTTTTCCATTTGTTGTGCTTGTCTTCAAGGTAAATGCCATAAGCTGCCCTTTTATCTTTCAGAAACCGAATATAAAAGGCCCTTTGATCTCATACATACATATGTTTAGGGCCCTGCTCCTATAAAATCCACTAATGGATTCTCTTACTATGTTTCCTTTGTTGATCATTATACTAGATATATTTGGTATTTTCTAAAACACAAATTTGATGTGGTCAATGCCTTCATTCACTTACAGAACCTCATTCTTAGTTTCAATCTAAAATAAATTTGGCACAAAGCGACGGAGGGGAAGAATTCTTAGCTCTGACCAAATTGTTTCAGTCCTCTAGGATACATCACAAAATCTCTTACCCCTACACCCCAGAACAAAATGGTCTTGCAGAAAGAAAACATAGACACATTGTTGAAAAAGGACTCTCTCTCCTCTCTCACTCTCATTTACCTATCAAATATTGGGATGACGCTTTTACCACTACTGTCTACCTCATCAATAGACTACCCTTCAAAACCACTCAGTATAAAAGTCCTCATCACCTCTTGCTAAATCAAAATCCCGACTACAGGCATCTTAAACCTTTTGGGTGTCTCTGTTACCATCACCTTAGGACATTCAATAAACACAAACTCCAGATCAGGTCACAACCCAGTACTTTCTCTGGTTATAGTGAACACTATAAGGGATTCAAAGTCTTACTGCCAGATAGCAAGGTCATAATCACTAGACATGTGATCTTTGACGAGTTCAAGTTTCCCTTTTCCAAGAATTTTAGACCTCAGTACTGCTCCACTATGCAATCATCTATACTTATTCCACCTACTCTTATAATTATTCCCCAAGATACTCCACCATCAGCGACTTCACCACAACCACATGCGACCTCACTACAATTGTTGATGAGCTCAATCAACCATCTATACTTGGTCCACGTCCTCTTCTACTAGTTCCCCCGGCAGCGAACACCACTATCATCCGCGACCTCACCACAGTCCTCTGCGACCTCACCACAACCTCCAATGTCCCATCACTCCAGTCCTACTCCTGAGCCAATCTCACTATCCTCGAGTTAATCCAGTCCCTCTACTATTTCTCTTACTGTTGAATTACCTATTATGAGTTCTCTACATACTTCCTCTTTTCCTTCTGGGCCAGGTACTAACTCTTTTGCAGGTAGACACCACATGATAACAAGAGCTAAAGCAGGAATTTACAATCCCAAGGTTCTCAGCACGCAGCTCCTTGATTTCAAGGAGACCTACTCTTATGTTGAAGCTCTAACACATCCCAGATGGAAAGCTGTTATGTGTGAAGAATATGCGGCCCTCATTAAGAATCAGACATGGTCTCTCTCTTAGCTACCTCCAGGAAAGTCTTTGATTGGTTGGAAGTGGGTGTTCAAACTCAAAACTCATGCTGATGGAACCATAGCTCGATATAAGGCCAGATTAATAGCCAAAGGATACAATCAAGTGCCTGGTTTTGATTTTTCTGAAACTTACAGCCCTGTTGATGGAGATGCATCCAATCTGCCCAAAGACAACAACACGGATCCTTTGGTTCTTCATGGTGRTCCGATTACAAGAGCTAGGGCTAAGAGAATAAAGGAAGCCTTGATTGTTTTACTAATTGAATTAAAAGACCAAGTCCAAGTTCAATCCGAATTGGGCCAAATGGTGAATGTTATTCAAGTTGGTGGGCTGSCTTCTACTTGAAATATGGGGTCATAAAACAATCATGTCTTGGAGGCCCAAAATAAAGAATAAGAGCTTCAATTTYCGTCCAAAACATGAAGCCCAAGAAGAGTGACCTTTAATCTTCTCTAGAATAGTCTATTTTCAGCATTTTAGAAGGCTAAGAGATACTTGTTAGTCAAAAGGTCTCTTAGGTAGTTAATAAATCAATGAATGTGGTAAAACATGCATTTTTCTATGTCATTATGAGGCCAATTCGGGATTGACTCTTAAGCATCCCATTGCAGCCTATAAATAGCATTGTAACCACATGTATTTGGSAACAACAAGAAACATAAAAATCAGAATATTTGTCTTGTGAGTTTAATTCTCTTTGTAGATTTTTTACTTCACATTTTAAGAACTTATCAAGATTCTTGAGCAAGATCTTGTGGCGTTCAACCATACCAAGGTTCTTGGCTAATTTATGCCAACGGGTCAAGGTTTATATCGCTCTAGGAAAGATCAAACTAGATTTTCGATCTAGGGTGACCGCTGCCTATCATTATACTTAGGGTTCTTGGATCGTTATATCCAACGGGTCCTTCGTTCCGTATCACCTGTTGTGAAAGCTACCACTATTTGAGTTGTCCTCTCTATAGCTGTCAACTGTAATTGGTTGGTCAAGCAATTAGATGTTAATAATGCCTTCTTGAAATATTAACCGATGCCTATAATATTAAATATTAAACAAAAATAAGTCTTGCGTTCCCCTGCCTCCCAGAAGCAAACATTATCCCTTTCAAACCTCTACATATTCTTGAACATAAAAACGGATCTTCCCCAAGAAATCTTGATGGACATATTCCTACGCCTCCCTACGAAATCGATAGTCAGGCTCAGGTCTTTATCAAAATTATGGTGCAACTTGCTCTCCACCCCACAGTTCATCAAATCCCACCTCGCTCGAGAAATACCCCGCCAAGAATATCTCACTCTCATCACCCCATCTAACACCATTCGCTCCATAGAAATCATAAAAGGCAACATTAGCACCGTTTCAAGAGAGCTCGACTTTCCAGGCGTGTGCAGATTGGTTTTGGGTTCATGCGATGGGTTACCACTGCTACTCAATCTAACTGGTGGGATGGTTTTGGTGAAACCCATTACTCTGGAGCAGTTGGGACTACCTCCTCCACCCCTGGTTAGGGGTGAGACTACCCATGTCGCATGTGGATACGGGTATGATAGTGCCAGAAATGATTATAGGGTGGTTTTACTTTCTTATTGCGATTTAGATTATGATGGCCCATTCGTGCCAAACCGTTGCGATGGTGCATATGTGTACTCTGTGAAAACGGTTGTCTGTAAAAGGCTTAAGACCTCGCCTTATGGTAATTTAGTAATTTGCATCCCCTGTGGAAGTTTTCGACAGTCTATTGGAAATGGCGTGGAGGCAAACATCTGAGCTCACTGTGGGTAGAGGAAAATGCAATTGTGATGATGATGTCATTTGTCGGACATCATGGACCGATCTCAATCCCGGGAGGAGATATATAAGTTGTCCAAGATTTCGTGTAAGTGTTGAATTTCTTTCCTATTTGTAGATATTAGGGCTAATAATTATTTGGGGGTTTTGGGGTTTGTATAAGATGTTAACATGGGGTCGATTGATTGTAGTTAAAATAACTGTTACTTAAGATTTCTGTGTGTCTTCATATTTCATAATTAAAGGGGTTGTTTGCATTAATTTTGATTAGAGTAAATAATATTGTAGGAGACTGAAGGGTGCAATTTTTTCAAATGGATTGAGGACCCAATGTGCCCAAGAGCTACTCAAATTATTCCCGGGCTTTTAAGACGAGCAAATAAATTTGAAGTTGAGTTTCAAGCGTTGGAGGCTGACGTAAAGAGACTTGAATTAGATGTGAAGAAGCATGAAACAAAACTGAAAGCACTTGCAGCTGAAAATTGTAAGCTTGAAGAATATGTTAAGAAGAAGCGAAATCGGGAACGTTGGTTGTGCACGGCGCTTTTGATTACTTGGTTTGTTATCTGGATCAAAAACAGCTAAAGGTTTATCTAGGGTGTATGTGGTTTTAGTGTGTTGTACGCCATTTATTTTTTGACTTGCTAGGGTTCCAAAATCGAGAAAGGGAATTTGCTAATGTGATTGTTCCGTTTTTCATGTGTTGGGATCGGGAGATTATGTTTTTAATCGAAGGATAAATTAATCCAGTTTTTATGTTTCTTATTTTCCAGAGAAGTTAGAAAATAGAATCTTAAATTAATTGAGCAACTCTCAATCAATTAATCGAGCACAGGGGATTCGTTAATACACTACTACAAAACAGGATTTTCACGTCGGCTTATCAACGTCGGTTTTAGAAGAACCGACGTGAAATGTTTTACACGTCGGTTTCCAAATAAACCGACGTGATATGTGATATGTTTACGTCGGTTATTTTAAAAACGACGTGATATATAGTTTTCTACGTCAGTTTTTTAAAAACTGACATGGAATATTATATTAAAAAAATGTTAAATACAATAAATTAAATAAATAATAAAACCGGACCTTTAACTTGTGGTTTAGACCAAACCCGCATCCCATTATATTATACGTCTCCTTTTTCTCTCTCCCCGTAGTCCGCTCGTCTTCAATCTCCATCCGTCCGTTCTCAGCCCCGCCGGCTGTTCTTAGCCCCGTCAATCTATCTGTCGTCCGCCACCATAACATCTACCATAAACCCCCCAGCTCTCGACCTAATCGAATTCCTTATAATCGTAAAAACCTAATTGTTTAACCCTAATTAAGGCAAATGTAACCAACAGCTGGAATAGGCGATATAGGAGCGTCTCGCTTCTTATCCACCGCTTCTTCTTATCCACCGCTTCCTCTTATCCACCGCTTCTTCTTTTCTGGAAATTCAAATTTTCATTTTGACTGTACAGTTTCCTGAGCTTGTACAATCGAGAGGGAATTGAGACCATTGGGCTTGACGATGCAGCCTCAAAACTAGGTACRAAAGAGAAATTCACGTTTATTCATTTTCCTCTTTTAAATTAGTTTTTGAATTTCTTAGGCTGTTCATTAATTTGGTTGGAATTCATTCGTAGGCGTTGAAAAGAAGCGGATCTACAATATTGTGAATGTTTTGGAAAGTGTTGGCGTAAGAACTTCTAGTTTGTGAACTCTTTTTTGGATATTGCGTGTAATTGGGAATTGAAATGTGCTGGAATTCATTTTTGAGTTGACTTAGGGTTTCCGCTTTTTTATGATTTCAGATCCTGTCAAGGAAGGCGAAAAACCGATATACTTGGAAAGGGTTTGGGGCGATCCCTAATGCTTTAGAAGCACTAAAAGTAATAATCGTTAATGTTTATAATTTTCTAAAATTCTTTTGAATCCCGAGGTAAAAATGAACACGAGTTTTTTTTTTCTATCTATAGACTTGGCCTTTTAAGTGATAAAGGGTGATCTCAGTATTAATCTCTTTCACATTTGGTTTACCTTTCTGTTTTTTGGTTCTTTAGTAGTCTTTTTCCTAGAAAAAATTTATTCTGGTTTTTATGGAGTTGAAAATGAAGTTCTAGCAAAGTACTTATGTTTACTTAAATATCTTGCAGACGCCAACTGACGGGTTGAAGATGATCGAGGTAAGTCTTTAATTTTTCTTGTAATTAAGTAAAAATGTTGTTGAAATAAATCCTAACTCAAATTATTATTCATTCAATATAGTCCAATCACCTCTTTTTAATTCCTTCAACTGTGCACTTTATTATCCTAACTCAAATTCTTATTGGAAAAACTACTCCATTTTTTACCTTGGGCGATTTTAATTGCTTGCTGCTCATACCTATTGATATTAATAATATCCTTGTACATGTGTAATATTAAAGAATTAAAGAATCTTTTCCAATTAAAGAATTTCTTTCTGTAATATTCTAAACTATCTCTTCACTATTGTACCTCGTATTAGAACATTGATGCCAACTTTTCCATTAACCTTTTCTATTTTTACAAGTATATATATATATTTTCATCCCTGTAACTTGCTAGCTTTTGTACTTTGTCTTGTATAACTTCACTTTTTTTTTCAAAGTATATATACTTATATTAGATCTTTTTACAGTCGCGTGATGTAAATTTTAGAGGGTTGGAGATATTCTCGAAAAGTTGGCTTCCAGAAAGCAGTTCAATAAAAGCTGTCATTTTTAAAGATTTGGTCCATGGAAACTGCATTATGCCTAGGTAGCTGTCGTGGACATGAAGTAAGTTTACATCATGTGGAATTAAATTTTAGAGGGTTGAACTTTTGGCAGATTACTTATTGCTCTCAATCGAACTTTATGCGTCCTTAACATTTATGTCCTTGTTATTATTACTAGGGTGACATTACAGATTTGTCCGTCAGTTCCAATAATGCTGTAGTTGCATCAGCGCCAAATGATTTTACTATGTGTGTTGTAAGATTCTTTTCGCAACCAATTTGACTTTGCATCTCTTTAGCTCTCCTGCGATCTGGTAATTATTCTCATTTCCTCTCTCTGAAACGATTTTTTCAAATTTGAAATTTCGTAATGATAGGATATATCTGAAATAAATAAGATATCATTTTTTTTGTTGTTAGGGTTTATTTTTGCGGAATTCGTGATTAACAAGTAAAAATCCGAATCCAATGGCCGCTCCACCCGCCAGAGCTCGAGTCGATTATGATTATCTCATCAAGCTACTCTTGATCGGTGATAGCGGTATGTGTTTTTTCCTCAATCTCCATCTACTTTTGTGAAATTCAATTTTTCTTCATTTATTGGGTTATCTTTTGGTGTTTGTGCTTTTGGATATGGAATGTGGGCATGGGCTTGGAAAATGACTGTATACATTGATCGATTATTATAATTATTTGGGATGAGTATATTCTCGGTGTTTCTTATGTTTGTTTTATGGAAAATTTGGAAATTCTTCATAGATTTATTGGAAAAATGGGTATTGGCTGTGATGTGATGGAAAAATGAATTGGTTAATAGGATTTGTTGTGGAATTATGACTTTTCCATTTTCTGTATTCCTGGTTGTATATATGCATGTGTTTTCATGCATACCTTTTCATGTGATGAATTTTTGATTTCACATTCAATGATAACCTTGAGTTTCTGTTGGCTTTTAGATCCAAGTGAGATTTGAGAAAATTGGGAGTGAGTGTGATTATTTGTTCAAATTAAAATGTTGCGTAGTTTTAAGTTTCTGACGAGCCTCAAAATAAAATATCGAGGATATAGGTTTTTTAATATTGATGGAGCTACTGCATTATAATCTTGTCTCTAGTCTTTTTAATAACATATTTTGCAAGTAATTTCATTTAGCTTTTACTCCAAGTTTTGGTAAATTATTATCRTATGTTGTTTTAAATAGTCAATTGCCACACTAGTCATTGAAGTTACCTTTATTTATTATTTATTTTTTTATTTTAAATAGTCAATTGCCACACTTGTACTCGTTATTTGTTAAGTCAAATATTTTTATTTTTGGTTTCAGGTGTATCCAGGTGGAAATAACATGGTTCGAAAATCGCTGTTCATTCATTGATTTTCTTGGTACAAAAAGGAGAGTGCTTTGGTTTTCTAGGAACCAATGGAGCAGGAAAAACGACGTCTCTATCGATGATGATGTCTGGTAAAACTGTTTGTTAACTTTGGGATAATTATGAAAAACCCCCTGAGGTTTGGGATATTTACAAAACCCCATTGGTTTTCGAAAATTAAAAAACCCCCGCGACGTTTGATTCTGTCTTTAATGTGAGGGCCTATCTGTAATATATTTGTATTTCTTGTGAATCGGTTAAAGTTTAATACAGAAGCAACCCCCAAGGTTTTGTTTTTGTAATTTTCAATAACCTCTGATTTTATTATTATTATTTTATATTTTTTTGTAATAAGCCCAAACCTCTTTTTTTTTTTAAACTGCCTTGGGCCTCCTGTTTGTTTTTATTTATATTTTTTTTGTTTTCTTATCTAATTATTGATTTAGGAGAAGAACAACCTAGTGATGGAACAACGTATGTTCTGGTGTCTCTGCAATATTTCTAATAGTAGTGTGATTCATTAAAGTTTTATCTAAATGGTGTCTAATTAATTTATTTCATATGTTTTTTGCCTGTTAGATTGGGTATTATCCTCAATTTGATGCTCTGCTTGAATTCCTCACTGTCCGGGAACATCTTCAACTCTAGCAGCTAGAATTAAAGGAGTCCAAGAGTATGAGCTTGAGTATGTAAATGCCCCTTGAATCTTTTTATAGTTTAGTTTTATTTTTTATTATTATCATTTTTTTTCGTGCAATATTCCCATGAATTTAAAGCATCATAGTCAAGCATGAAATCAATTTGTGTTATTTTGATGAACATTTTCGAGCGGTCCTTAATATTTTGTCGATATTAACTCAGATGATATAATAAATATCGTAATTAATCTCTAAGTTAGGCTACAAGATTTATCCCACATAAAGATGTTTCACTTCCTTTAGTTATGCTGCCATTCGCAAATCCTACTGGTCGAAATGACATTGCAAAAAGGTATATCCTATATATTCTCTGTGTAATTATTTTTATATATAGTTCTACAAGAATTACGATTTTATTTTATTTTATTTTTTTAAATCTTGATTGTTTTTAATATACTAAAATTTCAATTTAGCTCCACAATTCATGCATATTACACTTGTAATTACTCTGAAGATATATGTTGCATGATGAAGCGTATTTCAGGCAGAACGATTCTTGGTTAGTGGGCAGGCATTTGCAATTAAAAAACAAGAAGGAAACTGGTGAACATATGAAGTCTAGACGATGAACTTGATAAGAATTCAATGGCTTACAAGTATAATGGTGTCAGAATGAACAAGTTTTATAGATCCAAGTTTTGCATTTGCCCTGTCGGATCAAGAGCCAGTAGCAATCGCATAACGATGGCAGTTCACTTTGGATGTGTGCCGGGTAATTAATTTGCTACGCAGATTTTATTAATTGTTCGTACAAACTCTTTTTATTTTTTTAAAAGAGATTCTCTTTTAACAAGAATATTAAATAAAAGGCTGTTGAACTAGTTTTAGCATTTATTTTTGCAGTAATCTTAGCAACTACTTGTTATTGTACCTAAACAAGGGATTGCCGTGTGGTTTTTGTTCATAACACCGTAAGCCCGACAACGACATCAAATTAATAGTACAAAGGTGCACTTTTAATTTATAACACATTCACTTGTATTGTAATTTCAACCCATAACACGTTTATACTTCTTTTAAATAGACTTGGTTTCATTATTTTTTGATATGTTAAAAATATTATATAATTAATTGCAGATATTTGGTGATAGCGAATCATTTTCTCAAGAGAGTATCGAAGAAGTTCAAGCTCAAGGGTCAAGATATTTTCTTGAAATTAAAAATAAATGAATCTTCTGTAAGGTTTTAATTATATTCTCATGTTTGTTTGATAATTAGAATATGTGCACTTTGAGTTCATTTAGACTTAGTGTGGGGAATTCGAACAATGGATTGATGTATTCGACTTTTAGAATATATTAATGATAATGGATGTTCGATGAGAATTTGGGATTTATATAATTTATTTTCGGCTTTTAGAATTTATTTTTAAATAAATAGGGACCACAAAAAATATGATGTTATACAGGGACAATATTTAAAGTCGATTTTCAAAACCGATTTCCAAACCAACACAACGTTTAACGTCGGTTTTTTTACCCATTTAACGTCAGTTTTACAACCGACGTCTAAACCACCGACGTAAAAGTCACGTCGGTTTCTGGGAAACCGACATGACTTCCCACGTCGGTTTTACTTCCCACGTCGGTTTTTTGAAAAACCGACGTGAAAAGTCACGTCGGTTCCAAAAACTGACGTGACTTTCCACGTCGGTGGCTTAGACGTCGGTTGTAAAACCGACGTTAAATGGGTAAAAAAACCGACGTGGATTAGCCAGTCTGTAGGCGTTAACGCTAGGAGAAGAGAACAAATAAACCAATCTTAGAGGTTATTAAAAGCATGACACATAAATAAAAAGGCTATAAAGTAATTAATTTTTGGCCTCATAACAACCATTACTGCAAAAGATTAAGCATTCACCATAGTATTACATCCATTGAACATAGTCCAAACACATCTAATTCCCCATTACATCTGATTCCATTCAAAACACATCTAAAATTGCAATGACAAAACAAAAACTAAAGATGGGAGATCAACGAGTGAAGGGCGAAGGTTGAGTCGAGTGACAAACATAAGTCTTCAAGCATCTCCTGGCAGCCAGTAAGGACAAGGCGACCATCTGATGCCCAGCTTGATACATAAACAACCCAACGTTGACAGCAAACCCTATAATTGTAGCATTCAGTCCAGAAGTCCTTTGGAATGGCCTATAAAAAGCTCGCATGATTAGAAGCTGCTAACGTCATGATTAGAAGCTGCTAACGTCATATCAATAATTGGTGGAAAGTGTATTAGTTGCAGATAATTTAAAAAACCTTCAACTTACTATTCGTCCACGCTCTAGAACAGTCATCGATACTGTTACTTTGAAAGAAGGAAAATGAGTCAGCTCAATGTCAGGATCTTTCACACATACAAAGCGATTGCTTGTAACGCCTTTGCCGTCAAAGACTATTACGTCAAAAATATAAGGCTCATTATTTATGAAGACAATGGAATAGTCCTCTTTAATTTTGTTGTCATCCACAGAACCGAGCCACTCCCTTGTGAACCGCGCCTACAATAAACATACAAACATACAAAAAAAAAACAGAGTATAAATGCAAACTTTCAGTCGTATCTAGTTTGCAGAAACTTAAACAACACATCAAGAATGACATTATTATATACATACAAAGAAATACAATTCATAATCAGTCGTATCACCGTCTTCAACACAGAAGAACACAAATAACACAAATTGAATAAGGGTACTTAACACGCAAAGTTGTTCGATCAACAAACTTGAGTTAGATATTTAGAGAACAAACCTGGTCACCATCTTCACCAAACAACTCCACCGTGACATCCCAAGTATGCCCGATTGGATTGTGCAATTTAAAATCCTTGCTCGGAAGCTCTACAAAAAAAATGGACAATTCTGTACGGGATATGCTGCAATTGTGTCGACAATTATTCAGAATTACAAAAAACAATACAAACAAACAATAATCAGAAAATAAAATCACATATTCCATGAAACGTGACATCGGCATGAGGATGGTCTTGGTGAATGTCGGAATTAAAGTCATCCTTAATCTGGGAGAGAAAATAATTTTCTATGTTGTCAGATGTTTGGGGGATTTTTCAAGGCCGATTTTGTGTTTTTGGAGGTATAATTTATATCGTAAAAATTAGGGTTAAGCATCAGTTGTTGGACAAGAGCCGATGCATATTCATCGCTGGTAAGAAAACTGCGGGAAAATATCTAAAACAAGGTCAACCAATATTATATGCATCAGTTATTTTCATACAAACCGATCCTACGGACATACTTTAAGCATCGGTCCTATTAGTAATAACCGATGATGCTGTTAAGATCTTAGGAAAAAAAATAACTTTAGACGGGATACGGGCAGGCCCTAACCAATCCGATTAAAGATCAAAGCCCTAACCATGCGCCATGTCCATTAAGCAAAGCAATTCTAGGCCCAATTGAGCCCAATAGTGATTCCCCGGACCAGGGGTTGATTCCGAATGGCCAAGGGAGGAGAACTTTTTTAATTTGCCAAATTTCCTCTTAGAAAAGCGATGTGGGATAGGTGGGATTATGCAGTAAAGGCTGGTGGGAAGGAATAAAAATGCAGCTATCAAACCTTGTTATTACATTGAACATTGTTCCTTTTCATGTGGTGTCCTAAATTATGATGTATGCCAAACGATTGTTGTTAATAATTGTCAATTTGAATGGCTTTGTAATTTTTTGTTTTCGATAAATTCTTTTTTACTGGTGGTTCGAATTGCTTTCTTTTTCCAACTGGTTTCTACCATTTGTTTTTGTTTTTATAAGGATCGGTTATACAACTCACTTCAAAATTGATGCTTAAAATATATCAATTGCATCGGTTGGTATACATACAACCGATGCATTTAATACTAGCACCCAAATAATTTTCAGGCTCACTGGGTAGCTCGGCAGCACTTCGTCTGATCAAAATAATTAAAGTATTCATTTTGTTTGCATGCATAAACATTATTTTTTTAAACCTAGTATTTAAGAGCAAATTATATATTCCAGCACAAAACTCACAAATTAGGAATACCTCGTTTATACACTAACAGTCATGATTTTCTTGTTTTTCCATTTGCCACAAATTTTTGTGAATTTTTTTTTAGTATAAAAGTGGAGTGAGTTTATTTGGAACATACAAACAATTAATGTGTGGCCAACTAATTAAGGGAAAATTTGGAATGATAAAACGTATATTTTGCATGTTTACCAATAAAAAAAAGGTTGTCTTCAATGGATATCTCCAGCAAGTAATCATTTCATATAATTAGTAGGTGTCAATAGCATGCCATTTTCACGCAAGATGAAATTATGATGAAAGGTGGTTTGTGGTTTGAGGTCATGTCAATTAAATGATCAATTTCACAGTCTTTTGAACTGCACAACCTCTTAAATTTTCTATTTAAATCTGCCATCACAATAGTTTCAACTCACTTTTCTTCTCTTTTGCAATCCTCTCCCTTCATATTTTTTCAGATTTCCTTAATCATATATGATGTCGAGCTTGGGGTTCGGAAGCAGCGACGACGAGGCTGGTCCATCCAGCCTCGTCGAACAACTCGAGGCGGAGATAGTCCACCTCAAAAAAGACATTGTGGATCAATTATTCCACATTTTTGAAATCCATCTCGAAAGCCAACACTATAAGCAAGAGAGGGATCGCTTGTCAGCTGAGAACGAGGTGTTGAAGGAGAAGCTGGAGAAGTATGAAGATAAATGAACTGTTGTTGTATTTTTTTTAATTTTTTTTAATTTCCGTATGGTTTATTAATGAAATTTCCATTTTTTGTTGATATCCTCTACCATTATTTTGCCGTTTTCATCCTTTCTTGATGTTGTGGTTGATTATCTATTTTGAAGGAAGCTGAAGAAGTATGAAGATGAATGAACTGTTTTACTCTTTTTTTTTTTAATTTCCGTATGGGTTTATTTAATGAAATTTCTGTTTTGTTTTGATAACCTCTACAATTATTTGTCGTTTTCATCCTTTAATTCTTGATGTTGTTTAATTCTTGAACATGAAAAGGTTGCTTTTTTATTCCTTCCCACCAGCAGCTTAAAAATCCCACCTATCCCACATCGCCTTTCTAAGAGGGATTTTGGAAACTTAAAAATGTTCTTCTCCCTTGGACCATTCGAAATCAACCCCTGGTCCGGGGAATCACTATTGGGATCGATTGGGCCTAGAACTGCTTTACTTGATGGACATGGCGCGTGGCCTGGACTTTGATCTTTAATCGGATTGGCTAGGGTCTGCCCGTATCCCGTCTAAAGTTCTTTTTTCTTTTTGGTCTTGGATGCTTCCTAAGATCTTAACAGTAGCATCGGTTATTACCATTATGACAGATGCTTAAAGTATGTCCATAGGAAAAAGCTCACTTCAAATAATTCTATGCTTATTTCTGTTTCAACCTTTGATTACAAGATACATTTTATTAAAAATAGCATTTCGTTGGTATATACATATCAATATTGATCTAACAAACTATATTCGTTTAAGGATATATCTGAGATGCCAAAAATGCAAAACTTTAGACACACTTCAAGCATCGGTGCTAATGTCAATAACCGATGCTACTGACATATTATGGAGGAAAAAATCAAGAAGAAAGCTTATTGTTTAGGCACGGGTTTGAATTTTATGGGTAAATATACATCTACCCAAAAAAATCAATATTTACAAAATAAACCTATTCAAAACTTATATTTATAATACACACATTTCCAAATTTCATACTTACACAAGAGATCATAACAAAAAAGACACTTGGGATGTGGCTTTCAACCACATTTCACTTAGGTTAAAGCTGAAAATTTATTCTTAAACTGTCAATATGAATTTACATAGTGTCTTTCATAACTTGCTATTTTGGTAAAAGAACCAAATCCACCAAAACAAAGGGAGCTCCACCAATTACAAAACCAGACTGAAACAACAATAAAAGGTGTGTGTGTTTTTTTTTCTAACCACACTAAAAAAATAATAATAATAAAAAATACAATGAGCAACCACCATGGATATGAAGACACAGTGATGAGTCGATTCTTAATCCCGTACGAAGATGCTTCCAAGCAAAAGGATTTATGTTTATAATTGAGACAAAAAATGAGTCAGAAACAAATGGTATAATTTATTATGACCAAGTAAATTTCACCATACCAAAAAATAATCTTACACGTTAAGTGCATTAATATTTGTTTTCAATCCACTCTCCTTCTCCATGGTCAGAACGAATACAACCATCACCTAAGGTTATCGGAGGTTCATTAATATCAATGGAAAATGGCGGGGTATTATCGAAGTGGTCATACTTGTCTTCATCTACGACATCGCTAACACCAACAATACTCCTTTTGCTGGGGAGGACCAGAGACCACCTAGAATCGGCAGGATCAAAAACATAAAAGACTTGTTTTTCTTGTGATGCAAGTATAAATGGATCATCCCGATACCTCGGCCGACTAAAATCAACCGAAGTGGATCCCAAATTATCAACACTCACACCCCATCCGTTGTCGACCCAACTACATCGAAAAAGAGGAATCTTGAACAATTTATAGTCAAGTTCCCAAATGCCCTCAATGACCCCATAGAACAACATAGAAGTATCCACTGGTCGTTTACCTTTCGCACTCAAATAATCACTCGTTAATGCAACTATTGAGACACCACTGTTCTGCAGCACACTTTTGTCATCCTGACGTTTCGTGTAAAATATATACCCATTGATGTCATAACCTTCATAACACCTCACATGTGAAGCAGGGCCATATGCTAACCACTTGAATGTTTTGGTGATGTTATTAGGTGTCTTAGATAACTCTTGCATTACTGTCTCTTTGAACCATTCATAAAATGTGCGATTATGTTCTCTGATCACCAATATTTCATCCTTCAAAGGGTTTTGCTGTTTTAAAATAGACATGTGCCAGTCGAGGTATGGATGGACCTCAGAAATGTGTTGCAATACGAGTTTGTGTGCCTGGATGCGCAATTCAGAATTTGCAAAGAATGCTTTGAGCCCAATAGTATCTTTTCCTGCAAGCCTTCCCTCGTGGCGAGATTTAGGAATGCCAATAGTTTCAAAATTTGCCAAGTAATCTTTAAAAACTCAATTACCTCCTCGGCAGCGTAACCTTGAATGATACTCCCTTCAGGCCGAGAACGATTCCTTACAAATCCTTTTAATATACCCATGTACCTCTCGAACGGGCACATGTACCTGATTCGTACGTATTTGTCACGAATCTTTAGATATTTTGAGTCATGTTTGAGTCTTTTTACCGCCTTCTTAGGTTAAGAATAAGCTATTTTGCATGTTTTTGCATTCTTTTGCCTTTTGCTTGACTTTTTGACTCTCCATCCAATAAATGGTCATTTTGGACCATTTTTCTTGTTTTTCTCTTACAGCTGAGTCACTTGGCAAAACCGAGAGATGAAGACAAAGGATTCGGCGCTCAAAACAGCCAAAAGAACACTGGTCCGATCGGATGTCATTAATCTCCAATCGGACAGACTGATGAAGCGCACACCGGCCGGACGAACTGGTGCACTGATCGAAGCCACGGGCAGAAACTTCCGTCCGATCGGACAAGACCTACGTCCGATCGGACAAGTACGTTACGCATGCAGATTTTCAGGATTCGGCTGTTACAAAACGACTTTCGAAGCCTTTAAAACTCAGAATTTCGTAGAGAAGAAGAGATTCTTGGAACTGGACAGCTTTCGGATCCCCTTGGATCCTTAGACTGGATCATTGGAAGAGTGAATTGACTACTCTCTCGACCTTTGACTTATAGCCCTTACGACAAAATTCGTTAGGAAGTTCGATTGGTTCGTGACAACCGCCGAGACGGAGGTTCGTGACAAGCCTCCAGGATTCAGTGAGGTTCACTTCATCCCGGAATAGCTGGACATAGCGAGGCTTGATCGCAGTGTCGTGATAGAGTTTTCTCATAATTAGTAATCTCTAAACCTTTGTTTTGTTAATTAGTTGGGTAATTCATGTTAGATGATAATCTTGTGATATTATGCTTGGATTATTGTTCTTGGTTTCTTATGAACGGTTTCCTGAGGATTCGTTTAGCATTAACAAGTTAATTTGCATTATCGTGATTTGGATATTGTGTTTAAATATTGTGTTTATGATATTGAATTTGTCAATGATTGCTAATTAGAATTTACGGGTCTAGTGCCCGAAATCGTTTAGAACCATCAATTGGGATCGTCGAGCGTTTGATCTACGAGTTAGGATTGACAACCCTAACTCGTATACTAAGTGTTCGACGAAATGCCAATCGATCGTAGAGACGATTCTAAGGCCCTAGACCCCGTTTTATTAATCTCTTAAAAGTTAAATTACATTATTAAAGCTTTATTAACTTTAGTTATGTTCTTGCAAAGAGATTGACGCTCTCTTTGCAAGGTTGGTTTTCAATCATTCGTAGAATTAATCATCTTTTAGATATTGAAATTCTCAAAACAAAAACCCCCTTATCCGCGTGTTTAGTGTAGCTTTTTATTATTTTCTCGTTCGTAAAACAAACACAAAAACAACTTCCGATTAGTCTTCCTCGAAAGATCGACTCGAGTTAACTTGCCAAGTCTACAAGTGACCCCGTTCTCTTGCGGGTGAACTTAAACCTTTCAAAAGTAGACGCGCACTGTTTAACTGGATTTTAATTTTGAAAGGAATACAAAAGTTCGGCTCAAAATTTGTCGTCGTTGACAGGGAAGGTTAAGGTTGTCATTTTTGTATTTGCTCTTTGTAACTCTCGTTTGTGTTGTGAATTGTTTTGTTTGTGTTTCGTGTTCGTTTGTGATTTTTATTTTTGTTCATTTTTGTTATTATCTACCGGTGCGTTTAATCTTGTGAGTTGAGTGTTGTGATTGCAAGGTACCTTGACGACCAAGATTCAACAAGCCATTTCGAAAAAAAAAAGAAAAAAAAAGAGAGAAAAAGAAAGAATGTCTAACCCGTACGCTTGTTTTGATCTTCAACCGACCACTCAATGGAGTCAAGCGATGCGAGACTACGATCCGGATGAGTTCTACTATGAGCAACTCCCGGTATTTTATGGGCTCGTGAGTGAGGATCCATTCAATTTCATCCAAGAGTACGACGCCATAACAAGAACCTTCCCTCTCTTAGGCCTTACGAGTGATGAAGTGAAGGTGCGACTCTTCTTCTACACGTTGAAGGGTCAGGCAAGGAAATTATGTATACATTCAGAGCCTGATTCCTTGGGAGTGTGGGAAGATGTGCACGATTGGTTCATGGAGACGTTTTTCTCATCTGAATGGATCCCACCTCCAAATTCTTACAACGTGAGCCTCAATGATCAACATGCCTCACCCAGCCACTAAAATCCGAGTTTTGAACCTTCATACGCTCCCTCCGCCTCACCTTCGTATTACACGGGATATGACTCGTATGCTCCATCCGAATTTAATTCTTCCTGTATTAGGCCAAAATAATTAGCATCGGTTTTGAAAATAAACCAATGCTATTATTATCATACTAGACTTTAGTTTATATATGCATCGGGTTCAGTAAAAAATCGATGCTTAATGTTTTGAAATTTTTCGGCCGATTTTTATTCACTTTTTTCCCGCGGTGGCCCGCGCGTAATTAAATTTGAATAGCCATTGGTTTTTCAACAAAACCGATGCTCTCATTTGGCTCCAGGCATCGGTTGTTCTACAACAACCGATGCTATTTATTTTACAGAAATTTTTTACATTTTTATTATTATGTGCATCGGTTAATGGCATAAAAAATGATGCTTCATGTTTTGAAATTTTTACTCAGCCACTTTTGATAACCTTTTTCCCGCGAATGACGCGTAATTAAATCTGAATAGGCATCGGTTCTAATCAGAACCGATGCTGGTATCTGGTTATAGGCATCGGTTGCTCTACATGAACCGATGCTTATATATTTTTTGAATTTTTTTCTATTATAGGCATCGTTTGATGTCCAACAACCGATGCATATTGATTTTTCCTGGATTATATATGCATCGGTTGTTTAACCAAGACCGATGTCTATTTATTTTAATGAAATTCGGTTATGTTATTATAATATGCATCGGTTGCATAATAACAACCGATGCTATTAATAAATAGGCATCGGTTGTGTAAAAATAACCGATGCCCTATAACTTTTATTTATTAAAAAAAAAAAAACCTGCGCGACTATAGACATCGGTTTCTTGTTTAGAACTGACGCATAAAACTTTTTTTAATTATAAAAAAGATCCCGCGCGACTATATGCATCGGTTGTTTACAACAACCGATGCCTATAACCCTGTTTCCGATGGCGTTTTTTGTAGTAGTGTTTATCACTCTCTGCTGTAATCATCAAAAAAATGATTAATTGAATAACGCGGAATCTTTTTTCAAATATGAATTCTTTACTTTCTGTCACACCCTACCGTGGTTGAGCCCCGGTCGTAGATGTTCGTTTTGTTGCAACTTGTAGTTGTTTATTCGCATTGGAAATCAAACACTGCTTCATAATCTTAACTAACCATGTTCTGTTTTTTAATTCAGAGCTTATTCAGTGTTCAGAATCTTACGTAAATAAGGAATGTTTGCAAGAACCAACCCTGAGATTTGTAGTAATAATAAAAGTGAAGTTTCAAAATAACAAAAAACTCCTTGAGATTTGATTCTTTCCTACATTTTCCTATTAAATATCAAGAGCTCCACTTACATTAGTTGAAACATTACGATTACTCCTTTATAAGTAGGGGTGTAAGTGAGCCAAGCCGGCTCGTGAGTTATTCGAGATCGACTCGAGAAAAGTTCGAAATCGACTCGAGGTTAATCGAGTCGAGCTCGAGCTACTCGATTATGTATCGAGCTCGAACTCGAGCTCAGTAATACTTAACGAATAGGCTCACGAGCCTAATCGAGTTTTACTAAATTTACCATTTTATCCTTATTATACTCACTTATTTACATATATACCCTAAATATATAAAAAAAAATTAATATTAAGAATTTTATTTTATGATTTTTAGGTTTTTTTATTAATATTATGTAAATCGAGCCGAGCCGAGCTTGTCGAGTTTTCAAACGAGCCGAGTTCGAACTTGAGAAAATTGAGCTCGTTCGAGCTCGAGCTCGAGCTCGAGTTTCGAGTTTTGAAGTCGAGCTCGACTCGGCTCGATTACACCCCTACTTATAAGTTAAAATTAAGAAGAACAAAAACTCAGGGGACTTCAGTAATTTCGAAACTTCCTTGGATTTTCTAGTAAATCGCCAGACCTCAAGGGTAATTTTGTAATTATTCCTCAGAGATGTTTATGATTTACATTTACCTACCATGCACCTTGTAAAAATAAAAAACTATCCAAATAAAAACACATGTTTAACGACATATTTTACATTCCAACTAGTAAAAACCTTTAGTCTAATCATTCAAGAACTTGTAAACAAATATGATAACTTTTCATCACCAACAGATTGATGAATTTCTGTTACGTCCATTTCTGCCATATCCCATCACTATTGGTTTTTTCTTACAAAAAATGGTTAAAAAAAAATCGATGATTTCTATTTCATCCATTTTAATCTCTGTTTACTTACCAAATGGCTATTTTATACAGGTCCTCTAATAATATAAAACAATCTCCTTCACTACCAAAGCTACGGATCTTGGAAAATCTCCATTCATAGGAAAAATTATCTTTTTGTTCTCGAACCGAAATGTTTCCGCTTTGAATGTGTGTGGAGATTTTTAAAACAGTTGAAACGTAAAATGTAAATAGCAAAATTTGGGATAATTTTACTTTTGGTCCATTATGTTGGTCAGTTTTCAATGAAGGAGGGTTTTGAGGGGCATTAAAGGTTGGAGGTTTTTTTCTCTCTCTACGGCGGCGTCGAGGTGGGGGTTGCGGATCATTTGGATCCTGGCATTTATGAAGGCACGAAATTAGTAGTGTTGGTGGTTGGGGCGCCGGCGGAGGTAGAGGAGGAGTGATGGTATTTGTTGGGATGAAGATGAAGAAGGTGAAAAATATTTTTTCGTTTCTATCCACAGAGTTTTTGTGAATTTATAGAACTTTCGTTCTTCGATTAAAAATTATAAGCAATAAGATAGGAACAAAACAAATGAAAATAGAGAAAAAACTAAAATTGAAAAGTAGAAGGGCAAATTAGGTAGTTCAAGCATTTATTTACTATTTATTGTTTAAAAATAAATGAAAGTTGATAAGAAAATAAATCATTTGGCCCAAACATGACGTGGCCAACATAATAGATCAAAAATAAAATTTTCCATGCAAAATTATGAGTTTTACAAATTCGAACATTGGTCAATACCCTTTGCAATGTATGCAAACGAGATACCACTTGAACTACAATAGCCATGGTTCAAACTTGAAATAAAATTGATACACACATTTCTTGTCAAAAAGTACTAACAAGCATGTGAAGTGGCCACTACAAGCAGAGGAAGCTTTTTAGAGACTGTTATTCCAAAGGTTTCGCTCATATCCAAATCCTCCCCTCTTTCCCCATTAGGCAATGCAAAGTTGAAATTGAGCGCCAACTTGGCCAACGCCAGCTCATTCACAGCCATCGCGAACGAAATCCCAGGACAGCCCCTCCGGCCAGCGCCAAATGGGATCAACTCAAAATGTAGCCCTCTAAAGTCTATGCTCGAGTCCAAGAACCTCTCCGGACGAAATTCTTCCGGATTTTCCCACAACGTTGGATCCCTAGCGATGGCCCACGCGTTGATCAAGACTTGTGTGCCGGATTTAATGTCGAAACCCATTACCTTCGTGTTCTGGGTGGATTCATGAGGGACGAGTAATGGAAGTGGTGGATGTAGCCTTACAGACTCCTTGATAACTGCTTGTAGATAAGTCATTTTCTCTAAATCGTCCTCGTCTATATCTTTCTTGCATCCGGCTACTTGTCTCACTTCATTCTGTAAGATCTTCATGGTTCTTGGATTTTTTATAAGCTCTGCTATTGTCCATTCCAGAGCCGTAGATGTGGTATCGGTTCCAGCAGCAAACATGTCCTGGAGAGTATATATAGTGCAGATATATAATGATAGTACATTTGATGTTATTGTTTTATTAGTAGTAAAATAGAAATATTCTTCTTACCAAGATGACAGCTTTGATTGTATCATCTTCAACAGGGGAGCTACTTTTGTTCTCTCTCTGAAGTTCAAGCAATATGTCCACAAAATCGAAATCTCTGTCTCCATCATCATGTTTCAATTTCCCATCTCTATGTACTTGAATTACGTTCTCCAAAAAGTCGTCTGTCTGTTTAGCAACTCTATCCACTTTTGCATCCCAACCGTTAATACGGTTAACCCAAATCAACCAAGGCATGTAGTCCCCGATACTCTTTGTGCCTAACAACTCCATAATCTCCCCTAGAAACCCCTTGAAATTTCTATGATCCTTTTCGTCGTCGCTATATTTCCTCCCTAAGGCCACCCTGCAAACGACGTCATTCGTGAACGAAATCAAAACTTTGCTCAAGTTTACTACTCCCAATTGCTTTATCTTGTTAACCATGGCCCAGGTTTCTTCTTCTCGCACGCGCCGAAAAGATTGAACCCTTTTGTTGCTCAGAAGCTGGACCACACATATACTTTTCACCTACAAGTATTCATAGTGTGTACCGATTTCAGTCATTTAACTTTTGATTTTCATTTTCTGCCAATTTATTCCTGAATAGGTGCTAGATCAACAGTTCATTCTTTTGGGCTGAAATTTAAACAACATTAGAGTTTATAGCTAGGACCAAACTGCGCAACACTCAATGCTTACGTAAGATACTTTCTAAATCAAATATAATTTCTAACACAAGGACTAAATATGTCAACTTTCATAATTACAAAATTGAAATTACGATTACGACGCTACGTAGTTCTTAGTTTGCTCACCTGTCTCCAGTATTCTCCGTAAGAAGCAAAACCAACATCCATGGAGCCGTACATAAGCCTATCCGGGATGCTTAATTTTGGCCTGTTTGAGAAGATATGATCCTGGCTTTTCATGATCTCACGTGCTGCTTCGGCTGACGAGGCCACAAGAACCGGCTTGCTGCCGAAGTAAAGTAACATTAGATGACCGTAACGGTTCGATAACGACCGGAGCGAGCGGTGAGGAAATGAACCGAGCTGGTGAAGATTTCCGATTATAGGAAGCTTTCTTGGAGATGGCGGCACGTTTTTCCGGGTCGAAGAAACGGTGCCGGATCGCCATCTGTGGAGGAAGATGATGAACAAGATGAAGGAGAGAATAGGGAAATTCAACTGCTCAAGAACAACCATTTGGTAATAATATTTACATGGCAATGGGTATTTTTATACAAGGGGTAGATGGGAAGTGATTCTTCAATATATGTTAGGACAAAGTGTTAGCTTTTTTTGTTTAAACCATCTTTTAATATATAATTAATAAAAATTAATTACAGATTAATTACTATTATAGATGAAAAATTATAAATTATTTATCATCTACAAAATTGAATGCTAAAATAAAAGAGTTGAGAAAAGGTGATTTGATTTTTTTGTTCTTCTCTGCCACCGCTTGCTTTTCAAAAGTTCTATG
>BMAC01000168.1:58077-85874 GCA_014905375.1 Phtheirospermum japonicum
ATATATTACGAGGAATTGAAAGGAGTAATACTCATTAAAAATACTAAAAGAATAATAGTGAAAATGGTACATACCAATCGTAACATTATTTGTTCAATTTAAATTATTTTTCACAATAAATAATTTTTGTACACAAATCAGAACATTATTTGTTCTAATTACAATAATAATGGTTTTCACAATAAAATAATTTTTATTTTTTTTTACAGTGAGTCATGAAACTAGTTGTAAAGTATATCAAAATATCTTAATTTTGACGGGAAAACCCGTAGAAAATTGAGTATAAAAAAATGTAAAACATACAACACCGCGTGACATGTGAATATGTGATATAAAAAATTGGAATCTATAAGACATTGATAATTTATCGTGCATCTAACTTGTAGTATATATAATATTATTTTATTATTATTTTTTGTTTATTTTTTTTCTGTGTAAGACACTAATTTATTCGTATAGTTATATAATGTGTGTATCAATGAATTATATTGGGATTTGATAAAGAAAGTTAGAATATATTTAATATTTTTCCGTAGGCGTAGTAAATATTAAATATTATTTATTTTATCTTTTTTGTTTCCCTTTATTTTTTTTGTTTTTTTTTTTTGTTGGAGTAACAATAGTTTTTCATATATATTTTTCATATTATTTTTAATTTATTATATTAGGATTAACTAAAGAAGTTTAAATTTATATCTTTTATATTTATTTTTCTTTTGTAATAATTTTATATAGCTCGCATTTTTCTTAAATAAAATTTTCAAATTCTAATAACATTATTTTAACTTATATTGTAAATAAAAGTTATTTCAACTTTTTTTTTTTCTAATTAGATATAACTTATTTGTAGTTTTATGTTAGAAGAATAAAAGTAAGGTATTAAATTAGTCAAAATATGTTAAAGAAAACATTAAATTAGGTAACATGTAATAAAAGGAATATATTGAATTAGCCAAAATATAATACTAGAAGAATATTAAATTAGGTAAAATACAATAAAAGGAAAATACAAAATTAGGTAAATATTAGGCTCGTATGATACCAAAGCACCAGAATTTTTTCCAAACCTAATGAAGCATGAGAAAACGGGCACAAGGGATAGGAGGGTTTTTTGCATTAATATATAGAGGAGATATATAGAGAGGGGATTAGGTTTAAATGAGAATAATGTGAATTTAAGGTCAATTATGGGTCTTAGGTCTCATTAAATGCATAAATAAATTTTTTTGTATTTTTCCTTATTTGATTAAAAGTATTAGGATTATATTATAATAAAGCACTGTAATTGTATAATACAAACATTGCTGGTATATAATAAAAACACTATGTATATAGTTATATAGTTATATATTAGTTTAATATCCGTGTATTACACGAGATTATCAAAATAAATATAAATAATATTTGTGATAATTATAGAGTTTTAAATCTTAAAAAATCAAAGGATAATTATCAACTCGTACATTGTACATGTCTAATTTATTTATTAATAATTATTATTATTAAATAATCTTATATTTTAACATTTAGATGAAATTTGTTAATATTTTTATATAAATACTTAGAAAAATCAAAACATGTCACATTTTTAACATTATAATTTGTCTTGTAATTAAGATAACTCATTTCAAGTTTAAGTAATTCATTTATGAATCAATATTCATCATGCCCTACCCAAGGTTTTTGAATCATGAATTATGAAAACTAACATGATACTCCCTTATCCGTAGACAAGTGTCGAATTCTATATTGACTACAGACAAACCTCCATGCACATCGATACAATACCCAAAATACCCCTTTACAATTGTCAATCAATCAAAATATCAATCTAAGCATTGCATGATATGCACAAGGCTCGTACTCGAGTCAATGTACTATTGTGTTATGGACATTCTTATTCGACAGACAGATCTTCCAGTTAAGAATTTTCATTGGGTCATGTTCAATGAACTTGTTCTCCAACACGCACCCACATATATGCACTCGCGTCACAACGTTGATGTTAATTAAATGCAATATCTTTGTCTTACAATCATGCATCATATGCGCAAGTCTTACCGGGTTATTTAATGTCCTATCTCGAAAAGCTCATTGATTTGGAACATGTTTAGAACCAAAACCTTATATACATGTTCCATGCTTGCCATCGTATTCGCAACCATATTCCATACTTTAAATTGATTCAAGTACTTTATTATACGTGCAATTATAATAAAAACGATAACATAAAATAAATAAAAAATACCTTATTATTATAATTTTCAATAAAATTATTATACAAGTAGAATGAAATCCAATCTAATTAGAACGTCGAACATTCTGCTCTAACAAATCTAGGTGTAAATATATATTTACACACGTACAGTAAAGATAATAATTTGGTGTTTGGTCGACACTATAATTAATTAAAACTTAGTACTACAAGATACTTAGTAAGACATGATGTGTGCATATATAATCTCAATTCAAGAAAGAAAACTAACCCTTAATTAATAAATTGCAACTTGCTCTGCTTATAATTGTGCCTTCAGCTCACATTATACATCTCAAATTTTTTAACATAACAAACATATATAACAATTTGTGTATCAATCTCTCCAATAAATGAGTTCTTACTTTCAAAGGTGTGGCTATACATACAATATTTTAACAAGTGTTTTATTATGATGGAGTGGTTGCATTAAACCGTACCATCCATTTGGGCCCATATCTTTTGGCTACTCATACGAGCTTGCTTCTTAATGTTTTGTTGGACATCAATAATTTCATCAATGACTAAGAATAATTAAAAATTAAAAATTAAAAATAAGAACAATCTCATAATATTAGGCAAGAGAATCGCAACTTGTAGTTTTTAATTCGCATTGAAAGCAATTACACATCATATATATGCTAATGAATTTAATCCAAACTTGTTTTTAGTGCAGCGCTCTTTCCAATTGTCCTTCATCTTGGATTTAAATAATGTGGTTAGCAGCTGTGATCTACACTCTGTCAGGATAAGCCGTCTAGATTTAAATAATTTTCGCAAACAAACCAATGGTTTGGGACATATTTGTCATTATCCCTATTCTAAATCGTAAAAAGCAAAACCTTTCCTTTTGTTACACCCATCTCTGCTCTTACTCATCACTTCTCTCACTATGTTTTTTTCCGGCCAATAAACTTACTCAAACATTAGTCAATGAAAATGTCCATTGTTTTACTCTCATCAAATTCTTGACGAGGTAGCAAACTTAGTTAAACATTCGGACATTGTCCAACCAAAATTAAAATGCATCCCAGATATATTAAAATGCATCCCAGAACCTATCTGATATAATGTGAGAGTCTGAGGTCGAGTTGAGGTCGAGTAACAGTCATAGTGTTCGTGTTCGGCACCCAGTTGCACATAACTACCTTTTGAAGAACAAAGTATAGTGAAGTGCGATGTGAGCTAAGAAACCTCTATAGCGGATACAGCCATAAAACTGGGATAACGGAGGGGAAATAATTAAACTAATAGAAACAACAAACAGCAAAGAGCAAATAAAATCGAGGCGAGCGAACTCTTTCCTTAAGATTCTTGTTGTCCCGTACTTAGTGCTCACGGTTTAATAACAACGAATCTCCCAAGATACAACAACGAACGGAGTTGGACGGAGCAAACGATCCAGTCAATCTGACGAACGAGAAGTGGGCAGACAACCGAGCAAAACCCTAATTGCAAACTATATGATGCGTGAGACGGGTAGGAAAACCATGAGATTTTTTGATGCTGATAATTTTCGTATGAGTAATTTACACAGCAAAGGGGGTAGTATTTATAGTTAAGAGTAAACCTTTAAACAAGAAAGTAAATCGCAGAAATTAGAATTCTCGATACAAGTCAGACTCCTAATATTTCTCCACAAGAGAAATTTGAAGGTTCTAGAACTGGTTTCAAACGTAAGACCAAGTCAAGTAAGGAACCACAAACCACATAGCGCGAAAAAATGCGAAGGGCCGCGAACCGCGAGCCATGAGCCACGAGCCGAGCCAGCCGACCGGGCGGGCGGACGGGTGGTGGCACGCGTGTAGGCCCTACTCAACTTGTCACCAATATTCATCTCGCTTCATTTAATAAAGCTACCTCGAAATGAGACTCCTTCCAATGTGGGACTTTCCATATCTCAAAAGAAAATCCCACTACCTATTCAACTTCCAAATTCACTTCTTAAATGTCCAACTTTTAACATTGATTACTCACTCATCCCAACATGAATTTTTGAAAGTGAATATACCACGTTCATCTGCTCACAACGTAGATTAAGAAAGTGAAACTCATTTTTGAAAATAATGAACTTTGCATAATTAGAATATTGGGTCAAAATTACCAAAATAACTTCCCAAACATTCAAATCTCAAAAAATCCCCAACATGAATGAAAATCAATGTAGGATGTATGTTACTCAATTGTTCAGTTTTACATAAAACCTTTTTACATCTGGTCGGGTAGCTTTCGGCTTTGAACCCTCCGTAGTGAAGTACCATCTAATAAACCTGCAGTCTAGTTGACATTGTCGTTGAACTATTCCGCTTACGAGCATACCGAGATAATGATAGTCACATAAGAACATTTACACCACTTCTCAAGTTTTTAAGTTGTGTCCATTTTGGCCTTGGAACACTCTTGGATTCTTAAGTGCTCCGGTCGAGGCGGCCACTCCTCTGCACTTAAATAGGTGACCTTGTCTATCAAAAGTATCCTGCTATACTCCACCTTAATAGGTATAGATCGTCATTAAAAGTTTAAGACTTACCATTTTCACTTTCATCATGATTATCACTTGGATATGCTCTCTGGGGATGGATTAGCTCACAGTTAGTTACCAAGTGTTCAATTAGGAACAATTTAAATCTTGGTTGTCCCTTTGAACCAAGTTCTTGGGATTTCCAGTTATCATGGTTGGGTATCCACTAAAAACCGTTCTTTGTTGTGGACTTTACTCCCATTTCCTCTAACAATGTATAGAATTGATCTCGATTTATACTCTTTGTAAAGTGATTCTCTAAATTTTCCTTTGACTTCACATAGTCAATGAAAATTATACCTCTTGAGATCAACTCTCTAACGGTATTATGCCTCCGACGAATATGTCGCGATTTACCGTTATACATTTCACTATAAGTTACGATAGCAGCTTGATTATCGCAGTGTATCATAATCAGTGATACTGGATTTCTCCAACATGGAATATCTTCGAGAAAATTTTGAAGTCACTCAGCCTCTTCACCAGTTTTATCTATAACTATGAACTCCGATTACATGGTGGATCGGGCTATGCATGTTTGCTTTGTGGACCTCCAAGACACAGCACCCCCACCGATGATAAACACATACCCACTTGTGGAGTGAGATTAATCCTTAATCCGATATCGAGTTGTCATCGCAATACCTCTCTAGAACTTATGGATATCTCGTATAATGCAGCCCGTAACTCTAGGTAAATTTCAAGTATCATAATACTCTAATAGCCTTTTCCAGTGATCACTGTTTGGATTACTTGTGAACCTACTTAGTTTGTTCACTGAATAAGCTAGATCCGATCACATGAGTCTTCCAATGATCCTAGCATATTCCAGTTGAGTCACTGATTTATTTTTCACTAAATGAAGGTTATCGTCAAATGGAGTCTTAGATGTTTCACTATCAAACACATTAACTTCTTTAGTATATGCTCTACATAGTGAGACTGAGAAAGAACTATGTTATTTGAGTTCCTTATGATCTTGATTCCAAATATCACATCGACTAGCCCCATGTCCTTCATATCAAAGTTGTCTTTTAATGTGTTCTTCGTACTTGTGATCACATCACGAGAGTTGCTCAAAATCAACATGTCATCAACGCAAAGACAAACAATGACAAAAGAGTTAGGTGTATTTTTCACATAAATACATTTATCGCATTCATTAGTACGAAAGCCATTGGTCATCATCACAGTGTCAAACTTGAGATGCCATTGCTTTTGTACTTGTTTCAATTCATACAGTGATTTAACAAGTCTACACACCTTATTCTCCTGATCAGGAACTAAAAATTCTTCCGGTTGTTCCATATAAATCTCTTCATCTAACTCCACATTCAAAAGTGCTGTTTTCACATCCATTTGGTGGATTTCAAGATTGTGCAGCACAACAATAGCCAAAATCACCCTAATAGAAGTGACTCTCGTTACCGGTGAGTAAGTATCAAAGAAGTCATATCCTTCTCTTTGTTTAAAGGCTTTAGCTACCAACCTAACTTTATACTTATCATGAGCTATCTACTTTATACTTCTCCTTAGGACCCACTTGCATCCTAGAGTTTTATTTCCATGAAGAAGATCGGCCAACTCCCATGTATGATTCTGCATGATAGTATCAATTTCAGAATTGATGGCTTCCTTCCACATTGGGGCATCAAGACTAGATAAAACTTCTCGAATAGTACGAGCCTCATTGTCTAACATACAGATCATGAACTCTGGACCAAATGAATTTGTAGTCCTAGTCCTCTTACTTCGCCTCGGTTCATCATCATCACCAACTTGTGATACAAATTGAACCGAAGGTGGTTCATCTTCATGAGTTCTCTTATTAGAGTTCTCGTTATTTCATTTGCAAGGATATATGTGCTCAAAGAACACCGCATTCCTTGACTCAATGGTTATTCCTTCAATCATATCAAGTATCTCAGACTTGTGTACTAGGAATCTATATGCAGCGCTATTGTGTACGTATCCAATGAAGATACAGTCAACGGACTTTGTTCCTATGTTCGTTAGCTTTAGTTCTGGTACTCTTACCTTAGTCAAGCACCCCACACTTTGAGATAATTATAAGAAGGAGCTTTACCCTTTCATAACTCGTATGGAGTTTTCTCTCTTCCCGTGTGAGGTAACCTATTCAAAATATGGTTAGAGGAAAGAATCGACTCCCCCCACATGTTAGGAGGTAACCCCGAACTAATCAGCAAGACGTTCATCATTTCTTTCAGGGTTCGATTCTTGCGTTCATCAACGCCATTCGATTGAGGTAAATAAGGAGCAGTTGTTTGATGAATTATGCCATGTTCAACACACGGCTCTTGGAACGGAGAAACATACTCTCCACCTCGATCACTACGAATTGCCTTAATTCGATTATTCAATTGATTTTCAACTTCACTTTAAAAAGTTTTAAACGCATCAATTGCTTCATCTTTGCCTTTTAGTAATTAAACATGGCAAGATCTTGTTCAGTCATCAATGAAAGTAATAAATTAATTTTTACCTCATCTAGTTTGCACAAGTTTCATATCAAAAATATCAGTGTCCCATTGGACTTCTTATGTCGGGATATGGATCAAATAATAAATATTCATTTTCAGGTGGATTAAGGGTTGGTGCTCAATCAATTAGTTATGAAATACCATTAACTCTATGTGTATTATCAATATTTCTACATGCGATTCGATAAGACAAAAAATCTACCCTGTTTCTTTTCTTTCTAGCAAGAAAGTTAAATGTGAGTTGAATATCTATTTTTTTTATTCACCGTTGAGGTTGATGAATTAAATCAGATAGTTATATGAGTGATATAAAACAGCTTGAATCAACTCTAGAGGAGCAGAACTTCTTTCCACCGAATGGAAAGATGTTCTTGCCATTCTTGCTTCAACACAAATTTCACACTTGTGGTTTGAGTCAAACTTCACATTATTTAGAAAATTCATATTTACCATTTTCTTTATTGATTTCATGTTAACGTGTCCAAGTCTAACATGCCACAAATCACATAACTGAATAATATATGAAGAAGCAATAATTTTATTATTGATAACTGGGCGTTTGGCCATTACATTTAATTTAAAGAGTCCCTTCTCAAAGTGACCTTTAGCAAGGAACTTTCCACTCTTAGTAAGCAAACTGACTAGACTCAAATACTAGTTTAAACCCATGCTGGACAAGCAGGGACCTAGAGGCAAGATTTTTCCTAATATCAGGAACATGCAGCAAATCCTGGAAAGTCAACACTAGACTGGATGTCATCTTCATTAGCACCTTTCCAATTCCAGCAACTTCAGCAGTAGACAAATTGTCCATGTGGAGAGTTCTTTCAGTAACAGGGGTATAATTGAAAAACACAGCCCGATCATAGCATACATTAATTTCGGAAGATTTGGAAGAAAGAAGGTGAGTCTCCAGATTATAACCTTACAAAGGTTGAACACGAGATACCACTTGAATTACTACAATAATCTTGGTTCAAACTTGAGATAAAATTGATAAACACATTTCTTGTCAAAAAGTACTAACAAGCATGTGAAGTGGCTACTACAAGCAGAGGAAGCTTTTTAGAGACTGTTATTCCAAAGGTTTCGCTCATATCCAAATCCTCCCCTCTTTCTCCATTAGGCGATTCGAATTTGAAATGGTGCACCAATTTGGCTAACCCAAGCTCGTTCACAGCCACCCCGAACGCAATCCCAGGGCAGCCCCTTCGGCCAGCGCCAAACGGGATCAACTCAAAATGTAGCCCTCTAAGGTCTATGCTCGAGTCCAAGAACCTCTCTGGACGAAATTCTTCGGGTTCTTCCCACAACGTTGGATCCCTAGCGATGGCCCACGCGTTGATTAGGACTTGTGTGCCGGATTTAATGTCGTAGCCCATTACCTTCGTGTCCTGGGTGGATTCATGAGGGATGAGTAATGGGCCTGGTGGATGTAGTCTTAGAGACTCCTTGATGACTGCTTTTAGGTACGGCAATTTCTCCAAATCGTCCTCGTCTATGTCTTTCTTGTTTCCAGCCACTTGTCTTACTTCATACTGCAACATATTCATGGTTCTTGGATTTTTTATATAAGCTCTGCTATTGTCCATTCCAGAGCCGTATATGTGGTATCGGTTCCAGCAGCAAACATGTCCTGGTAAGAATATATCGTGCGAAGATATAATGATAGTAGTTGATGTTATAGTAAAATAGATATATTCTTACCAAGATGACAGCTTTGATTGTATCATCTTCAACAGGGGAGCTACTTTTGTTCTCTCTCTGAAGTTCAAGCAATATTTCCACAAATTCTAAACCTCTATCTCCATCTTCATGTTTCAATTTCCCATCTCTATGTACTTGAATTACGTTCTCCAAAAACTCGTCTGCCTGTTTAGCAACTCTGTCCACATTTGCATCCAAACCGTTAACACGGTCAAAACAACTCAACCAAGGCATGTAATCCCCAAAACTCTTTGTGCCTAACAACTCCATCATCTCCCCTAGTAATCCCTTGAAGTTTATATGGTCCTTCTCATTGTCGCTATATTTTCTCCCCAAGGCCACCCTGCAAACGACGTCATTCGTGAGGGACACCAAAACATCGCTCAAGTTTACTACTCCCAATTGCTTTATCTTGTTAACCATTGCCGAGGTTTCTTCTTCTCGCACGCGCCGAAAAGATTGGACCCTTTTGTTGCTCAGAAGCTGGCCCACACATATACTTTTCACCTGCGGAGGAGATACGAAATGAATACAATTCTAATAAATTCAAACTCACTGACATATTTGGTGTTGCAAGTATCGACGATAGTATGTATGTACCAATTCCAGTCACTTAAGTTTTGATTTCTATTTTCTGCCAATTTAGGGTAAATTCCATTTTTCATACCCAAAGTATGCTGTAATTTCAGAGTCAGTACCCCAAATTTGAAAAGTACCAAGATCAGTACCCTAATTTTAATTTTGTATCAACTTTCATACCTGTTGTTAATTAACCGTTTGTTTTAACGGGAGATTTGGAAAATGCATATTTTTTGAGAACTTATCATTATATTATTTAGAAAAATAGTTAATAAATATTAAACCATGTTAATTCCATCTGTGATCAACCGGCTCCACATTACCACAAACACCAGCAAGAACGGCGGCATCGAGGCCAAATCGTACGTTTCCTTCTCTGCAGTTCTCAATCCTCTTCTGAAAATGCCCTTTCCTCCACTTCTCCAAATCCATCGCCATAACCCCTGTGTTGAAATAGCAAGGGTTCCGCGACCCAAACACCCAGCTCAGAAGCGGGTCGAACCCGAAGTTGTCCGTGAAGAATTTCGTGAAATTCGCATGGCAATATTTTAGGGAGTAATCGAGTCAAACTCGGCTGCGATGAAGTGAAAGAAGACCTGCTCCAGGCACGACACGTGGCGGAGGACGGAGGTGGACCGTCGGGCAGGCGACTTCGTTGACGTAGTTCGGGGCCTCGAAGAATCCGAAGAGGGCGTTGAGGTCGGAGCTCGTGATGGTGCCGTTTTTGGGGAAGGAGCGGATTGCGAGGCACATCAGGGGCGAGTGGAGGAGGAGCAGGACGAATCCGACAGCGGAGAAGAGCGTCGGCCATAATCTTGAAAAAACCATCTCGGTGGTTCTGAGAAGAAGAAAAAACTAAATTGGGTTTTGAATAAATATCAAATTATATTTTATGAATAGTTTTTTTAGAAACATGAAAATAAATAAATGATTAAATTTCTAATTTAATGTTCCACCTCAGCATTTTCCATCCAAAATTTGTTGATTCCGTTAGTTTTTAACGGAAATATGAAGTTGGGTACGAAAGTTGATACAAAAATTAAAATTAGGGTACTGAACTTGATAGTTTCAGACGTGGGGTACTGACTCTGAAACTACAGTATACTTTGGGTATGAAAAATGGAATTTACCCGCCAATTTATTCCCGAATAGGTACTATACCAAATTTGGCGCGCCTAGTTCGACCAAGTTTAGTCTGAACCCGTCTCAACTCGATTATTTTCTATAGTTGAATGAGTTTGAGGTCGGTGCTCGGGGCACCTTCCATGTTACGTTTAGAAGACAGAGGTCCGATCTCGGTTCTTGGTGGCCCAAACTAGTGGTCGCATCAATACGCACCCCACGTCTCTATTATACTTTCTAAATCAAATAAAACTGCTAAACACGAGGACTAAATATGTCACCTTTCATAAATAAAGAATTTAAATTACAATTAAGCCACTTCATATATGACAAGAAATCTGCTGTTCGATGACGCTACATTTCGTCACTAAAAGTCTATTTTTTCGTCACTGAAGAGAAACGGTGACGAAAATTGAGCGTCAAAGAGGTTGTCATTCAAAGAGGTTGTCATAGTATTGCTGTCACCATTGGTGAAAGTGACAATTTTTGCTAGCGCGTCACTAAATGTTCGGTTTTTATGACGGTCATGTAAATTATCATCATAGATGATATTATTTGGTGACGCTGAATTTATCACGCAAGTGGTTAAAAAATCGTCATCAGAAGATCGGTTTTATCACCGTATGTTACCATTTTCAATGACGAACACTTAATTTGTCATCAAAACATTTGACTTTCCGTGACAAACATAACTACGGTGACAATTGTTTTTTGGGTTATAATGACRCTAATATTGTCATGATATGTATTAAACATTTACCAAATATAATGTTATTCGTCACGATAGATTTGTTTTATAGTGACGCAATATTAACCGTCATTGAACATCTATATTTACAATGACAAACCAATGTGTCACCATTTACTATGAAAGGTGACGAAGTATTTTGTCATGAAAACACTAGAAATATATGACGAATATTATAATCATCACGAAAGGTATTTGTTCGATGATGATCTAATGGGTACATATGGTGACAAACCAATCATCATAAATGATTTAGTTTAAGTGACAAGTTCAAATTATTATGTGATAAAACAAGTTGTCATAATTTATTAAAGTGACAAATTTGAAATACTTATGTGACGCTAAAGTTGTAATAAATGAGTGAACACGATTTGATTATTTATTTTCATGACGACATAAATTGTCCTACATTAAATTGTCATTAGTCTTTTGTAAGGAATAAATATCGTAACGATTAAAATAAAAGCAAAAGAGAATTTATCAATACAATATAATGATAAGAATATTACAAAATATTTCTTATACGATTTCAAACATACACCATAACACTTGCAACTAACCAAAATATTAACTTGAAATATCCACAGGACACACACCAAATTAGATAACCAATGTACTTGAATATTGAAAAGAAGGACCTCGAAGCATAAACTAAACCAAAATAGTTAGTTCATAAAGCAAGACTTGAGCATAACTTCTTCCACATGTCAACATTGCCAAACAAAAACAATTGTGGGATCAGACCGCCTGCATATTTGAAATTTATACTAAATTAGTTTATAATCAAACCATCAAAGAAACACTATACAAAGTTCACAAAATTAAAAACTGGAAATTCGACTTACGTGGAATATAATGGATCAGTCCCACCCGAAGCATCCCCACCCGAAGCAGACTCATTTGCTCTCATGAAGGCCATAAGCTTGTTGATGCACTCGCCTTGCTGAGTCAATTGATTTTTCAAATCACCGACCTCATTCTTGAGCTCCGTCACTTGACCTTCCGACTCCTGTAGCATTCCTCGAGTGTCTGCCAGTTCCTTTTGCAGTAGTTGGGTGTTCGAATTAGGGCGTTTTCCTGGAGGTTTCGGTCCATAACCAATGCCTTTGATATAACCAGAGGCATGGCCAAGAACTTCAATTGCTATCTCCTGTTCTGTGATCTCAATCCCTTCTTCGGCGTACTTTTCTTTCATTGCTATCATCTCGTCCTAAAAACACATCGACGTAAGTAAAATCAATATAACATGATCATTAACGAAGTTGGATTATAAAAAGCATGTGTTAGTTAGTTAGTTACCCAGTTTTCTCCCGCCTCAGCACTTGACCAACCCACCTTTCACCGTATAATGCGTGCGCTTGTAAAGTTCGATAATGTCGCATTCATCGACCTCCTTCTCTGACTAATCAGCATTCAAAAAAGAAAATAAAACAAAATCAGAACAGAAATATAAAAATTGCACCAAGAAGGAATAAACTTAATACTGAAATCTACATTTCGTCGCACTTAAGTGGATTTAATTTATATATCATTGTCAAAGATTTTTCCTTTATATTGCAATAAATTTCACAACATTGATTTTACTAACGGGCAATGGATATATCTAAAAATTTTGTTGTAAAAATCTTGGTAACACTTACAAATTCATTTTGAAGTATAGTGAAAGGAGTTCGGCCTGTAATATGTGGAGCATTAGCGTCGCTTCGATTCTGCAAAAACACAAATATTAATATTCTCATGGCAGAAACATACATATGATATATATCATACTATATAAACAAAAGTACTTGTTTTGATTTATATTACCTGAAATCGGCTGAATTGAAATGGTCGCACAACGATTCCCAGTTCTGTTGCTCATGACAAGAACGTGGCCTATTTTTCTTAGCCTCCTCAATGTTAGGGTACTTCAAGTAATGCTTGTGGAGCCTGTAGCATAGTTGTCGGGAACTTGACTGAATTCTGTCAATCACGCACTGTTTGACACCCGGTTTTTCCAGATTGACATCCATATGCATCTACATATAACACAGCGATGTATCATTAAGTTCATACAAGATTAAAATTCATCAAAATAAAAAAGTGTAAAAACCCTACCTGCATATGGTCAATGCTTGGCCCCAGACTCTTCTCTACATCCACCTCCTTCCACTTCCTCGGCACCGGAAGGACATCCCGAGTCACTACCCCAATCTGACTTGAGAACTTAACAGATTGCACTCGACTTTTAGGTCTTCCAATCAATGGATCAACCTCTATCTTCATTTTTTTCCCCGTAAACTTGTCGAATGATTTCATGATGCCTTTGCCCATTGTTGGGCCACGTTTCCTTTTAGCAACTTTGGAAACAGCATCTGCACATCCATTAATTAGTATATGTCAAAGACTGAATTTGAAATTTAAATTACTGAACCTTATTGAATGTATTCGACCAATGTTAAATAATAAAAAAATTTATTAGTAAGATGTTTTTATACGAGGACAAAGAAGTATATTGCTCCAACTCAACCACCAAACAACTTTTAACAAAATTCATTTTCATAATTATTCATATCAACAATACTATGCATACATTAAACAAACGCCAAACTTAAAACTAATTTACACAGAAACAGTTCTACCCCCCCTAATACATTGCCTAACTAAACCAGTCACATTTGACATATATATCCAACTATGTAATCCCAACTTTTAGGTACCAAATAAATATGTAATCTAATACATATGAATCTCAATAAAAAAGAGAAGTTGCACATTATGAAATATTTGCCAATTTTGAAACATGACAGTGTCATATACTATATATGTACAATTTTTATCACATAATAACTTATTCTGCTCACCTGTCTCCAGTATTCTCCGTAAGGATCAAAAGCCACATCTGTGGAGCTGAACGTTAGCCTATCCGGGATGCTTAATTTTGGCCTGTTTGAGAAGATAACATCCTGGTTTTTCATGATCTCACGTGCTGCTTCGACTGACAAGGCTACGAGCACTGGCATGCTGCCAAAATGAAGTAATATTAGCTGACAATAATAGTTTATTAATGACCGGAGCGAGCGGTGAGGAAATAAACCGAGCTGGTGAAGGTTTTCAATTATAGGAAGCTTTCTTGGAGATGGCGGCACTTTTTTTTGGGTCGAAAAGACGGTGCTCGATCGCCATTTGTGAAGGAAGATGATGAAAAAGATGAAGGAGAGAATAGGGAAATTCAACTTCTCAAGAGCAACCATTTTTTGATATACTAATTACATTTACATTGCAATGGGTATTTTAATACAAGGGGGAGATGGGAAATGATTCGTAAATATATGTTGGGACAAATTATTAGCTTTTTAATTAAAGCATCTAATATATAATTAGTCAGCATGTTTCATGCATTGTGTAGTCATCTATGTATATATATATATATATTTAAACATGTACAGTAAAGATAATAATTTGGGGTTTAGTCGACACTGTAATTAATTAAAACTTGCAACTACTAGACCCTCTTAGTTATAAGCTGCAGCCATGCATCCGTGCATGGCACACAAACATGCATGGTCATAACCTTACCTCAGCATAGCCAAACTCAGCAGGTACAGCCAAACCACTCTCAGCCACACATTTGTATTCCATATGCACCTCACACCTCAAACCCTAAAGGACTGAATGCAAACGGCTAGTTTTGGCTGCTTCTTGTGGCTAGCTATTGCTGTACGACCTAATCCTCTCCACACACATGTAGAGGCCAGATTGATCTCAGTTTGTTTAAATACATTAGCCTTATCCCCCAATGTAACTGAGTATGCAATATTGAGAATATTGAATAAAGATAACTTTCCAATTTTAAGCTTATTGCTTTTATCACAAATCTGAAATGGTGTTGAGCCTTTTACTTCTTTTATATGGTATCAGAGCAGGCATTTAATTGCTTGTCTCTGAACCATCTGCACTAGTTTGTTTGTTTGTTTTTTTCTAATCCGAACCTGCAACATGGCCCAGCCTGAGCCTATAATCCAATTGCAAAGTCAGCTTCTTAGCATTAAGCTAAATGATAGCAATTACTTGATGTGGAAACAGCAAGTCCTTACAGCCATGAGAGGATATTTTTTATCTGAATTCCTTACTGGGGCATCAACCATACCAGATCAGTTTATATTTCTGAGGGAGAGCCAATCCTTAATCCAGCACACTCAGCATGGATAAAACAAGACCAACTCTTAGCTTCTTGGTTACTCTCCTCATTATCAGAGACTGTTTTGGTTACAACAGTAGGATTGACTACATCAAATGAGATCTGGGAAGCTTTACAAACCAGCTTTGCCAATGAAAGCAATGCCAAAGCAATGCAATATCGACTACAACTACAGACCATGAAGAAAGGAACTCTTACCATGAGAGAATACATAAACAAAATCAAGTCTTGTTGTGACATGATTGTAGCTACTGGAGAAAGGATTTCAGATCAAAGCCAGATCTTTCACCTTCTTTCTGGTCTTGGTGCAGAATACAACCCAGTGGTGGTCTCCATCACTGCAAGAACCACTCCTTGTGATCTCAGAGAGGCACACTCTATCCTGTTAAGCTTTGAGAACAGACTTGAAACTGCTGACACCATGAGCACTGAATCATCCTTTTCTGTCAACCTTACAACAAATCAGTTACAAGGTAGAGAAAGAGGTGGCTTTCCTAGAGGAAGAGGAACAAATGTCAGAGGCAGAGGAAGAAATTCTACATTTAGAGGAAGAGGAGGCAGAGGCACATATAGAGGAGGAGATAGACCAAGGTGTCAGATTTGTCATTAAAACAACCACACAGCTGACAAATGTTATTACAGGATGGATATTAACTTCAATCCTAATAACAACTCCAGAGGTTATGCAGCTCAATCTTCAAAGGTCTCCTATCCAAGCAGAAGTAGTTCTGTTAACATGGCTAATATTGGGAACCAAGACCTCCTATCTGAAAGCAATTGGTACCCTGATTCAGGAGCAACCAATCATATCACCTATGACATGAACAACATCAATCTTGCCTCTGAATATCAAGGAAATAACATTGTTCAAACAGCAAATGGTACAGGTATGGCTATAGCTCATTTTGGTGATTCTATAGTTGCTGATCAATCATCTTTTCCTAAACACAAATCCTCATTTCATCTAAGAAATCTGCTTCACATTCCTCATGTCAGAAAGAACCTTATTAGTGTCTCCAAATTTTCTCAAGACAATCAGGTCTTTTTTGAATTCTATCCTAACTATTGTGTTGTAAAGGCCATCTCAACAGGAACCCCTCTTCTCAAAGGAACTCTTAAGGATGGGTTGTACATGTTCAAGCTCATCAACCTCCAAGATCACTCATCTGTCTCACCTGCCACACTCCATCAAGCACATCAACTTGTTTTCAATTCTGAAGTTAATTCTGTAATTTCCAATAAAGTTCTTAATCTACAGACCTGGCATTGTAGATTAGGACATCCCTCCTTTAATGTTGTTAGAAAAGCTCTGCAGAGATGTAATGTTTCCTTCATTGACAATAAAAATGAGTCCTTATGTTCAGCCTGTATGCAGTCAAAATCTCATAAATTACCATTTTTTGATTCCAATTCTGATCATTATGATGTGCTTGATTTAATCCATACAGATTTATGGGGACCATCTCCTATCAAATATTTTCATGGTTTTAGCTATTATGTTAGTTTCATAGACCACAAAACAAGATTCACATGGATATGTCTCTTGAAACTAAAATCTAATACTCTCAAAGCTTTCATTCACTTTCATACAATGGTCAAGACTCAGTTCAACAAAAACATTAAGATGGTTCAAAGTGATGGAGGGGGGGGAATTCACATCTTTATCTTTATTTTTCCTTCAACAAAGAATCATTCACAAAATCTTGTCCTTACACTCCCCAACAAAATGGATTGGCAGAGAGGAAGCATAGGCATATTGTAGAAGTAGGTTTATCCTTGCTGTCACATTCCCAGGTGCCAACAAGACATTGGGATGATGCCTTTTTCACCTCTGTCTACCTTATAAACAGAATACCTTCTCAAAACACTTTACACAAATCTCCATTTGAACTCCTCATGAAGCACAAGCCAGATTACTCTACACTTAAAATTTTTGGATGCTTGTGCTATCCTTATCTAAGGCCTTACAATAAACATAAGTTGCAATTCAGGAGCACTAAAAGTACTTTTTTAGGATACAGTCCATCTCACAAGGGTTACAAAGTTCTTTTACCAAACAACAAAGTGATTATCACAAGGCATGTTGAGTTTGATGAACAAATTTTTCCTTTTCATAAGGGCATTAGCACAGAAGCTGTAACTACTGATAATCTTATTTCTCATGCTACCATTCCTATAACACTTCCTACTACACCTTTCATAATACCACCACAAGCCCCACAAACATCCCCACCCAATTTTTCCCCTCCCAATTCAGATAATGATCATTATACTACTCACAGCATCCCCTCTCTCCCTTCAACTCCTTCAAACTCTACATCTTCCCCTCACTCTCACACACCAGCAGACACAGTCTCAGCTTCCACATCTATTCCCATTGGTCAGCTATTTATAGATTTACAAATTGAACATAGTCCTATTGTACCACACACTTCTCCTAATGATCATTTGCAGGAAATGAACAGATCACAAAATGTGCACAAAATGGTTACAAGGGCAAAGGCAGGCATTCATAAGCCAAAAGTTTACACAGTCACCAAAGATCCTTTCATTGAGCCTAAGAATCACAAAGAGGCTATGCAGGTTCCTCATTGGCATCAGGCTATGCAAAGAGAATTTTCTGCTCTCCTAAGGAATAACACTTGGAGTCTCTGTCCTAAACCTCCTCATAAGCCTATTATCAGTTGTAAATGGATCTTTAAAGCCAAGAAAAATGCAGATGGTTCATTGGCAAGATGCAAAGCCAGGCTAGTTACTAGGGGCTATACACAACAAGCTGGCCTTGACTACACTGAAACCTTTAGTCCTGTAGTCAAACCGGCTACTATCAGAACTATACTCTCTATTGCTATCTCTAAATCTTGGACCATAAGACAAGTGGATGTTGACAATGCTTTCTTGAATGGTGATGTTGACACTGAGTTATATATGCAGTTCCCTCCAGGATTTGAACATTGTACTTCTGACAATATGGTGTGCAGATTAAACAAATCCATCTATGGTTTGAAACAGGCATCAAGAGCCTGGTCCAGCAAACTAGGAGGCATCCTTTTATCTCTTGGTTTCAGAATCTCCAGAGCAGATCCTTCATTGTTTTACAGAAATCAAAATGGTTCAATCATTTTATTACTGGCTTATGTGGATGATCTTTTAATCACAGGCAATGATTCAGACACTATTCAGCAGCTCATTCACAGATTAAATCAGTGCTTCTCACTAAAAGACCTTGTCCAGCTCAATTATTTCCTTGGCATTGAATTCATCCCACACAAGTCTGGATTTTTTCTCACACAGCAGAAGTATATTATGGATCTCCTACAGAAAGCTGGAATGCTAGGGTGTAAAAGTCTTTCTATACCTATGATTACTCATCCTTCTCTGTCTAAATCTGATGGTGCACCTATGGACAGTCCCAAATTATACAGACGAATTGTGGGTGCATTGCAATATGCAACTGTCACCAGACCTGATATAAGCTTCAGTGTAAATAAAGTGAGCCAATTTATGCAAGAGCCTTCTGATACCCATTGGAGAGCAGTCAAGAGAATCTTAAGATATCTATCTGGAACATGTTCTTATGGTCTGAATTTTACAGCAAGTCCTCATCTCCATCTTATAGCCTTTGCAGATTCAGATTGGGCTTCAGACTTAGATGATAGAAAGTCTACCTCAGGTGTGTGTGTATTTCTTGGCAGGAACTTAATCAGTTGGAGCTCCAAGAAACAAGGTAAAGTTTCTAGATCAAGTACAGAGGCTGAATATAGGAGTTTGGACTCAGCAGCATGTGATGTGATTTGGCTACAAGCTTTATTGAAGGAACTTCATCTCATGGACAATCATGTTCCCAGAATTTGGGTAGACAATCAAGGAGCTATAGCATTAGCTCACAGCCCTATACACCATTCAAGAACAAAATATCTGGAACTAGATCTTCATTTTATAAGAGAAAAGATTATGCAAAAGAAAATTCAGGTCCAGCATGTCCTAGCATTTGACCAAACAGCAAATATTCTCACAAAGCCTCTTTCAGGACAATTCTTCAAGAGATTCAGGCACAAGCTTTCAGTTGTTCCTTCATCCTCCCTCGAATTGAGGGGGCCTATAAGCAGCATCCACGCAGCCATGCATGGCACACAAACATGCATGGTCATAACCTTACCTCAGCATAGCCAAACTCAGCAGATACAGCCAAACCACTCTCAGCCACACATTTGTATTCCATATGCACCTCACACCTCAAACCCTAAAGGACTGAATGCAAACGGCTAGTTTTGGCTGCTTCTTGTGGCTAGCTATTGCTGTACGACCTAATCCTCTCCACACACATGTAGAGGCCAGATTGATCTCAGTTTGTTTAAATACATTAGCCTTATCCCCCAATGTAACTGAGTATGCAATATTGAGAATATTGAATAAAGATAACTTTCCAGTTTTAAGCTTATTGCTTTTATCACAAATCTGAAATGGTGTTGATCCTTTTACTTCTTTTATACTAGTAAGACATAATGTGTGCGTATATAATTTATATTCAAGAAAGAAAACTAACCCTTAATTAAAGAATTGTAATTTGCTCTACTTATAATTGAGCCTTCAGCTCAAATTTTTTAACATAACAAACATATATAACAATTTGTGTAGATTTCTCAATCTCTCCAATAAATGAGTTCTTGGGCCCATATCTTTGTGCTACTCATATGAGATTGCTTCTTAATTTTTTTGTTGGACATCAATAATTTCATCAATGACTAAGAATAATTAAATATTAAAAATAGGAAAAAAAACTTTTTTGTCCCCAGACTATTTCAATTTTCACAGTTTACTATACGAACTTTTTTTGGGACAAACCACCATCTAAACTATGCGTTTTTTGCAATTTACCCCCTGAAATCAGAATTTTGGTGGTTTTGGATACCAAATCCGGTTTTTTAAAGTTTTTTTTGGTAACTTCACTCCTTATTTCTAATCCTCCCCCCTTTCTCCGCCCTAATCTACCATTTCTACAATGATAACGGCACGACGGTTCTTTAAGTCTCGAAATGTCGTTGCTGATCTTCTTCGCCATGGAAAGGAGGTCTGTCGTGCCGTTGTCATTGTAGAAATGGTAGATTAGGGTGGAGAAATGGGGGAGGATTAGAAATAAGGAGTGAAGTTACCAAAAAAAAAAACCTTAACAAATCGGATTAGGTATCCAAAACCACCAAAATTCTGATTTCAGGAGTTAAGTTGCAAAAAACGCATAGTTCAGATGGTGGTTTATCCGAAAAAAAAGTTCGTATATTAAACTGTGAAAATCGAAATAGTCTGGGTGAAAAAAAAAATTCATTTAAAATAAGAACAATCTCATTATATTAGGCAAGAGAATCGCAACTTTTAGTTTTTAATTCGCATTAAAGCAATTACATACTCCCTTCGTCCCAATTTGACGGTCTTACGGTTGGTTTCACACATATTAAGAAATTGATAGTTTATATAATTAATTCATTAATTTAGTTAGTGTTTTTCAGTTATACCCTTCTTGAATTTATTACTGTCAATTAATACTCATAGAAATCAGTGTTGAAATTACTATTTTTGTTGATGGAATAGTAAAGTTTTATATTGTAATCATCAATTTTCAATTTACGAAATAGAAAACTAGTATTTTAAAAATATTAATTAAGGGTATGTGTGGAAATGGAAAATTAATGATATGTTAAATATGGTAACTGAACTATCTTTGTGGGACGGACGAAAATGAAATAGTGGACTATATTTGTGGGACAGAGAGAGTATTATATATATGTTAATGAATTTAATCCAAACTTGTTTTTAGTGCAGCGCTCTTCCCAATTGTCTTTCATCTTTGATTTAAGGGAAAATTTTATTTTTGGTTCACCACGTTCCAGCAAAGGTACCTGATGTTGGTTATCATCAAACAACGTCTGCTAAAATGGCGAATTTATCAAAAAACCAGGTCCAATCAAAATCCTGATCGGGGTTTTTGTTACGTGGCGTGATTCAATACTTTCTTATTCTTTCTCTTTAATTTTAAATATTAAATTGAAAATAAAAAATTGGGAAATTTTTTATTTTGGTCCATTATATTGGCCACATTGCAGAAAATGTACGTTAAATTGGTTGTTCATCATCAACATATCTACTAAGTTAACCAATTCATCAAAAAAGGTCTGAAAAAATTGATCGGATTTTTTTCTAACGTCGTATTATTCTATATTTTTTTCTAACGTGATCCAAAAAAATTTAAGCAATTTTGGTTGATTATCAACATCAATTTCATTACCTCGTTCGGCGGAAAAAATAGCTGCCTGTATTTCTGTAGAATCGGACATCGGAACCAGATCTAGGGCACCAACAATGTTGGAACTGCGTCCAAACTCATTTGGAATTGTCGAGTCCTGAATATAATTCTTCTTAGATCATTGTGTTGCAGTAGATCTACCGACATTTGTTTCACACGGATATATCATTGTATGTTCACTATGAATGACAAGATGGATATAACGTGATAAGGAAGCAGTATCCACTGTCGACTCCAGCGACAACATAGACTCTGACAACATTGGCAAAGATCTTTTGGCTGATTTTAAGACTTGTGCTTCATACTCACCGGTGGTAGATGACGAGCTGGTAAGGGTTTTTGGATTTGAGTGACAGGAGAGGATAATCTAATAGCTTTCTTAGAATATGAAACACTCAATAGAGAAAATATTAGTACATTAGTAAAATATTAAACAATAGAAACCTTTGGATAGGGGATAATGGAAAAAACAGCCTGCACTCTTTTTAACTAGTCCACTAAACCCACTTACTAATAAGTCTCTTAAATAGACTCAAAGAGAATAAAATAAAGGGAGAATTGCCAAATACTCCCTAAGATATAGATGAATTTGTCAAATAATCCAACTTGTAGATTTAAGTCAAATGGTCCCTCCTTTTTGCCAAATAGTCCAAAATTAAAATGTGAATGTCTAATTTATCCCCCACATTATTAACTATATTTTGACCTACTGTTCCCCACCCCCACCCGCGCTTTGTTTTTTTCTTTTATTTTCTTCTTCTTCTTTTCTGGGAGCGATTCCGATTTTGTCTCCCAAATCAAAATTGCAAAATAAAAATGATAACATCGATTGATAGCTCCCGATTCTGTCTCCCAAATTAAGTCTCTTCATAGTGTTTTCCATTGATTGCTCCGGTTTTGCAGAGCTCGCTCGTCTTCTTCGTGCTTGCAGGAAGTTTTTGAACGATTGGGATGTAGCTACGAAGGCCGACACTGGCAATCAATTCAATGGCTTCTAATTCGAGTAAGAAACTGAGTTTGTGTTTTTAATTGAGCCTCTTTGTGATTCTTTTGGTTGAGTCTCTTCAATTTCTGACTTTTTATTCAAAAATTGGGATTAGGGTTTGTTCAATCCCAATTTCATTCCTGATTTTTCAATTTCATCCCATGATATTTTGCGTGTGTGTTGTGGATTTGTTGTTGTGATTTAGAAAAAAAAATGTTCTTCGATCAATTTCTTCCTGATTAGAATTGGGATCAGAATTTGCATGTGTTGTGCTCTTTAGTATGTAGTTGCCTCTTATTTAGTAAGAAGTTGCTTCTGAAATTTGCTTCCTGCACATTCTTTATGTTTTGGTAAATTTTTGATTTTCAATCGATAGCTATTTTTAGTATTGGTTTTTGTTCTGTTTAGTATTGGTTTTACTACTGCAATGTATGTGTTTACTGGCTGTCCTGTGTTTGCTGTAGGTTTTTCCTTGGTTAGTTTTCTGGTGGTTCAAGTATTGTTTTTTGTTCCGTTTAGTATTAGTTTTACTGCAGTAGAGTATTGGTTTTTGTATAGTGCTTCTGAAGTGTATTTCTTACTTTTGTTTTGTTGAAACTGTAGTTAATGCTATTGGTGGTGGTGTTATATTTGTTTTCTTCTTGTACAATGGCGATACTTTAGCGTACAAAATGGATATTGGTGATTCATTCGAGAAACTTTTGCACAGAATCCAAAATCAGTGGAAGAAGCTTCATAGAGACGAGTTCACCATGCACTACTCGACTCCTGATTACTCTGACTGTGTTTTGGCGACTGATGATTATTTCAGTACCATGGTGGCGGTGGCTCTGCTCTATAACTTGGATCGGTTGATGATCAATATATCGAAGAAAGATCGTGTTGCCATTTGTGATCAGTCTTCGTCTTCGTCTTACACCAACAACAGCGCTTTGACGAATGTCGACACTTCGAGTGTTGATCAAGATTTCCTTCCTCTCTATTGTCTTTCGAATAATAAGACTCTCTTGACGGCTGGTTGGGATAAGGAAATTGTGGGGGTTGGTCAGCAATTTGAAGGTGGTGCCACAGAGTTTTGTATTGCATTGCGTAAGATGGCAATTGGTGTTGGTTTTGATTTTGATTGGGGGAAGAATGATTCGACACGAGTCTGTGCAATGTGCTCGAAGAAGGAGAGCTCAGGTTGTGGTTGGTATGTTTATGCGTCAAAGGATCCTACCAATGAGTATTTCTATGTGAAAAAATTGAACAATGTGCATACATGCGGTTCGTGCTTTCGATCAAGGAAACATAACCGCTTGTGTGCGGATTTGGTTTGTAGCTTGATCGTTGACAAAGTTCGTAAGAAATCTGAAATTCGGCCAATTGATGTTGTAAAAATGTTTATGCACGATTATGGTCTTGAGATATCGTACACCGTCGCATTTGATGCTGTTGAGAAGGCGAAGAGGTGCGTTCATGGGGATGATAACGAGTTGTTTGAAATGTTAAGTAGGCATGTCAAGGCAATTACAGACTCGAACCCGGRCTCGCATGTTGTGTTGGATGTCACTGCTACAACTTGCAAGTTTAGGAGGATTTTCATATCGTTTAAAGGATGCATCGATGGCTTCAACTTTTGTCGTCCGATATTGTTTCTTGACGGAATGTACCTAAGGGGGAAATTTAAAGGGCATTTTCTAGCTGCTACAAGCAATGATGGTGATAGAGGTGATGATCAAACTCAACATTAATATAATTTCTTACTTACTGTTTCATTTGCTATTTTTTATTTTATTTTTTTTATTTGTTCTGTTTACTGGTACTGCTCATTTACTATTTTTTTCATTAGAGTATTGGTTTGTGTACTGGGGAGTATTGGTTATTATGTCCGGGAGTATAGGTTTCTTGCAGTGTACTAGAACTAATATTTCACTATTATATACTTCATACCCCAAATCTACTTTGCAGGTTTGTACCCTTTAGCTTTTGTCGTTGTCGATTCAGAGAATGCTGCAAATTGGAAATGGTTTCTGAAAAACCTGAGGGAGATTAATCTGCCAACCCGTGTGGTGACTTTTGTTTCAGACCGAAACCCCGGTTTGCTTGATGCCATGAGCCAGATCTTCCCAGACTACCCACACGGATTCTGTCTAAACCATTTTAAGAACAACTTGAAGGACAAATTCAGTGGTAGGAGGGCGAGTAAGAGCTTGCGAAATAGGATGGTATGGCTTCTTATGAATTGTGCATACGCCCCCACGGTACAAGGTTATCAACAGAACATGGCAGATCTATTGAAGGAAGGTGGACGCACGACACAAAGTTTTTTTGAAAATATTAATCCTTGCAACTGGGCGAATGCATTTTTTACGGGGCGGAGATATGGAGAGATGATCTCTAATGCAGCAGAATCTTTCAATAATTGGATCCTTGATGCAAGACATCTCCCAATAACAGCTCTGATCAACTCCATCAGGGTGAAAATGATGAAATCGTTTTTTGGTATGCAACAGTTTTTTATTATTTGATTTATCAATAGTTTTTTGGTATGAAATCACTACTTTATTTTCTTTCTTAGATAGGCGAACTAGTTGCCAGAATTGGACCAACATATTTTGTCCATCTATTGAGAAGAAACTGACGGCGCTCATTGATGAAGCCAGGGCATGGATTGTTGTTGGGTTATATGCTTCAATTTATGAGGTGCAGTGTGTTCCCTTTATTGTTGTCAATTTGTTAGACAGAACGTGTACTTGCCGACAATGGGAAATCACCGGTTTACCATGTTCACACGCGATAGCATGCATTTTGACTGAAGGTAGACCTATGCAACTCTTCGTTGATGGGTTCTATCATGCTTTTAGTTACATAAAGTCGTATTCAGCACCCCTTCACCCCATTTCAATGTTTGACCAACCTGAAGCCCCTCCGGACAGTGCCTTGATTATCCCACCAGAAACGAGGAGGCCTCCTGGAAGACCTAAAAGGAAGAGAATACCGTCTCAAAGAGAACATATCCCACGATCTATGACATGCGGTAGATGTGGAAAGGTCGGCAATCATAATAGAAAATCGTGCACCGAACCGCTTGCTTAAATGTTGTTATATTATTATTATTTTTATTTGAAATGTGATTTCTTCAACATCACTGGATATAGATTCTATTTTTTCTTGGTGTTTTTTTACTATTCACAGACGGTATCTTGATTAGAGCATTGGTTTCTGGACAGGGTAGTATTGGTTATTGTGTTCAATAGTACTGGTTTCTTGCAATGTAACAAAACTAATACTCCATTATTACAAACTTTATAGATACACCTTTGCTCATAAATCAATACCTTATCGTGTGTTAACAAATGTAGCAGGGTATCTAGGCTTCTCATGTGAAAAACTAGCACATTGCATTACAAACACTAGCATCTTGGTTAGTGTATTAGTTTCTGGACAGAAGAGTATTGGTTATTGTGTCCGGGAGTATTGGTTTCTTGCAGTGTAAAAAAAACCTAATACTTCTTACGACGTCACCTACCACTTAAGAAAGAAATACAGAAGAGAAAGAAGAGAAAAAATAAGAAGCAAAGGAGCTAAGCTATTCATGTTAAACACCAACACACGTCATTAGGATTGAAATACATTGTATTACAAATATCGATACCTCGCAGCACAAGAACCAACACATTTGTATGCACAACCTAATACCATCCACATTTTACATTTCAGAACTTGCAAAACACTACAAMAATTRTACGTGCAGAGACCTAACATGTCAAAGGCTAAAAAATTCACAAATACTTCCTACTCCTCTACTTCCTAGAAAACGCACAAGAACCAAGACATGTTTTTCTGCCCATGGCCAACTCCTCTACTTCCTGGAATTGGAGAAATTAAGTACATCTTTCACCAACTGATTCTTCATGTGATTGACTTCACTCAAGAGAAGTGTTGCACAATACTTGGATCTCAACAAACGTCTCTCATCACGCTACACAAAACACACACAAAAAAAATAAATTTACCTATCCTTTTCAAATTAAAAGCGGAACTTATGTATAACAAGTGTACTTAATTTTTTCAAATTTGGATTTTCATAGGGATRTCCCCTAAAARATTCCATGTGATTCATAAGGAAGATACCACAGTCCCCATTGGCCCTAACACATCCCTTCCACTCGAAACGAACATCTTCAACAATGTACTGCTCAATATCGCCTGCTTTCGGGTGTTTTTTCTCTTCATGGAAAATAGCCATTTGGGTTTTCTGTAAGAATTCAAATCAGAAATTGTACTCACACATATACATTTGCCTTCAATTGAAAAAAAAGTCTAAAATATGATCCAGATAGCTTACCACAGTATTCTGTAGATTTTCATACAACACATTCTTTAATTTTGAATGCGTCATATTGTCCAGATTTTGCACTTTTTGCTCCACAAGGTTGACAACAACAGCAAAAAAGTGTTCTGCAATCCAAATAGGAACAAAAATCTGGGGAACAAATCAATGTGAATCAGAACATAAATAAAATAAAGATCATTATCAAAATATAACCAAACTAACATTCCACTCATATTCTACATTAGAATATGTAATACTTACAAAATCGAATGAATCCCAAATTACATAATCACCCATGTTGTTCACCCAATGATCCCAACAACCTCTCACTTTTTTAGCAAAATCCACACCCTCGACTCCAGTGACCAAATTGTGCAGGTATAGCTGTAATATGAATCATTTTTTCTTTCAATATGATGCACAGTAATAGAAAAGAAGGAAGAAAAAACAAGATCACAAACAATCTACTTAATAAAACTTACAGAGTGTTGAGTGTTCATATAGAAAACTCTGAATACTCCTACTTTATTTCTGTTGATGATATTACAACGTTGAATGATGGTCGCTTTGTGAGAGCACTGGCC